>OY728586.1:3503893-4103893 GCA_963422195.1 Carabus problematicus | reverse complement strand
ATGTGTATGTTTTGTGTTGTTATGCCTAGTGCTATTTTTTAAAGAATGAGTGTATCAGCGTTGGTGCCATGTCTGTAAAATACAGATATAAATCTGAATGTAATCATTTATCTGATTGAAAAAATTGAATCTCAAAGTAACTTTAAATGACAATACATATATGGATATGCGCATATATTTTCGTTCATTGAAATTATTTGAAGTCAAACATTGAAATTTAAATAAATTTAAATTAAATTTTAATGAAACATTGAGTTTGTCGGAATTTGGACAGGAGTCAGTAATGACAATTCAGACTTAGTAGCTAACGAAATGTAGCTAACGTTTCGGCAATTTTATTGCCCTTTTCAGAGCTGGGTAAAAATCAAAACATTCTAGTTACAATGCGGGTATTATGATAAAAACAAAAAAAAATATATAAAACAATAAATTTTTCAAACTACTAATGTACAACCAAATTTAATAATAATCTGTACATACCTCAATCTCTGGTGATATTTAAAACAATTGAAATTAATAGAAAACACATGGTAACAAGTGAAAAAAAGTGAAAATAAAAATTCACACAGGTATTTTTGCCTCAAAATAACTAAAGGTATAAAACGGGAACCTTCCCATCATGAAGGGCTATGAGTGATTGGTAAAAACACACTGTGCGAAAAACTGAAACTAGCTTGTTCAATAATACCGAAGAAGGCAATGAAATTGCCGAAACGTTAGCTACTAAGTCTGAATTGTTATTTCGGACTCCTGTCCAAATTCCGACAAATTCAATTTTTCATATCCGTATTGGACACGATTTCTTATTTATTTATTAAGTTTTAATGTACATGTGTATGAGAAAGTCGAATTTTGACAGTGACGTGGTTATCCATGAATCAAATCTAACAATTGTTGGGCAATGATTGTTCATTTATGAAAAGGAGCGCATTATATCAATACACGTGAATTATAATCATACACAATTGCGTGTTTTTATAAATTGGTGTTATAAGAAGTTAGAATGGATAAAGTAAATTTAACCTTAAACATTGCTGTGTAAACTTAGATGGCGACATACTGCCATTGGGCTCTCTAGTTACCTAATAATTAGCAACCAGTTACAAATAAAACGTTACCAAATTAGATAGTCACGGAGTGCATTTATATATCTACTTACGTACGTTATATTTCTTCGTTGTGAAAAATATAACATGACATTATTCGGTTTCACTACGTCTTGTCAGATAAGACGTTTGTTTGTCTAGTGAGAAGATTAGATAAGTTTTTATATTAAAATTTATACACACTAAGTAATTAAAAATATTTACAAAAAAAATGTCCATGGTTAAATACTGGCTACTATTGTCCCGTATTTAATTATTGCTTTTCTGCGTACAAATAATGCTAACATAGTTAAAAGTGTTTTCAAAAATACATATGTATATACGATTAATAATTGCGTAATACATAATACTTTTAATATAGTAATAAAATATGTATTATTTATATTGCAGGATTTATTCATAATCATGTACAAACATTTAAGTCGAGAGACATGAAACTATAATTGAGCATTTCATTATTATATTCATGGATTTATCATTTAGTATTGTTAGTTTTTAACATAAACGATCTGATTTAAATGGCCATATTAAAAGCATTGTAGATTCATTTTAATAGCACAATATAACTTTCATTATCTTCTCATTTAACAATATTCTATGTCGGTTCACGCGTATTCAGCAGAGCAGCACATACAATTTATAGTAAAAAGCGAGCTATTTTATGGTAATGAAATAGCCGCTATCAACTTGCCGGGCAATTTTGTTCACAAATGTGCACACTTATCCTCACCATCACTAGATCAATGCTAAGATATATTCAATGAACGCGTATCATCGCGCTCGCTAAATATAAGAGAAACATTTGTAACGCTCCACACGTCCACAATGTTGTCCACCCAACCTAACCAGTTGTATTAATATTGTGAATGAACACTTAGGATCATTACAAGACCGTTGTAGATCGGAACCATGTTGTTTACAAATTCACTGGAACATTACATGTGTTTTCTGTTGTAAATGTCTCTAGTAAAGACACGTGCATGACTCGGGCAACATGTAACAAAATTGAACTCAACTGAAATCCGCATTGTTCTAGTCACTGTGTCAATCTCATTATTTTGTTTTTTATGCGTCCTAATTATTAGCCATTGCATGACCATGATGTATTTATTATTTTAAATTGGATTGTTTACTACATGCGTTACAGCAGTAACGAAACGATAAAAGTAATGATAAAAATAATTTTGCTACAATTTGACTTGTTCAATTATTAATATAATTATCTACATGCTAACAATGATATTGTTCTGAATTTCTAATTCTAGAAATACAGGTACATATTTATAATAGCGGATATTATTATTATTCTTTTTAATTTGTGCACTTTCTCATGTGTTAAATCGATTCCATTTTTATAACTATTGTTTCCCTTATCCATGACATGTACCAGCTAAAATGTATTTTTACAATGGCTATGTCACAAGCATACCGGGTATATCACACGAAGATTTTTCTCGATTGACGGGTGTCAAAATGTTGTCCCATATATCATTTTGACGTTGCCGGAGGTACATGTTACAAAATATTTACTATTCTATTAAAAGTTATCGTTTTGGAATATATTTCAGTGTTTGGTTTTGTGCTATTGTTATAGGTTACGAGAATCATGCAGCTTTTGGTAAAGACAAGGGATAAATTAGCAAAGAAAATGGTAGAATAATTTCTCATACTTGTCATTCCTTCGCTTGCTAGATAACTTGAATTGAATATTTACGTTAAATGTGTATAAATCGCAGTGATTGTACATCAGAATCTAGAAAACTTCATTTTCCCGGCGTACTTTGTAGTTTGTTAAAAGTTAACACGTTATTAATGCTAGTTGTAGTTCGGAGTATAATTTTTACCGTATACTTTACACTAATTACTTTAATCTCACCCGAGATACCTTTTATGAATAGCTATTGTATTATGGTTTTTTGCTTCAGTGCTAAACTTTGTTAAAATACTATTTTCCTCAATCTATAAACTTTTTCTCTCGGTATAATATTACTTCACAACGATTATATTTTAGATCGTCCGTAAATTAAAGTTCCAGCCGGTACAGTGTATGGTATAATTTTCGAAATTTCTTTTTCGATATGTAATCCTGTTCGCAGGGAATTTCGTATTCTTGTCAAAAATTCGATTATAAGTCTGCCGTTATATACCTATTGCTTGCAGAACTAACAGAGTTCAGCGAAAGCGCACTTCTGTTGGGAACTGTCAGAATACGCTCGGGACGAAATGCAACTGGATCATGTTGTCAGTGAAAATTTAATATTACATTGCAGAAGTGTTGTTCAGATGTAATTAAATTTTTGTTGCAGTCAAAATTTCAAAGTTATTTAGACAGTTTATACCTGCTCATAAACTCGAGCGTATTGCAAACTGTGGCTTAGCTTGATAGCTCTCACAAAATGCAAATAAGTGATTTATGTCACTACGCTTACAACTAGGGTTCTTCAGTTCAACCTCAAACTGATGAGCTCAGTGTTCAGACTACCTTTGCTAGCAAAAATTTCATTCCGCATATTTTAAATATATGTACATATTTAATCTGGACCGAATTATCTTCAGGCTAAAAATTTCAACTTAAAAATGTGTGTTTCAGTGCGACTGTTTTTAGTAAATATGTATTTTAATTTGTAGGAAAAAAATTGTATATGAAAAATATACCTAAGTCTGTTGGCTCGGCTACCTCCTCAATATAAAATTATTTTATCGTCTGTCCTAAAGCTTTTTCACATCAAAAAAGTTTATTACTAATTAAATGCCATTCATATCTAGATTTTAGTTTTTGCCTGTTAAAATGCATCGACTGTTTTCTTCAGATAACTTTGATCGCGTAGCCATTGCAAGTGAAGCTGGCTTATGAAGTTATGATAATGGTTACTATTTTACGATATACTTGTACGTACTCGGTATAACATTGTATCTAATTAGTTCGAGTTATATACCATCGTTTTCAATTTATCTTTCTCCGGGACAAGATATCACATACTTTATTGAGTAACTTGTATAATGAAAATGTGTATTTTAATTATAGGTTCATTCCTGAAATCAAATATTAAAGTTAGATGTAGCATTCAACGACAGTTGAAGTTTTATTTAAAAAATAATTCTATATTTTCATTCTAAATATTTGTACAATAATAACAATATATTATACATTCTGTTTTTTTTTTATTTATTATATATTTAAATAATACATTTCAAATTTGCAAGAATTCAATAGAAGTTTTAATATTTATATTTAATGTATTATTATGAATTTCAGTATTGTATTGTTAAAATTCATCTTTTTTTTTTAAATAATTTAGCTTTATATATTTTTTACAACGGATATTCTGTATTTGACATTTAACATACGCATGATCAAGGCATGCAATTACTAGTAAAAGTATATATTCCTAGTAGGGTAGGCTTCTTGGGGATAGGGAAGAGATAGGATTTGGTATCAAAATGTTAGTAAATGTATACTTTGACTAGTACGTGTACACATTTACAACTTTTTATATTTTGTCTGTAACATATATACTTCACTGAGTCATTTACTATTGTACAAATCCTAATTATCAGACGTCAAACTGGTTAAGTGAACACTTCGTAGACAGGTTAATAAAACTGCGTTTTGCATTTAGCAAATCAATGGAACAGATTTACAGGTGTGTGAATGGTTTCAATTTCCTTTTTAATTTCCTTTGAATATAATGTAATGCCATGAAACTTGGATAAAAAGTTGTGATATTTTTTCACACTTTCATCCCGTTTCCGAGAGATGTTTTTCTTTCTTGGACAGGATGAACTAAAGAACAGTCAGATATTCTTGTAATACTGGAGACGTAACTTCAATACACAGTGTGTATGATAATTTTTTTATTATTGATTTAATGAAATGTAGCAGCTGTATTTTCGAATTATTTTAATTCCGTGTTATATACTTCCAATGTTTATACGCACAATGCTATAAGATGTTTGATTGAATTATTAGGACAAGACTTAATGTATCGTTCTTAATATTTTCATTTGTTTTTATTATACAAAAATGTGTTTTGATGTACGCATTAAAGTTTACGTTCAAATATTGATAAAATGTTTCACGTGAAACAAATACTCGTATAAACTTTGTTTGGAAAATCATATTATACTATACGCTTTGATCACTGATATATGAAATGCCTATAACAATAAATCTATTTGAGCATAGAAGAACCCGGTTGTACGGAAGAGCTTATAAATTTTGTGAAACCAACTACAGGATTTGATATGACAGGGTTCTAAAAATATTTTCGAAGTGGAGTGGGCGAAGTGTTGTACTTGTAAAACTTCAATATCCTCTTCGTGAATGACAAGGTATAGCGCAGATATTTTCTTCAATAGGGGACAACACATTCAAAAAATAAACTTTATTATGAATTAAATGTACATATATATATATATATATATATATATATATATATATATATATATATATATTATTTTAGGTAGTAAATCAATTTAAACAATTTAATGGAATATGATGTGTGCTTTCACTGTAAATCTTGCAATAAATAATTTGTAAAAGAAATATCCTTTGCAATAATCACAGGAGTTTTGAACTATAAGCTCCTGATTGTATAGATGGCTGTGTTAGTTTGAAAATACAGACTTCGCTTAACGCTACCTAGGTTAATATTGATTCGCCATAACGCAGTTTTCCCTGAACTCCAGTAAGCGATTAATTTACGAAAATCCGTTATAACATGGTTCATGAAGATGGTAATTCTAAAAATAAGGATAGCAAGGAACTTCTTACTGATTTTCTAAAATAATCTCGTTTAACACGGTTTCAATTAACGCTTATTTTGAGCGGTAACCGGAATATTACTGTAATTATATTGCAAAGCCAAAACAAAAAAAAGTTTGGCGGGCCATGTAATAGTAAATTTTGTCTTTTGCTTAAAAATGAACATTGGATGATATTTTTAGTAATGTAATTTAAAAAAATAAAAATAAAATACTATTTTTACTTTTTGTACAATTTTAGACGGCCTCAATTGATGAAACGTTAACATACACATGTGAAATACATTAAATATATGATTTCGCTTACAGGGGTTCAACTATATATGAAGAATTTCAAAAATGTGTAAATATGGAAATGAATTGGAGTAATAAAATATATGAATAAGCGTTATATTGTTTATTGTATTATGTCACCAGCGTTATAATGATTTAATTGATTGAGCTAAGATTCGAAAATATTTCATAGAAGCGTATTGTTTCGTGTTCAATCATTATTACTAATGTACCTACTATTAAATTGGCTTTTTATACCACTTTGATAACATACAAAATCTTTGAATTTAATATTTTTCGTAAGCAATAATTGTACAGTAATGTATACACACATATAAAGAAATCATAGTATAATCATTTGTATAATGGTAATAAATGTCGCCACAATTTATATGTATGTAGATACATTTCCTTCATGTATAGAAAACCGGAAGTAATATAAAATAATACAATAACCTTACCATTAGATTTTTATCAATTCAGAGATATTTAAACCACTTCCCGCAGTCTGCATTCCAATTTCCGGGAGAATAATATTCTAATTATAATCTTTGTTGTATTTATCGACTAGTTTGGTACGAAAGTTTTATTTTGACAGTAAATATTCCATGCATGTAGGTATCAGATTTTGAACTCCGAATAGAAATAGATAGCAACGTAGAAATGCCAGGATTACATGATTACTATTTAATTTCTTATACGTCGAACAAGAAAATAAATCAATTTTTTATTTTGACCTTCTTTTCTGCGTTATCTAGTATGTTTTAAAATAATTTTGTATAAAAAATAAATGTGTACTTACATGCGAACACATTTCTTATACATTTTTTATTTTATTTTAAAATTTATACACTTCTTAAAAATAAGTGAGTAAGCATAAAATTTAATAAAAAAAAGCAAATTCAGTAAAAATATGTCAAAATGGAATGTGTGAAAAGTAATAAAAAGATTTTATTATGAAGATGAAAATTCTCTGTTATTATGTGAAGATTAACATACAAAAAGGTTTTTGAAGTTAGATAAAAAGTTTTGCAAAGCCTTATAAGTTATATTTTAATATAAGGTTACTTCGTTTATTTTGTTGAGCCATTTACATGTTGCTGAATTTATATTACCCGATATATTTAATTTATATCTCTTCTTACCGGAATAATCATATTTCACACTTGCATGAACATGTACATTTATGATGACATAATCATTATTAATAAATAAGCTTTATGTAATACAAATTTCAGAACTGTGTGTTCTTATGCATTTTACTGGAACAGTGATATTGTAGTAAAATCGTTCGATTGGCTGTATGTATGAAGTAGTGACAGGTATATTGCGATGCATCGTTTTGTTTGTTGTGAACACTATACTGTTCCTATAAATTTTATGCGTGTTCGTTTCAAGCGCAGCAGAAGGTTCGTATTTATAGCACCGGTGTAATGTCTGCTGTGTTTGCGAGCTACTTTTTGGTATATGATTTTCACTGCACGCTCCTGTCTTTACTTACGGCCATTTGGTGCCAAAAGCAAGTATCCTAATACATATTGCGTTTGTGTTTATAGTTTTGTGTACTTATTTCGTGATAGGACTAAAGTACGTTACTAGTACGATGATCGACTAAATATAGAAATTTTTCTTCCCGACACACAGTACTTTTTGGCTTAACCCATTAGTTTCCGAGGCTAATATATTTTTAATTGATTTTTAATAGGAAAATTTTCTATTCACCTTGGCACTGACTGTCGCTTCTGTAATTTATAGTGATTATGTAACCGGTAAGTACTACATAAAAATTAGTTAATTGAATATTTTACAGTATACACTTCTCCTTTGTGATAAAATAGATTCTCATGAAAGTATTCACACACTGATCAGTTTCTATTCGTATAAATAGCGATTGTTTAATTAAAATTGGGATAATAGTTATTAATTGAACGTTGTAAATAACCGTAATGATTACGTAACGTAAAACGGAAATTAAAATTGTAGGCTGCGCCGTAAATGTATCTATTAGGTTATGGCTATTGCCAGTACTATTAGGTTGATTGCTATATTGTATGTGTTTTGGTTGATTCCCATCCGTAGAATAGCGTGAATTTGTTGTTCACGTGAACAATGTATTTTTTTTTTTATAATGGATTCACTAAAGGTATATTTTAGAGTACATGTGTTGCTATGTTATACAGGCCTGGGTGCGATTTGTATCCTGGCAATATTTATATTAATTATTTTTGTTAAATACACTGGTAAATATTTATTGTATTTTCGTAATTAATTTATTAAAATCTTGAATTTTAGTCCAAATTAATTTCGTTATATGTATATCATTTGTTAAAATTAAATACTATAATTATAATTATACCTTGTAACAGATCTATCAGAGAAATATCATGATTTTAATAAAATCGCACTATTCCGAGTTTTATTGTACGCTAAACATATGGGGTCAGATCATATCTGGCTTCGCGAAATTAGCATTTTCGAAATTTGCATATTTATGAAGAGTAAGTATTAATAAATTGGGCTATTTTTACACATTAAAATTGTAATAAAGGTCGTTTTATTTTTTATTGCCGATGTATTCATCTTACTCTTTTACGTGTTAAATGTGTTGTAGGTACTAAGTAATCTATAAATATTACATGATAGAAACTTTGACAAGAGTGTTAAACATTCATAGTTGGTAAATAGCTTTTCAGAGTAGTGACATGAAAATGAAGTGTAAATAAAACAATATTTTACTTTATGATTAATGTCGTTCTTATCCATTTTGTACATGACAATGTATCTACTTCTATTTCAATTTATATCTACGTATAAATACGTTGTTATACGTAAGTAGTAAACTATTACATATATTATACAGGCTGTTTAAAAATGTATTCAATTAACATAATATGTTTATTTTTATTGAAAATATGTACACTGCATTTTACGTCTCATATTTGAAAAATGTGAAGGATGAATTTGTTTGAAGAATGGATAATATGATGGCTAAATTGTCTAATTTTGAAAAATGTTGTATAGGACACTGCTGCTTCTTATAGTTAATTGTAATTGTTTTAATTGTTGGTGTGTTACAAATATATTGTTACGGATTTATCTAGCGTCTGTTGTAATTTATCTAAGCCCACGTTTTGACGGGATCCCATCGCTTTTCATTTGATTAGAAGCATTTGTGTGCTTGTGCGATGTAACTGGTAAAGTGCGAAGCCGTTTTTACTAGCAATTATTAATTAAATTAAAATAAAGCCCCCCTCTTTTAAGTTGTTGCAAAGACACGCATACCGAGACAAAGGGAATTCTAAAGAAGTGAATGAGCAAGCAGAGCTCCTTACGTCGCCATTGTGCTGGAGTGGTTGCTCGACGTGTCCAAGTTGCATCGGGATCTCAATAGGATCATTATTAAGAACAAAAGATACCGGGAACGGGCAGATTGTAGGAGATGAGGTTTCATGTACGCGCGGGACGACATGGAGTAGGGGGTAAGGGTTTTTATCTTGCGAATGCTGCAAGAACTCGAGTAGCTACGGTTGAACGGAAAGGACGCGGGCTGGCTGACTCTACAGACATGAAAGAGGATCTGTCTGCCGTAGAACGTCACGGCTGTTTTACATTCCAGGCCCTGGTGGCACATTATACATCTATATGCTCCTTCATACCTACCCACTACATAACAACCAACCGACTTTACCATATTTTCCATTCTCACTTTAACCTATCATTGATTTTACATATACTTATATAATATATGTACGTACATACGAAATCAAATACAATCAAATACTTCCAGCCCTACATGTACATACGTTCATATATTTATATTTAAAATTAATGTGTAATACGTATGTAGGTATAATCAAGAGTTGAATGTACTTGTATGGATTGTCCTATGCATGTATGGCTCTGTAAGATTGTGTGTTTACAACAGACAACTTGCATGTACGTACTGTGATATTTCGTAGTTATTGTAGGGCGTGGGAAGCGACGTAAAAAGAGATTTACTGCTGTGAAAATGATATTTCGTGGAATAGTATGCAACTACACACGGAAAGATTACATGAGCAATAAATTGTACGCGGAATGTTTTGTTGTTAAAAAATGATGCTGAAAGATGGCTTGAGCTTGCTGAAATGATGAAAAGTTTGTTAAAAGATCTACGTAAGCAGAATGAATGTGACAACATTAAACTAAACATTATACTAAAAAGAATATAGAATCCCATGCTCGAAGTTGAAGCACATGTATGAAGAATATAATACATTATTTCTGTGATCGATATTCTTTATTAAGTTACATATTTCTTTTTAATTTTTCCGTGTTTATTAATACGACCATGAAATATGTCGAGTCGGTCCTGTTCACCGTAATGTCTATGCGACGTTGATTTCGTTGAGAGTGGCTTCCTATCGCATTGTCAGATACGTCCTATGCTAATATAGATTTTTGCTTGATGGCGGTTGAAGGGGGTTGAATACCGTGACGGGAATCCATTTGCATTTTGTAAACCCCATACAATTCTTTGTTGGGATCATGTATGATTTCCGAGTTTTTCCTGTACAATTGTGTAAAATACAATTCTGATTATATATATATATATATATATATATATATATATATATATATATATATATATATACGTATATATATACGTATATATATATATATATATATATATATATATATATATATATATATATAATATTTAAGGAATTTTAATAGTAACACACATATCAGACATGTATTTCTATTAGAGCACATGGCCAGCAGACTGGGACTCTTGGGTTCGAATTCCTGTGAATTCCAATGACGAGTATCTATATGTCGACATATTTGTTATATCTGTTCATATTTTAATGTTTCAGTTCCTTTATCTGTTGGTGCTAGGTATCAATATGATTATGTATTTTTTATTTAAACTACAATAGTCTATTTCTCAATAATTGTCCTTACTCGTCAATAAAAATCAGCATATTGCAATGTATGTTATGTATGTATTATGACTGACGGTTAGATAAGTGGAATTGCTAACACTTACGTACACATGCATAGGTGATATATGATATGATTGATACTGATAGACTGCAAATGGACGATACTCTTTTATATTCTTGCATAATACTCGGTGTCTGGTTGAATTTGAAGAATAGGTGTGGTAGAAAATTGTAGAATGTTTTTAGTGATAGCTATCTATAAATTACCTATCACTTTGATGTTTGTCTACTTGTTTGAAATATTGATACCATCATAGTGAATATAATACAAAGGCCAGCTAGTAGATAAGCTGGTTTCTGGGCTAAAGGCTTTCGATCCATTGATCTCTGATGAGAGGAACTGATGAGCTACATTGCTATTAATTATTCTGTTTGATAACGTTGCATGGAATTAGATTAGATTTTTCGGTTATTTTATGCTAACAATCTTCGAATTAAAGGTTATTTAATGGACACACTTGAACTCAATTTTTAATTCGGCTTATTGATTACCATTTTCGCTAATAGGAAACCTAAGACATACGGCATATTGTAATAAATACATATATGAAATATAAAATTTTATGATATATTGTATCAAAAAGTAGTAGTGCTATTACATAAACGTAGTATTTGAATGTTATATAATTGTAGAGTTTACATTTGTTTATTGATTCTCGAAAATTGGGTGACAGGACGTCAACATACATGAAAGCAGCCGACATATACATGCAAACGAATGAATAATTGGGTGACGAGTTAATACATTTAAAATTTTCATATGCATATATTTGTATCGATAATTGCAAATAAATATGAGCTACATTAACTAATACTATGTGTCAATTTCAAATAATAATTTATGCGCAGTGTATTGTTTATAATTGTAAAGATTCATATTTGAACAGCATTACTATCTTATTTGAACGTGAAGAGTGCCATGTTCTTCGTAAATTTATAACGTCAACATATTTCATACAAAGTTTGTGTCAGTGTCAGAAAATATTTAAGATACGGTACCTTGACCAAGTTACGTCTGTCAACACAAGTGAGATTAAAAAAAAAAAAACAAGTTGGTTGTACCTTTCACACATAGTTACGGCGTAGTACATAGCTGCATGTGAACACGCCACTTTGTACTATGATATTTACGTATGTAATTACAGGATCTCTTTTTTGATTGCCTTAGTGCTGTTCCCGATTATACGTGCGTATGAGAAAGTTCTCTGTCATCAAGTTGACAAGTTTTCCTACATCTGAACCTTTCTTTGGTATACGATACTTTAGTCTTTGATTAAATTTTAGTATTATATATTATTTTTTTTTTTATTAATTAGTACCTTGTACTGTAACTTCAATTGGCTTAGAAATATGTGTTCAGTGATTTGTTGTTATTTGTATATGCTAATTCGAATATATAAGCATATAGAATTCTAAATATTAATTCTCGTATATGAAACAATAAATTAATAGTATAATATATAAATGTGAGCGAACAGCTGGTGGAGAATAAATTTTGAGTTGGTCAAGTGCTTGACACGGACAGATTCAAATGAATGTTATGTTATCTGGAATCACGGGTTTAAATAAATTGCAGTGCAGTAAGGTAAACGTCGTCATGCCACGTTTTCCTTTACATATGTGCTATAAATATCCCCATAACATCGACATCTGTTGTGTGGTGTAGATACGGGTTTATTCTGGACACTGGTGAATTAGGCACGCTCCCAGTTTCCGGGTGCATACTCTATTGATACCGTGTCCAAACCCACGTCACCTCTGACGCAACTGCGCCTCATGTGAATTGAATGAAACTCGTGTGTCGCCGCGCACTATACGTATTTATGTATATGTTTTCTCTCTGTGTGTGTGTATGTTTGTGTGGTTATATGTTTGTAGCGACTAGCAAGGGTATCATGGTTCGAGTACATTTTCATAACGTAATTATAGTACTTAACCAACTGTTTGCAGGATCACACAACCTGTGCAAGTTGCTAGATTGTCTCTTTACAAATGGATGTAAGATACTTACGCGAGTCATTCCGACGGTTTCAATTGAAACAGCCAGCCAGCCAGTGCATTATTTGTCAGTGCGCCTGATGACTCGGGTGGCATGTTCCGTAATATTGCGCATTTGCTCTGTTATTGCAGATTTAATGGCTTCAGTGCGTTGCGATGACCTTTCATTACTTGTTTAAATTGTGCACGAATCCGGGCAATATCGTGCATGTGAAATATTAATGTCTGGAATTTGTGCATATAGCAGACAGGTTCGTAACAGTATGTCTCCGTTAAGACATCTATTATGGAATAACTTTGCGATATTTCAGAAAATAGCTTTCAGATCTTTTTCAACGCTGAATTCGATGTTTCTACCATATACGGCAAATCTATTTGAAAGCGGATCAGCCGTAGAAAGCACTCGGCTTAACATCTGCGTCTATGATCCTGACTTAGAACTTTTGTAAAATGCATTTGAAACCGTCACAAGGGTACAAAGTAAAACAAACTTGCAAACGGCGCGTGCTAGTTAATTAAAGACAATTTAACGTAAATGTGTATTATGTATTAATGATATTTTTAAAGAATATGTACAGTTTTGAAGCATGTTTAGATAAACGAGTAGTACATATCGTGAATATTTCATTTTCAGTCGGTTGAATATAGTTGAAAGCATTGATAAGATAAAACTATGCACATTATATATATATATATATATATATATATATATATATATATATATATATATATATATATATACACATGTTCTATTCACAGATGCACAAGCACAGCTTAGATATGTGATAACATGGATTAGAACAGCTGTCTGAAATACTATGTTTCAGTTCTAGCGCGATAAGCACAGCTGAAACGAATGACAAATTGGATGAGCACAGTTACGGTTTGAACTGGCTGAATATAGCTGTCATAATATATTTCAGTTTCAGCTAGATTACTCTAACCGAAGCCACACTGATATTATAAATGTACAACGCTGTCGTACCGTAGTTCAGGTGTAAGTGGATATGCGGCACTGAAGTAACTGATAAATTGGATGAGCACTGGCACCGAATACTGTACTTATTACATACTGTATTCATAACTGGTTGAACACAGCTGTCATACTGTACTTCAGTTCCGCCTAAATTAGTGCAACTGAAGCCATTGATAATGTGACTGAGCACAGCTGTCATTCTGTATTTTACTTACAACTGCACAAGCTAAATAGACACTCTACAAATCTGTTTTGCAACCATTAGGTGTAGAATGTATGTGGATGAGTGCTGATATCAGTTTGCTCTACACCTGCCAAATATGCTCATAGTAATCGTAGCTGCAGATAAGCTACATGAGAATTACTTGTGATATACGAATCCTTGCACGCTGACTATATAAACGTAAATTTATACGACTACTAGCTACTACCCGGATCGTTACGTGAACACCATGTACGAACTTACGTACGTACGTGCAGTACTTACGTGCGTCACGAAGACGTTTGTCGGTGATGCAACCGTATGGTACGAAGATAACATGTAGTCTTGAGTAAACATTGTATATACCTAACATTAATATTCTTTCATGATGAAAACACTAAGCAATTTCATGTATTTAAGTTAATTTTAGACGTAGTTAATAAATAACATTAACAACAAAAATATTTAAACAAAATCAAAATTATTAAAGATTTACACAAAGAATGGGATAACAAGTTAGATGTAGTTTAATAATTAGCTATATACTGCATAGGTATCAACCACACTACTTGTTTCCATTCTTCAGTAAATTGATGTAAGCTACAAACAAATTAGAATGTGTTGTTTAAATGTCATATTGATCATTGGATTTGTTTAAATTTTATTGGAAAATAAGATGTTACTCGCTGTTTTCTTTTTAAATTTCACTCTGTGTAACTGAATTAAATCGGTAGAACTTTGTAAAATAAATAAATAAAATCTTCAGTAAATTCAATAATAAAAGTTTGTTCATAAGAAAGTGCGATAGCAAAACACGGTGTGGAATGTAGATGCCTCCAGTGAAATACAGTTTCATTGAATTCGTACCTGCACGCCATTATCGAGTTCACGTCTGTTCGGTAGAGATAGGACGCGGCTCCGTGAGCTAAATAGAAATACTTTGTATGTGTGAGTGTATGAGTCTGTATTCGATTTATTAATTATCCGTAAACGCGTTTCGACATAAACTGGGTGCACAAAGTACCCTTCAGTTTGCGTGTGCTTTACGAGATTCTTTATCTCGTTATTATATTATTATATCTTAATTCTTGCACGTCTAATACTTGTAAATTATTGCCTTCGTTATCTTTGTACAAATATGAAAACTTGTTTTTTGAAAGTATAAAGTTCATAAGAGATATAAATTTGCAGAAGCAAGTAACGCTTGTAATGGTTCCTTGTTTTTCAGTTTTATTTGTTTTATATCATTTAGAATATTTGATGTATTTAGTAGATCCGCTTGATTTTAATGTACTTGTTTTGAACACAATGTTTAAAATTGCTTTTCTGTAAACGTTTGGCAACACTGTTCTAGAACATTGAGTTAGACGCTGATTGAGAAATACCTATATCAATCAACGGCTACACTTCATACATAAATATAGATCATCTTAGTTACGAGAAATGACCCATTTCTACAGTTAATGTTAAAAATGCTTTTAAGACGGCACTGTTCTGTCCGTGACAAAGTGTGTAAATCAATTTGTTGTTACCGATGGTCGAGGTATAGGCACACACATGCAATACTACTGCTTTTCTATATGTGTGTTACGCCTCATTGTCCGCAATATTAAATCATACCGAACGAAGGTTTGTAAAAAGTTAGTGCTAGATTCGTAACATTTGTGAAGCAATATTCTTGACACTTTCGAAACGCTTGTGTTACTACCGCAATGACAACTTCATTATATCATAATTACAATACATATTATTGCTCATAAATGTGTTTATATGTTCACTGTACCTGTATAAAAAAAAGGTATTTTTGATATAACAATAATGTATATATGGGAATAAAGCATATAACTGTTTTTAATATTGCTTATGGTTCTGATGGCATATTGTTTGTATGTAACGTCGAATAACTTCCATTTGAGAGTTGGGGTATTTTATCAGTTCAACTGAATGTGCATAAATTATTCAAGGATGTGCTAATGTGCTATATAGATAGAGTACATGTATGCGATGTATATACTGAAAAGGCAAATTAATAATGTAAAAGGAAGTTCAGTTCCGTGGTAGACTTTTCAATTTCGTATTCAGATTAGCTTTCGACGCGGTAAATTTTTTCCCTGTTTTTACTTTTTAAGTCGTTCGTGAATTATTAAATTATGAAGCCGAATATCGAATATCGAATTGCAGTACGCAAAAAAGACTACAATTTTTTTACCTGTTATGTATAATTCGTTTTTGGATTCTGTCTTCATGGGTTATGGAATAGTAATAATAAATTTGTATCATTTATAGCGATTTACTAATATTAAGATCATGTAGGTATTATATTTTATAATCTAGAACGTGTGCAGTATCTCTAAATGAATACATATACATTACTGGTACTAGTGTAATGTGTTATTAAAATGTTATAGCGTATGTAGTGCGCGCTGAGCTGGTATTAATGTGAACCATATGTAATGTCTCTAATTGTCAGTCAAGGTAATGTTCCCTGTCCTCCGTTACTGCATCCAGCAGTTTCTGTTATTCTCTTTACAATAATAAAACTACGATAAAACTTCATGGCCTTTCTAAGATAGCTGCTACCTACTTATATGTTGTCTGTTTTTATATTGCGTGCTTGCGTGTGTACTTTTGGCGGGTATAATGAGACACTGATGCGCATGTTGTTACGTGGACGAATTCTCGGAACAACAATTGTCCGTTGTCTTTCTTGGCATTGCTTTTGACCTTTGGACATTTTAGCTAATTTTTTTTATTGAATACTTGTTAATATGTTGTATCCACAAGTGTGTATGTATACAGTGTAATCATTTAAGATAATATTGAAATGTTCTGAACATGAGAACTTTGAATACCTACTTTATACATTTCTATTCCATATTCCGTGAACAGCTGAAATATATAGTAGTAAACTCTAGTTATAACTCTATTAAACCTTACAACAAATATATATTAAATGTAATTCATATCCGAGATATAGACGTTGAAATTACACTGTGATTAGTTTTTTGTTATTTGCCTAGATGTGTAACATATTTTATTACCTAGATAAAATTCTACTTGATAACGCTGTGCGTAATACATTGATTTAATATCATAACTAACCAATAGAATTAATGATAGGAATATACAAAATAATCACGACCAACCAATTAGGAATTTTAATGAAATTATTGCAATAAAATGAATTCATTATATGACTGTAAAGTACATTCTATAGTTGTAACAAAATTACCTGATCATTGAAATATTACTTGTTTTATCGTGAATCCGTTTGTTGTTAATAATGTTAGACTAATTTGTAATATTTTATTTTTCAAAGAAGAAAACATACCTATACGTATGTTACATTTATAAAGAATAGTAAAATGTGGCCGACTGTAACATGTGCTGTGCATAAGATTTCTCATCAGATCAAAATTAATGTTATTCACATAATGATAGTTTTTCACTTGTGTTCTTTGAAGCCAAAGAAAAGTTTCATCAAAGCAGTAATCAAATGGGTTTTTTCCACGGTTATGTAAAATGCAATTCCTTTTTATCATCGTGATCGTACAGTTGTCAAGTGAAACATATACAGTTATCTGCTGTTGAAAAAAGTATATTACACTTTTTGTAACAAAAATATGATCACTTATTTCGGGATCCATTTTACCGTTGGTCTAATTTCAGCTAGCTGAGTTCTGCTAGCGGCCGGTAGTTGAGTTGTATGTCTAAGCATTGTATGACACCGGATGTTATTTATTCCGTTAAATGCTGTAATGTACGGACCTCATATTAGCTCATTGTGTTGCTGTGACATAAGTGTAGATGTTCCTAGGACACGGTGATATGTAAGCAAATCTGCCCCTGAAAAGGTTACATCAAGCGTGTACAATTAGTTAACATGCATATCACTAAATGCATTTGATGCTGTAAAAAAAGAAAACATTATCGAGATAATTGTATTGCTATACTGTGTGATCCGTTAGTGACATGTGAGAATACTATGTGTTGTGCTGACTTTGTATATTTGTATTATAATACTTGTGTTGTTCCAGCTTGTGAAAGGCACAAAGGGGTCACACACTGTTATCAGATGTATGAACCAATTGGCACTGAATTAGTAGATTAAATTGGTTTGTATTCATTACCTTCAACATTAGCGTTCCTAAATAACGTCATTAAAAATGAATTTTAGCGCTAATTAACGGGAACCGCGTAATGTGGGACAATTCTAGTAAACAAATTTAATAATTTAAATAAATACTAATGTAACTTGCTTTGAAATTTTATTTTGAAACTTCGAGTTCTGGAACTTCGTCAAGCTGCCACAGTACGGCGCTAGTGTGTTTAATTAAATGAGTATGTTTACGCGAAATGTCAAACAGTGTTTAGAATTCCAGTTAGTAGCACGTTCATTAACCTACAAAAACAATGGTTGGTATTCTAGAGCCCATACCAAACGTTTCTGAACGACGCAATATCCTCAACTGTATACAAAAAGTGCACATTTTAATTACCGAAATATCTTAATGTTAATAATATAATAATTTACACATAGATCACTATGTTGAATCAACTTTAAAATTTGTATTTTATTTTATTCAATTATTTTAACAGACGCTGAATTAAAAATAATAATAATTTAAATGACTATTAATTTTATTAACGGAATTTGCAGTGTTTTTTTTTTCTAATACATATATACTTTAATTTTCCCTGCCTCTTATTAAAGATATAAAAGTATTAGGGGAAATTTTGAAAAGCAACAAGTCACATGCATAACTAGGCTACAATACGTATTTATAAAAGAAAAAAGAAGAACTAAAATCGTACGAGCGAGCGGATGTGCGACATATATACGGATATATGTTGGTAATTTTGTGAAATTTGTTTCCAAATTTTTTTTAAACTGCAAGATGCTACAGAAATTCTACCGAAACTCTGTAGCGCTTCGGAGAGAGGTTGATTAGCTAAAAAAAAAAATAAATAAACACGAATTAGAGTTTTTCTATTAAATAAATAAATGACAGTTGTTTTATGTCAAATGTACATGTGTGCTGACTGCTAGAGTGATTTAGAAGTGGGCATTGAATGGTACAATGGCCGGTAGTAGTGTTATTTATTCGTGCAGTCAACGTAAACTATATCTGCATAACCCCTATATTTATTCGTTGCTTTACCAAAGAAGTTACTATACATCTAATTGTAAGTATTTCCTGTCAGTAGTCGCAGTCTTGAAAATTTCATTTCGGGATATTTAAAATATGGCAAGTGTAGGGAAAATTCGTTCAAAAAAGGATTTGCATATGTAGAGACGCAGTATCTCGAAATACAGGCCCTTTTCGGATTTACAATATGTCAGGTTTCAGCCTTTCGACGGAATGCGAATATCAACGTGTCCTGAGACCGATTATTATTTTTTATTACTGGACTGTGAATAGCCAATATAGTTAGGAATGTTAGTTAAATATATTTAAAACCTATTGAAACTTGTGTAAAGATAAAACAATTACACAATATATGCTGTATATTTATTAGCTTATCATATTTGTACTTCGGTTAACTGCTTGTGTTGTAAATTCATATGAATTTCATGTATCAGAAGCCATTATACAAGACGAGGAATAATGCACTATTTTACATTCAGGTTCAAATGACAGTTTCTGTGAAAATATTGCTAATTGTTTTAGCTCGTAATTTAGAAACAGTTGTCGTGTAGTAACGTATCATCAACTATAGTGTATCCATAGATATAAGAACTTGACTAAACGCAGCATGCTATTAACAGAGGATTATCCCAAATTATACGACACAGTAAATGAATAAAAAGCAGAGCTGTATTCAGAAATTTATAAATACATTTTGAAAAATAACAACAAAAATATGATATACATCTTAACAATAATAATACAAATTAACATAAATAAATGTAATATTCAATAAATTATTATTACGTCTTAATTATAGACAAAATGTCTCTTGTCTTTCCCGCTAAGAGCATTACAAATGTACCTGAATACCGCCACTACTAGTAGTTTATGGCCTCTCCTGCTGTGAAGGGTACCACCCTACCTATTAAGGAATCATGTCAAGTTCTTATATCTATGGATAGACTATACTTGATGGATGACTAGCCGTTTTCATGCTGCAAGCGTTTTGTGTACAATGTGTGCTGCAATATTTTATAGCATGTCACGAAGAATTTTCCAGGCGGGTTTCTTTAATTTTAAAGAAATGTGCGCATGTGTATGTTAATGTTCTCCATTCGGCCTTGACAATTTGTTCCAATAATTAGATACGCATCGTTTCACCAGTGCATACCTACTTTTACTCTTCTTATATTACGTACTTGATGCTTAGCAATGCATTCATAATATTCAGAGCGCACTGGATTGCGTGGGTCGCAATTAATTTCTCTTGCTTGGAAAAACGTAGGCATATTAGCACCACTACTTGTACCACTGTCAGAAAAATAAATCATCATTTATGATGTATGTTCGTTCTTTTTCAATTAGCAATTTATGAAAAGTTCACTTACGGTTGTTATTAAATAAATCAATTTTATTGGTTTAGTAATAATACATTAACTACTCTACATATAACAATTTTTACTAAGAGTGCTATCAGCATTATTACCAACTGAAACGCTTACAAACTAGTAAATATGTAAAGAGCGAAAAACGTCGCTTTAAGAATGTGGTTTTAGTTCTGAATTGAGATAAAATGTAACAATTATTTAACAAGGAAAGAAACGAACCATTATTATAAATACTTATCATCTAGTTCCTTTGTATAATAATGTAATACTCAGAATCAGCGTGATTTCTAGCTTATAAGAAATTCAATATTTGTCAACTGAATATATAAATGAATGATAGTATGTCGCATTGTTATTTTTACAAAATAAGCAAAGTATTATAGAATGTTATTTATTGTTATAATTTCAGTATTGTATGTATATATATATATATATATATATATATATATATATATATATATATATATATATATATACATATATATAGTAAAGTTTGTTTATAACGAACCGCAAGGGACCGATAATGAACGATAAACACCAGAAATTCATTATTTATTTATTAATACAAAGGTACATGCAGTAGGTATGTACGTAATATGAAGAACTGTTTTGCAAAACTACACAAATCCAGATTTGTTCAAAATAGAGTTTTGTAATAAATATACATATGTACATTAACCATAGTTTTTATGAATCTTATTTGAAAAAATCGTTTATTCTGCTTTTGTTTATATTTATTATTATTTTATATAATTTTTATTTATTTCAAGTAAGAGCTTTACGTACTTTTTTTGAAATTGCGTAACTCATAATTGTACTTCCTTAACACATTACATACAGTGAACAGGGACAGACTGGCCATGTGGAGCATGCGGAAATTTCCGCTTGGGCCGCTCCAATCGCGAGAAGGTCCGATAATTATTTTTTGTTCATACAATTAACCACATATACACAAGAGCCGCAAGAACTGTTACGGCGACCCTACATATGCGGAGTTGAAAGATTTCGAGGAATCCCCTGATTATTTGGTAAAATGCCGTTTTAAGTTCGTTATAAAAAATTACTGTTCGTTTTTCTCGAAAGTTCGTTATAAACGGGTTCTTTATTTGCGAAAAAAATCACACACGTTTAATGATGCTTTAGTTCGTACCTTATAGATTAGTTCGTTATATACCGAAAGTTCGTTATAAGCGAACTGTAGTATATATATATATATATATATATATATATATATATATATATATATATATATATATATATATATATATATATCAGTGGCGGGCGGTGACTTTTCAACCAGGGGATGCTGTAAAAAAAAATTATAGTGCAATTAGATTTGGCGGTAAGTCCACCATCGTTTCTTTGGTTTTCTATATTAAGGGCCATAATAAATGATATCTTTAACACGTATACAGTGATTGTGGTGAAACAATACACTAAAAATAGAGTTAAAATAGTTCATACACCTAATTCAAATCAAGTAAAAAATAAACACGTTACCATGGAAATAATTATATTCGTATAAAGCAATGAACCGGCCAGCACTTTATATATTATATCGATCGCTGGAAGCATGGTCTGGAACCGCATCCCCTAGTAGTAGTAAAGCAGTTGTCAACTTGAGCTATGTGAATAGAGGTACACGAAGTACGCATGCGCGAAGTAAGCATTTCTCGATTCCGCATCCAGTCGGCTCAAGTCGGATTTTGCCGTTTGTCGGGGCAGGGCGAACACCTCCGTTGCGAACCCGAACGAGCTAACACTTCCGACGAGTTTCTTTTATATACGAAATAATCACGTAACAAAAAAATAAAACCACACGAAATTCAAATACGATACAATATGAAATATAAAATGACATTTGAAAATTTTAGGGATGCGCCGCATCCACAGCATCCATGGACCGCCCGCCACTGATATATATACAGTAAACTTCGCTTATAACGAACCTCAAGGGACCGACGAAAATAGTTCGTAATAAACGATAAATATTAGAAATTCATTCTTTTTATTAATGCATAGATACATGTTTCAAGTAGGTACATAATATGAAGAACTGTTTTGCAAAACTAGGCAAATCCAGATTTGTTCAAAATTAAGTTAGATATTGTTTTGTAATACATAAACCTATGTACATTAACAATAGTTTTTAAGAAACTTATTTGAAAAAATCGTTTATTTTGCTTTTGTTTATATTTATTATTATTTTTATTTCTTTTCAGCAAGAGCTTTACGTATATTCTTGGATGTTACGTAACTCATAATTGTACTTCTTTAACACATTGAATACAGTGAATAACTGACAGCGTTCAGTAGACTTGACTGTATGCGGAATTGAAAGATTTTCCCCTGATTATTTGGTAAAATGTCGTTTTATGTTCGTTATAACCGAAAATTTGTGCGATTATAACAAAAATTAAGGTTCGTTATACCCGAAAGTTCGTTATAAACGGGTTCGTTATATGCGAAAAAATAACACATGTTTAATGATACTTCAGTTGGTACTTTATAGATTGGTTCGTTATAAGCGAAAGTTCGCAATAACCGGGTTCGTTATAAGCGAAATTCACTGTATACCATATATATATAACACTGTATATATATATATATATATATATATATATATATATATATATATATATATATATATATATATAAACTGAACCGAGAACCAAGTAATTGTGCAGATTCCTGTAAGGAAATAGCTCAGTTCAATCACAAATGGCTCCATTATGCATTGATATCATCCGATCGTCATTATTTCCGTAATGGACTACAACTGACAGCCGAGATATGAAACATTCATGCGAGCACATACATGCAGCGTAATATGATCTGTACTCCGGCTTCATCTCCAATATCTGCGAATTATTCAATCATCACTGTAACTGTATATCCATGATTATTATTTTAAGAAAAAAAAAAAGTTTGTTTACAAGGTTATGTACATAGTACAACTTTAAATTACTAATAATACTAATTTACATACAACAACAGACTCTGGTCTGTTATTATTGGCCATAACATTGTTGAAATTTGTACAAATAATAGTAGTCTAAATGTACTATTATAGTAAAAGTAAAGAGTTGACTAAGTGCAATAGATAATTGTGTGTATTTAACTAATGGTATTTATAAAGCAGTTACATGTAAATAATAAATTGATTATAATGTTTTAGATAAAAAATGAATTATTATTAAGGCTGCGTTGAATTTAAAGAAAGTATTCGATAACCGAAATATGTTTTCATAAATTAGATATTTGCGGAATGGCTTTTATGTAAATTTAAACATGCTATTAGGCAATATATTCTACTATATATTGGATAAAAAATGAGATAATTAATTGCTCAATATGCAAGTAATTTGCACATTAAACTATTAGATTAATTATCAACATGCTTACTAACAGTGTCCAAACTTTATGGTTATAGCAGTTTGGTCGTTTATGCATTTCACGATAAAATATTTGCGAGAACGTGTAACATGTGTAGTTTCTGTTTATTGCAGAATACATATTTCTGTGAAATTCCATTTAAAAATAATATTGCATTCTCTACCAGATGTTTACATTTGTCAACATGATTTCTATCACTTGCTTGTTCAAATGTTTTCTGTCATTTTGTCGATAAGGATGTACATCCTTTTTACCGGATCTTATAAAACTATAGATTTGTAAGTTTTTACTTCTCTTTGTTGTCTCGAATTGTAATATTTCATTTTACAGACTATAATAAGATGGTATTAAAAATCATCAATATACCTAAATGTAAAGAAAAATGGCCGATATAATTATGTTATTATTAAGTCGTGATCGTGATTATGATATTGATTTTGGCCATTCAATATGATAGTTTAGATATTTTGAAAATAAAATATATTATTGAATTGTACATGTTCATAATATTGACGTAAATCTATGATTTCCATTAGTCAGAAATCGGCTTAATGTTTTCGAAATTATCTGCTATTTTATTATATCAAAACGTCTGCAGTTTGTTCATTATATTTTAAATCTCTCAGTTCATTCTAATCGTATAATTGTTAGGGTTTACGTATGAATTCAAATGTCCTATTTATTTCCGCAATTATAATGTGATTTTTTATTTGTGAAATGCCGCAATTATAATGTGATTTGTAAGTTGTAAACTGAAAAAGAAACGTACCTATACACATATTTTTTGATACATGCCTTTTTAACACTGCTTTGGCAATATATTTTATTCGCCTCCTTCCAGAGACATACTTGATTCATTGTTTTCAATGAAATTGACTTCAACGTATTATAATTTTTTTGTGAAATATTTTATCTTTATATTCCATTCGTGCGCGACGTAATAGCTGAACCTTGTATGTTGAAATGGTCAAATATATTTCTTGTCGGTTGGATGGAATTGATATTTTGAGTTAAGTTATTTGGATTCAGAAATATTTGAGAGCTAAATATATTTCTGTTAGTTGAAAAATAGGGACAAAACAAAAATATTTATAGATATTTTAAGAGTATGCGTGAACTATTAATGGCTAACGTAATGTAGTATAAATATTATTTATTATACTTAAATATTGAGAGCGATAAAGAATTTCACTTTGGTAAAGTAGAAGATACGTTGATGAAAGATAATATTTTTAGGTATTTGTTACTCACATTCTACTCTTATGTATTTTTGTACACGAACGTAGTTCGAACATATCTATGAAACTAAATGAAAATAGGGCATTTTAAACAATGCATGTCGAGGTCGAGGTTACTGAACATCAAATGTCAGAGCAGGTGAACGCTGCACTAAGAATAGAAGGCGACAAAAGTGTCATGCGGAAGGCGTCAGAACATTCAATGGTGACCGATCGTAATGCAAACGCAGTTCGGTTTGTTCTGGCACTAGTAATAGATATAAGACGTTTTCTGGTAGTCAATTCAAGGACACATAATGTGACGTCTATTTGTCAACTAATATTGTTTAAAATCTAAATCAGACATTTTTTCGCACTTCTATGATTTGTTCTATTTACTAATATCTTTTTATGGCACATAGATAAAAAGGTTCATTAGTAATAACTTTGTTTATATTTTCAATTCGATACATTCTATGAATTGATTTTAGCGAAAAAATTGATTCAGTCCGATTTTGGTTCCTGTTACGGTTCTATTCGAATCCTTGATACAAATCTATAATAAGATTTCCAGGGTAATATACTTATAGAATGTAAAAAAAAAATGTTAGCAATATGTACAAATGAAAATATTGCTGTGTTTGTATTTATGTTCAGATTTGTTGTTGTGTGCCAATGAAATTTTTTGACGTGTAAAATTTGGCACGCATGTCACCAATCTCGTTGGATAGGATATGTGCTTTAAATCAAATTATTGCTTTGTACATATTATTATCATTATTATTCATGTGACTAACGTATTTTATACTGCATTAGTGATGATTGGATACTTTATGAAATTATATAAAATTATTGACATATTCTACTGCATTGATAAACGAGTTTTTTTTAACTTAGTGCAACTTAATTTTTATTGAAGAACAGATTGAATGTGGCAATAAACTATTTTCCTTGAAAAGAAGCGCATGACTTAGATACATATGTAATTATAATGTTGCAATAACTGTGGGTATAAAATATGATGAAAATTACATCTTATTTCACTTCACATTTGCGATGTGCTGTATAGCTCGTGCCAAGATATAGTGAACAGGCTGTGGAATGATTTAAGGAACAAAAATGTATTGAGTAATTTATATTTACATAATATAATTAACATCCATGATACTAACATTTCTATCCGGAATATTTGGTTTAGTATGAAACCATTCTTTGAATACACTTGCATCCTTGTCGTGGTATTCAGAAACAGTTGCGAATCGTTTTGACGGCAAAAAATATTCAAAATTCTACTAGTTGCAAATGTCCGCCATTTTGTTAAGGGTTCCAGCCTATCTGTTGAGAAGTCAGCACGATTGACTATATTTTGGAACGATCTTTATATGTAAAATGCAGGTCTGTAAATGTTTCGAAGCTTTTAAGGGACTATAAACATCGAATAAATGATATTTTCGATGAATTGCTAACAGTCTACCCAAAATGCTTGCGGCGCAGTTATATTGTCGCAATGTTTTTGAAGGTAGAAACAGTTCTGAGTGACATTTTCTGAAACGTACTTGCACTTAAAATGGCCATGACTGAGAACTTGCAAATCGTTCAGAAACATTTCCCCCATGTCAATAAATTCTTAAAATCTGACAAGAAAAATCGCTTCAGGGTAGAGGGGATGTTGCGTAATAATCCTGTGTAAATATTATATATTCAGTTTATATAGATAGTTCCAGAACATAGTATGTAGAAGAGACAACTTCTTTTCTTTTCTTTCGACGAAAGCCTCATAAAAATATAACCGGACATGCAAATTACAAAAAACAAATAACTACTTATGTACTAACTAGATATTTGTCTTTAATTGTTTTATCCTGTTTTGTAAAATTTGTATGTGTCTCTGAATAGATCAGTTTGTTATGCTATTGAAACACGTCTGCATAGCGTTTTGCATAACGGACTTGTCAATATTGTATTCTTACGTAGAAAATGTGCATTTATCATATTCCACATCCATCAATCATACATAAATTGAATGAGATTTTTTTTTGTTTTTCAGGTGAGTGGGAGGATTTCAAATAAGGTTATCTTGAGTTTCATCGGGTGCGGTGAGTCCACTATCGGTATCGTATTAATATTTCATATGTAGGATGTTTCAACGTAATGGGTTACTTCACTTATATGTTAATAATATTTAAAAAATCATTAGTTCTTAAACTACGAATTCACATTTTAATAATATAATATTGAATTATCCAGAGGGTATCCAGAAATATGTGAAATTTATTGTTTATTGGCTTAAATTTCATGATTTTACCGTTAAAATATTAATAATTTGTGCTAAATTAAAACAAATATTTGTATATATTTTTATCGAAAATATAATTCCATACCTTTTAAAATAAATAGTTTGAGTTTGTAGAACAGGTCATATCTACTATAAAATGTATTACAAAAATAATTGATGTGACCTTTCTGTTATTAAAATCTATATACCTAACATTGTATTACGTTGTTTTGGATGGAGTAAATATGTAGAGCAGTATAAACATATCTGATCTATTGTTGAAAATGGCTAATACAAGCGCTTGCCGGTAACAATAGTTGATTACTGTTGACATTGTCTGAATACTATTAACATTTACTCAAAATATCACTAGCCTGAAAATGTTACTAACCTATTTTATTGTGACTCCAATATACATTACTAAATGTTACGTTACAAGACATTATTTTTGTCATGTATGGATATATGGAAAAATACATTCTGTATTTTTTATTTGATCGCCGATATTCACTGTTCTTGCAATGCGATATAAACAAAAGTTACATCTATATTTATAAATGTTAATTGGAAGATAGAGAATACATGAAGATGAATAGCAATTATTAACACAACGATAATTACAGAGTAACATAATTTTAATTTACCTAATTATTATGAAACGTTACTATTGCACTAGATAGCAAATGAGAATTGGTAATTTAAATTACAGAACTGCTGTAACTACATGTATAAAATTACGTCCAATCCATATTTAAACTTCTTTTATTCATCTGTCTTCAACAGATAACAAAGAGTAGAGTTTTTTTTTTGTTCGCTTGTACAATGGCTGATGGAAGCATGTTGAAAATCCATACGTCAGATGTATTTTAATTGTAATTGTATTTTTTGTTCGAATCTTTGTTCGGAATCGTTATCCTGCACTTTTTACGTATTAGTATAACAGCGAATCAGAATCTCTGACTCCATTAATGCGCTTTAGAATTGTAAAATTTCAATTTTCTTTTATCGTGTGCCGGCACGCATTATTCGTTATACTTTTCCAATCTAACACGGACAAAAACTTTATAATAAAAAGACAGTAAAAGGTCTGATCATCTAGTACCCCGAGCGTGAGCTATTCTTTTCGCGTCTCTCGGCATCATACACCGCTGTTGCTATCTCTGTTCGTTCGCCCTTCCATTCCCTTTGTCATACACCCTCGTTCACCCGGCCTTGCACCCCAGGATATCTCATGGCAGGTGCGGCGGTGATGGCGGCGGTGGTGGTGGTGGTGGTGATGGTAGAGTAGAAGTCATCCAACCAGCCAGCGAGCTAGGCAGGCAGCACCACTGTAGCTTTCGGCCGACGACCGAATCAATCGCTACTGAAAATTGCTCGCAGTTCGCGCTTCACCGCTTCTACAATTCAAGTGAAATTAAAGCCGCGTGCACATCTTGCTCTCTGGCTCGGCTCGGCACGGCTCGGAAACTTTGTTTTCATGACGTTGATATAATGATTATATAATTCTAGCATTGTTTCATTAATCACGATTGTTGCAGTGACTTTACTTCGCTACGATTAAATGGCAACTCTTATATCTGTATTCGCCGGAAGTAATTGGTATTATCAGCAATTCGCTTATATAATGCTATCAGTAAGTTGCATTTGTCAATGAACTTGCATAATCAGTGAATGTATTATCACTGCAGACTGCAGAACTTTGCAGTAACTGATGCATGTATGTATGTATGTATTCAGATTTACATTTGCATGCACTTTCACGTATATGAAACAATGGAATAAAGGCGAGTGCGTGTATGCTACGTATTTACAGTATTTGTTTGTAAATGAATACGGAATGGAAAAAGAAAGAGATCGATTATCTACGTCAGTGTGTCTATTGCAGGAGCGGATAACTTCATCTACTGACGTGGAACGAGAATATAGTATGAGTAGAATTGACAGGATAGGTTCTAGTGTAAATGTAATTCAATAAATCTTCCCTAAATCTACCAGTGGGTTATATAAGTAATAAATATACGTTCCCTCGGTATATGTATCGAGATGAAATGAAATTGTAAATATGAGTATATATTGCGACGATATTGAAATAACCAATCTTGTACTACAGGCAAACGTGGATCCCTATAAAATATCAGTGTAACCATATTACATATATGCAAATGCTAAACTTTTGAGTATCGCTGACAAACGCGGTATTTATGATGCCAATTTGAGTGTAGTTTTATGAGTCGTTAAACGTAAACTCCCAGTTTCTTACGGAGTGTCATAAACAATTTTTCTTAATACTCTCCATTTTTACTATGTATCAGTTCAACAATAAAATTGTACTACCTGGTATAATACCATTTTTTGGAATAATCTGAATTATTCGTAATTGTCGAAGTAATAAATAAATTGATAATGAAAGTTTATTTTAGTGTTAAAACATACAATTGATGTAACTTAGTTTTTATTAATCTTGTATAGTGTCCATATTTTTATTAACAAAAAATTGCAAACCATGCATTTTTCTAGGCAAGCATTTCAGATCTCATATTAAGAAAAACAGTGTATTTACTTTTTGTTTTGCAGAAAATATATTTTTGGAACATTTTTAGTAGCAGTTGGTGAAACCAAATATTTTAAAAGCAAACGAGAAAATATTAAATGTCGGTTCGGTACTATATGTAAACGCTGTTATGTCATTGTGTATTATAATTTTAAACGAGATATTTACAAATATGAATTATGTAGTTAAACGAAGATATTTGGACATGATGTAGGTATGTGTGGATGGAAATGTATATTTTATTCTATTTGTACTTGCTAGAGTGTTAGGTGCTCAGGTGATACGAAATATCAATGAGTAAATGTACTGTGCAAACGCATACATAATCTGTGTTCATTTTTTTATCGCACACATTTTTTTGTTGCCTGTGAACATTAGATTTCTAAAGCTTAGTCTACATTAGTAAATATTTGTGACTTAAGCCCGTATGACACGGTCAATGTTTTTGTACATTTTTAATGTCAATTTTTAAGTTCAATTGTTCTGTACATTTTTGTGAAAGTGAATCATTGAAAGAAAATATTTCTGTATGCAACGTATACAAGATTTTCACTTTGTGAGCATGCGCAGTTGTCGAGACTTTTTGTTTTGACAGTTTGAAATGGTTAACTATTTTTTAACGAACTAACCAAACTTTGTCAAATATTGAAATGGATTGAAGTGAGGACGAATTATTAATATTAGCAGCATTAACTACTGTTACGGCTACAGTCTATTAATAACGAAACTTGCGACCACGACATTTTATTAAAAGAAAAACGTTTGACGTTTCAATCAGCTATCACGCGCTTATGCACATCTTATTTGCGCAATTAATTGAAAGAAACATTGAAGAAAATAGAACCAGTTCTATTTTTTAATGTACATTAAAATTGACTCAAACATTGAACTACTTTATGTGTATGGTACGTTTAATTTTTGACTTAGTAAAACATTGACATTAAAAATGTACAAAAACATTGACCGTGTCATACGGACTTTACATTGTATTCGACAGAAATTTGAGCTTAAGTTAACAAAATTATCTAAATGCGGCGGTATATACCGAATATACACACAAAAATATTCGTGACATTCAATGTACAAGATCCATCCTTTGTCTGAAGTTTTTTATGAAGTTCAAAGACATTTACTCTGAAATACAGTAATAGTGCGGACGTATCTAAATGTGCATCTATATTTGTAAATGTTGCTGCGCACGGATTGATCTGTGGTGCCGTATAAAAGACGCGGTAAATTTTGATGTGGAATAGACATTCATTTTGAGGTGAAAGTGAATGCGTCGTGTAGTATTTAAAAATGAATTAGTCATAGTTTATTAATAATAATATGATAATTTGTTATATCTTTACATAGACTTGAACAAATGTTAGACAAATGCATGATGATTAGATAAAGATAATTTTAGAGACCCTTTCCTTATATTCAGTCGATCACAAAAGTCTTCGTACACCTATCAAAATATCTAAATTTATGATAAGAATTAAAAAAAAATAATATTACACAAATATTAGTTTACTAAAATACTCAATTTACTCAAAATCAGAAAATGTGAATAAAAATATTTATTTATTCTTGAATAACGATTTCTACAAAAATGTCACCTCACATATTTAGCTATTTTGATCGGTGTACGAAGACTTTTGTGATCGACTGTATATAGAAATTTTCTGGTTATAAATACATATTTCCAATATATTATAAACCGGCGCCTACGATGCCCTTTCGGACTGGCAACCTACGTTCATTGCACGTGCAAATGGTGCAGTTTCGCATATTTTCAGCCGGTTACCTACGATTATACGTAATGTGCTAAATATAGAGAAAACAAACATATTTTCTTTATTTAATTATGTAATGAATTTCTGTTACCTAATAGAAGGTATTATTTTGTTTATTCCAATGTTTGTTTGGGACGGATGCCAGTGAACTGTGGACGAAGCGAATTGTAACAGGTTTTGTGTATTGAAAACGATAGACTATAAAGTCTGAAAACGGATATGCATCGTCAGATACAAGGTTGCCAGTAAGCGGAACAGTTATAAACGGCATTGTTCAATCGTTGATCCAAATGATGCGTAACAAAAACGAACGGACCAGAAATCTGACACAAGCGAACGGATTGGAATAAGATAATGTTTCAGTACAGTTTTGTTGAAATAGGTATCTGTCGCCGTGCAGATATGGGAACAATAACTGAACAACGCCCGCCATTGTTACAAAAACAAAAGTACAATTTGAATTGTGTAAAACAGAGATTATTATTTTATATGAATTCGCGGTTATACCATATTATAATATGCATGAAGTAATATTGTTAATTAATAGAAATGTCAAGTTATATCTGGCTGCTACCTAAATATATAGTAGATAGCTATAGGGCAGAGATAAAGTAGTTTGGGATATATGAAAGAAATTCTACAAAGAAAATCGAATAAAACACACAGTAGATTTAATTTTAAAAGTGGCCAAGTGTCTTTAGAACTACGGGCACTACTCGAATCAATATCAGAAATCAAGTTGTCACAGAAAGGTTCTAGACTACAGGTATAAAATTAATTTAATGTATACGCAATTTGAGTGAAAGACACGGAAGATGACAAAAAAAATATCATGAAATATCTGCAATATATAATTATTTGTTACATTGAGAACTGTAATCTAAAACAACTATTGCACAACTAACCGACTTGTTTGTCGTTTTATTTCGAGTTAGGTAATTAACGAATGAAAGAAGTAATGTCTGACCTATCTCCTTATTTTATTAGTAATGTGTAACTGGAATAACTGAAATCCTCTGATATGCATTATTATTTTTAGCTATTGTATTCATTTGTTTAGTTTTGTTAATTCGCACAGAAACAAGGTTTTAATTGTGGTAGGTTCGAAATAAATGTGAAGCAATTGTTAGTTAATATTGTAATATACAAATCCATACTTAATTCATTTACTTAGTGAGTAAAGTACGCACAGGATGTGCTAAATCACTGGATATTTCACTCGGACGAAACAAACTAACATCGACGGGTCAGGATTTTTACCACGGCACGCACAGTACAAATTCAATCAGCTATCGAGTTAGAGCAACTTATCCTCCTACTTCAATATGAGATTAGTTGATACAATTTGTAAAAAATATAGAATTATTTTCATGACATTTACAGCATGAAATGTATATGATTGAAATCTGTGCCAGTATATGAATGTGTATAATGTGATGTTGTTTATTTGAAACCAACGTTAACACTGTTCACAATTTAATGTTACTTTAATTATTCAACGGGTTATTCATGTTTTTATATACTCACGTATGTGCTTGCATTAGAATGCATATTAGTATAAATACTGCCATGAACAATTTAGTTCTTTGACGAGTAGATATACGGGTATATGCTCGAGTACATATACTAAATGGCTGGTGATTATGTGCAATTGACACATCAATTATTATGTCAATTTCATTACAACGATGCCTGCGATGATGCATTTAGCTCCGTCATTGCTGCACGATATTGCTACATGTGTATTTTTCAAATGATTCTTCTCTCCCAGTCGGGCATAACAAAAAATCTGTTACATACGAATGAACAAAATTCCACTTGAGTGCTTTAAACCGATTTCACTCAATCTGAAGAAGAAAATCCAACTTCAGTGTACAAAGAAATGTACCTTGATAATTTTAGAATACCTGTCAGTAATGTAGTAAAATCTAGAGTAAAATATTTCGATTTAACTAATAGTAATATTTACATAGGCATAATGTTTCTAATAGCTGTATTTTTTTAATGGCCGCTTGTTGTAATATTAACTAACGTAAATCCTACTGATGTTACAATGTGTCCCCGAATAAGATGAAATATTTAAAACTTTGAATGTACGTATTTATGTTCATTATTATTTTGAAATATTATATTCACTAATGATTGTAATTTTGCTAGTGTTAATTCAGTTTTTTTCTGTAAGAGTACTGTAATATTACCACACATGTGACGGTCATTAAATAGTAAAAATATTTAATTTGCTTTTCTTGTAATAGGATCGTAAAGATAAAGATATGCATACCTACCTGTATGTATTTATGTGCGTATTAACTCGTATGTATAAATACATAACGATTTCTGCCATGTTAGAACACAAATTTCTTGTTTCATGTTAAAATAAATTATATCAATAAAAGCAAAATGAAGCTTTTATAATTCTTATTATCAGAATGTATATTATATGACGTTGAAATCTGAAATCTTTCTTCAAAAAAACCATAACGTAAAATATATTCTACACTCTATTGGACTAGATCAGTGATGCACAACCTTTTACGTATAAAGGGCCGCATATAACATCGATTTTGAGTCGGGGGCCGCATATGACTCCGTTTTTGGGTCGCGGGCCGCAAAAGATTTTTTTTACCCTATATTTTTCGATTTTGGCTGAGATTTTCCTTTTTTTTTAGCTTATTCTATTGTAAAAAAAGCCCAAACGGGCCGCAAAAATTTGAAAAAGGGCCGCAGGTTGTGCATCACTGGACTAGATGTACCATACTTTGAAATTTCATTCGAATATTCCGGCTAAGATTAAGGAAAAGTGCATAATTCTGAAGCACATTATTTTAAAGTACTTTCGAAGTAATAGGGTCGTAAAGTAATATTTTTCAATATGGAGAAATTGAATACAAATTGCTGTTATCGTGGTACAAAAGCTTCTATATTTTTGTAATTCAATTTTCGATATAGTTGCAGAACTTAGTGAAAAGTAAACACAAAGTTAATTTAAAAACAAACCCAAATAAAATCTGTTGCGAATTGCAAACGTCGGAGCACGTACACACATTACGGTTCTGTTTTAAACTTGTTTTTATATTCATGAAAAAAAAAAGAAAATCGCAGATCAAAACTGAATTTGAATACGTAATTCGTAAACACTCAATAAAGATACAGGCGTTTGAATCTGCGAAGTATACCCACAGGGCCGCATTTATTCAATTTCAAGTTAGGGGTTGGAAGTTCGTACTGTACCGCCCTCACTGCTTTTCGTCGTTCGTCTCGTTACCTCGGGACATCTACTCTAATATCCCTAGGGGCATAATTCAGTTAATGAAAGTATAACACACTTGTCTATCATTATTAAAAATAGTGATGACAAATTTCCTGTAATCCGCAAATAGGTTAGCTACGGCATCATTTCCGACAAGTTTCCTGCAATCAATATTTATATCTTTGACATATTGCAATCAATATAGTTTCTTCCTATCTTGATACGACTAACGCATGATTATGGGACTAATATAGCTGGTTATTTTGTTTTAGTAGAATATTTTATATATTTATTGCATTATAAACATTGGTAAAAAATAAACAAAATACTATAAGTTCTAGTGTTTTTACCCAGATTATGAGGCGCATAAAAGTAGCATCTAGAAACATTAAAAAATAATCCACACCGAATTAATTTCTAGCTTTTTTTTCATGTTCTGTTCAAATATTGACGTTATTTAAACATTTTTTGGTATCTGTAAGTAAAAAAAATCGTTACAGACATCCATGCCTGTAGCTCATCGACATATGTCCAAGGCTGTATATTTCACAAATTAATATTTACTTAAATACACTATTAAAATGTTAAACATTAGCTCGCAAATGAAACAATAAATTTGAAACAAGTGTCAAAAATTTTCTTTTGTTGACAACAAATGCATTGAACATCTTTTCTTTTTTAAATGAAAATTATTGAAATTCTGTATCATTTCCCATATTTCCAAGAATTTTTGTAATAAAATTGAATAAAAAATAGAGGAGTCAAAATATAAAAACTGAAAGAAATTTGAAAAATATTTTTTACACGTCCGGGAGTAGAAGTTGGTTTCTATGGCGTCAAACGCGGGACAGAAATGAAGGATTTACTCCTTAGGGACGAAAACACTTTTCGTAAGGGAGTTTTTATTATAATAAAGGTTTTTGTAAATATATGTCTTTTGTCATGGTATGAGTTGCATGGAAACATTTACAAAGGCTTCTAAATACATATTGCAATTTCGCTCCGATTTATTATAATTCATTATTTATGAAATTGACTGTTTCTTTTCCCGAAAGTGGAAAAAATGGTATATACACCTCGGGAGAGACCACCATTTTTCGCTCGATGTATTTCAAATTACACCTCAGGAAAATTAAGAGGTTTCTCTCCCTTGGTCTATAATGTATTTTTTACACGTCCGGGAGTAGAAGTCGGTTTCTATGGCGTCAAACGCGGGACAGAAATGAAGCATTTACTCCCTAGGGACGAAAACACTTTTCGGAAGGGAGTTTTTATTATAACAAAGGTTTTTGTAAATAAATGTCTGTTGTCATGGTACTCGTTGCATGGAAACATTTCCAAAGGCTTCTAAATATTGCAATTTCGCTCCGATTTATTATAATTCATTATTTATGAAATTAAGTGTTTCTACTCCCGAACGTGGAAAAAATAGTATATACACCCCGGGAGAGACCACCATTTTTCCCTCGATTTATTTGTAGCCCTCTGGCTTCGCCCTCGGGCTTCAAACTACACCTCAGGAAAAATAAGTGGTTTCTCTCCCTTGGTGTATAATGTACTAATTTTTCTCAGGATCTAAGAGATTTTTCAAGAAAACAAAAAGTAATTGCACAATTTGACCGTAATATGTATCTGTAAAAAAATCATAAAAATAGGGTTGGAAGTTTAGGAGAAGTGAGTGGAACAAAAAATCTCGTACGAGCGAGCGAACGAACGACCACATACATACGGACATATGTTGTAATGTCATGTCGTGACCCAGAGGGTATGTCCGGAATTTCTGCGCAAAAATTTTTGAAATCAAGATGGTATAGAAAATGTACCGAACACACTATAGCTCTTGTGTAAAAATAGATTAAACTTGAATAACATGGCAGTGGTATTACTGCAAATGTGTTGTTTGCAAAAGATTCGGTTAAACATTAGTTTTATTTAATTTTAACAATCGAGTGTCTAAAAATCAAGGCATTGTCGTGAAACATAATTTTGATTCGTTAAAAATGAACCATAGTATGGTTTAAAAGTCTATTGTCTAAATTTTAATAATTACATGCAATAGAGTCGCCGAAAATTGTGAAACTGTGTGAAAACTGCTATGTTTCTAGGTATGTTTGATTTTAAAGAATTTATTATATTCTAAACTAACTTATGTTACACACTAATTCGACTATAACTTCATCTATATATTACAATATTTATTGCATTTTCAGTTAATACTTTCTAAGCCTGTGGACTGTAGTATAAGATTATTTTGCGGAATAAATAATGAAACATAAATTTGGATTGGTTTTTATCTAAGCGGATTATCTGTTAAATGAATATATAAAGGACTTTAGCGCTATAGATAAATCATTTCTGTTTGGATTCTCGCACAAATTGTTTCGTGCCGTGGGCGAATTGAAAGAAATAATTGACCCGGTGGATTGTTATTTAAATCGGTCTGTATGTTTATTTTGTAGAAACGAAATAACGCATTTTCAAGATATGTAAGGTATGTGTTTGAGTAGATATCATAAATTACTTATTTAGATTGTGGTTTGTGGTCATGATAAGGAAATAAAACAAACCGTCGAATTTCTTGAAAATGATTACAAATTTCTAATTTATAAGAATGTAATTAATATTATATATTCATTACAGTTTTAGTTAATTAATTTATATAATATACTTACGGTAAATATCATAAGATCTAATTCACAGAAGCTCGCAAGAATTATTAAATATTAAACCACTAATCAGATATGTAAAACATACTTATTATTTTGTGCTAAACTAATTTTATTTTTTGCTTACAATACGATACCCTTACGATATATTTATAAACACTTTACAAAATATTATTCTGTATTTGACCTTGAAAAGTTGATGCGTATTTTTTTGAATTTTCATTGATGCTATATTTGAGCTGTGACGTAAATAATTTGTATTTACATTTGCAGGTTTGCTATACGTATGTTTTACGGTGATCTGAAATTTATTTCATGTTTTACCGCAATTCTTAAGATCGATATCTCATCACGTTTTTAAGTCGGTGTAACTAGTGTTTTATTGAGAGGTGCACGATAAAAAAATCTGCTAAAAAGTGTAGGTACGGCAAAGTAACTATCAAGAAACATTTCTGAGTCACTAATGAGAAATACTACTACTACTACTTGAATTTATGTACTTTCGTTATGTAATCTATCTCGATAAACATTATGTATTTTTATTTATTTCTATTTTGTACCGTTATATTGTCATGTACATTGCCGACAAATTTATATTTTATTGAAAAATTATTAATAGTAAACCAATTTGGGATAAAATATACTTATTTATGAATATAAGTATCCTATAATTGTTTATTTAATCAGAGAAGTGGATAATAAATAATTTAATCATTTAATTCTTGTAAAATATGTCTGTTTTGTTCCTTATTACATAAACAATTCACAATTATCAGCCACATGGGAAATTACAGTTTTTTTTCTTCTTCAAGGAATTACCATACTGACATTGAAATATAATGGGAATAAATGACGGTGCATAGTACTGTATAGTGATTGTGAATGAAATTATTTTATAATATTCCATTTCTGCTGACGTAGGTCAATATGAAATATATATATTTCACTCTGATTTTAAAACGAGAAGGTGTCAAATATCTACAAATGGAAAATCGAATAAATATCAGATCAAACGTCCGTTTAGCACGTCGAAAACTTGCAATCTTATCGAACTCTGAAACTAATTGACATTTGGCTTTCAATTTGTTAGACAGTTTTGTTCCGGAAGAGTAGACTATATCACTGGTGCTTTACGGTTTTATCTATTTAATTATCGAAGCAAAAATATCTTGTTGATAATACAACAAATGTAAATAGAAATACTTGTATCTCTATTCATATATCTACTGCTAGTTATTAAAATATGACTGTAGAGTATTTCAATACTATATACCTACAGAGACATTTCTAGGCATTACTTACGAAGTAATAGACAGCAACAGCATTTAACGATTTCATAATACGTAAAGGCTAATACATAATATTCAAAATACATAGGACAGATTGACAGATAGTTGCATATATTTTCGATGATTTGTTATCTGCATATACTTGATGGTTCATTGAAATGCTTTGTATATAGTTGAATATTATTATTTACATAATTTCTTCTTTGTAATTATGTTTTATGTAACTAAATAATTGATACTTGAATTTATATTGCTCAGGATTTCAATCAGATGATTCAGATATATATATATATATATATATATATATATATATATATATATATATATATATACTTTCTAATATTTGAATCATGTTTAGTGTATTGTACCTTGATTGTAACTTGGCTATAAGTTGGTTTCAAATTTCTTATGCTAGTAATTAATACGTGTGCGCTACATTGTTGCAGCCTACGAGATGTACATTTTTTGTTAGACTTTTTGTGTGATAGAATTTCCTAACCAGCGAATATTCTCACTCAGCAGGAGTGTCGAAGCGAAACGAAATTGAACGGCCTTGGCTGAGTTGTGGGATTGCGCAACTTGACGTAGATTTCTGAGAATTTCTTGTTGCAAAGATACACCTGCATTGCGGAACTCAATTGAACTTTGTATTTGTTAAATTCTTACAATTACGATAATGTTACAGTATTTTACATAAATGCGTTGTTCACGGTTTTACCTAATTAGTTATCAGTCAAGTATCATAACTGAATAGAAACAAAAGAAAATGCTAGTATTGGTATTATTATAAACATTTTTTCTTACATTAACCGTAAATATATTGTTTGTGAAAACGGTTATCTGAAATGTGAAAATAATTTTTTTTACAATAATTGTACATAAGTATTAATATATAAATGAAAAAGTATATTTCTCCGGGTTCCAAAGTTTGATAATTTTTAAATTAAATATTAATATTTGAAATTATCATTTCATGCATTCGTATCATTTTAAATATGTTAAATACGGTAATCGCTGTCAGTATTTCAACTTTGAAAATCATAATTATATACCTACTCAAGTTGCATGACATTGGTCATTAAACATGTTCAAACATCTATTTCTTTTTTTATTATACAAAAATAATAAAAGTTACTAATGTATGTAGTATATTAACAAGTAAACATAAAATAGATATTGTGCTATTTATGTGGCAGTGGAAAACCGAACTAATAACAACCATAGCAATATGGTTATACAGTACAATCGGATTAAGGTGAACAGAATAAATCCAGGCTTGTTCATATTATCGAATTGTTCACAGTATCGAGGGTTTATTAAATTTAAGATTAAGTGTGCATAATAAAACACACATACTTAATAAATGAATATAAATACAAATATTGGACATTTTATAAAATTTATTGTTAAATATTTTTGTTTCCTTGTCTGTTAAACACTCTTAATAATAATAGCTAACTATCACTGCACACTATTTAATTTGTTTATTAAATTTGAGTTCAATTCATTTGAATTTTATGAAATGAGAAATGTTGTGATATCAGTAATAGATTATAGCACAACTTTTATGATCGTTTTCAAGTTTACAAATAAATTAAGGCTTCCCACTAGCAGTACGTATTGTGTTTATATTGACGTGAGTTAGGATATTCACGTTATATGGTAGTTAGTGTTAGAAAATACCTTGTTCACACTACGGAGTAGTTCACATTTACGGGTGTTCATGTTTAAGCGATTGTACTGTATAAACTAACGTGGGTTCGATTCCTGCCTAGAACATTGCCGTCTATGTAGTTCGCATTACATAATAAACTGTAGATGCCTTCCTGGTGTGAGTTGACCTTAAAAGACGGTAATAAATGATTAATTATGTTACTCCAAGTAACTGGGATATAGCGTGATGTTTTATGTTGTTTTTTGTTATTGGCTTATTTAATGATGTATCATGCCGCTGAATGAATATTGACTGTAATTTAGAATAAAATATAAATGCTTTGTGCAGAAATTACAAACATGTGGATTCTTTGCAGTTATCAAACATTTAAATAAATAATTCTGTGTATAAACTGAAACAGATACATTCATTTTTAATTATATGTTTCAAAATATTTAGTATTATCTGTTAATACTAATAATATAATGTAATGTATAGGCTTTAGTCACCAAAGTGTGTATTACATTTATCAAATTTTCGTCAAACAAACGTTAAATTTACGATTCCGTTAGTGTCCATGAATCGATGTGAAATAGTTCAAACTTATTTGTTCATGGTTTGATCCTTGATCAACACTGAAGAAATGTTATACATTTGTCAATTTCAAATCATTTAAATTTGACCATGTTGGCCTTGAAACTAATCAAAACAAGGACAAATAAATTTGAAGTGTTTCACATTAGTCCATGGTCACGGAAATATAAATTTTACGTTTGTTTTTTTCAAGGTCAGCAATGATCAAACTTATTATTTTTGTAGGGGTATTTTGACTTGCTTTATTGATTCGATTTGTTAAGTTTTCGAAATGCAAATGTACTGTCAAAAACATAATTACATGTAAACTGATTATGTTCATGTACGTTAAAAGTAATATTTTTTATATATTTATTCTGTATGTTATAATAGAGTGAACCAAAGAATCGACAACATTTCTCATGAGACTGTATGAAACTCGTTGTTGTTTATATAGCAAAATGTCAAACATGTATAGCAGCAAAAATATTATTTACTTCTTTCTATTACACCATATTTTGCTATAGCTCTTGCAAGTGTTTTCTTCACACACTTGTTTTTTTTACATAATTATAATTTTTGATAGTTCGTTTCGCGCCAATATAACTGATGATTTGAAAAATATTCCCAGAAATATAACCCAAGGCTTTCATTGCAAAAATATCAAAAGAAAAAGAAATGTCATTGTATCAAATATCATTTACAATGTCAAAATTATTTGATACTTATAAACTGATCTTCAATGATAAAAAAACATAGTCAAATTTATGATTTATTATTATATTATTCATGCGAAAAAAAATATTTACTCTAATATAAAAACAAATTATTTTGGTCCTTTTCATTTAGGGCTGTAGGTACATATTAAAGATCGTGTACATTATAAAAACATTCTTGCAGTAGATGAAATTAAAACACAATTAGTTTTGACTTCAAATCGTGCAAATAATAAAATAAGACCATCTTGAGATATTAAATTTACAATAGTACATTATACACCTGAGGTGTAATTTGAGATACAGAAACATCGAGGGAAAAATTATGGTCTATCCCGAAACTACGATTTGCAATGTTATTCATGAATTTTTATTTAAAATTACGCAAGTAAACTTCCGAATTTAATATGTCAAAGACACACAAACGCAAGAAGTGCGGGTTAATTGTGTAAACTGAAAAACAAGAAGGGTCCGCTGAAACAGAATCCGCAAGGCCAATGGATAATTAGTGGACGAAAACAAACCGAAAAATAGAGTGTGCTGAAAGAGAGACTTGGGAAATCGTTAGGACGCTTGATCATATAGAATGCGATGGAAAAACTTTTGTGTAGACTGAAGGCGTCCACTTGGTATGGAAGAATTCATATGAATATACCTACATATTCCATTTCGTCGTAATGAAATTGCATTTCTCTCTAGGTATCCTTGTCTAACGCGACCGAGTTCTTATCCAGATTATAAAAACACGTTGCTTTGTTTATTTGTAGGTATATGTTGTATGGTAAGTAATTCGAATATGTATGTAGCTACGTATGTTTGTAGATGCGAAAGGGTGCATGCATACAAATTATGATATTCTCGAGGTGGTCCTGCGTCTGTGCGTATACATTTATAACATATATTTATCATAACGTAATCAGCGTAAGTTCTCTATAGAAATTTCACTGGTTTGGCGGTACAGCATCCATTGACAGCCAGGTATATAATACTATGAGATGACACGCTATTTCGTTGATATTATTTGGTCTCAATAAAGGCGCAACTCTAGTAATTAATTCCTTGGTGTTATTGCTCTTTATTTACAATCTTCAAAGAATATGCACCAATAACGTCTATTAATCGCATGTTATGAATGAAACTATGACTAAAATGACAATCCAGTCGATTACATTTGATTCCCAGAGAAATGAATTTTAAAAACTACCGTTTCCATCCTGCACCCTGTATTTACTATGGAGTAGAAAATATGATTCCAATTAATGTTTACGATAGACAAAAACTGTCGATCATACTAGTAAATTTACATATGAAAAAGCCCGGTCTTCCAATTTTTAATTTATTTTGTACAGTATTTCCTGATTATAACAAATTTTTTAATCTAAATCTTGCAAGGTTAATATCACGAAAAACTATACATACCATATGTATTTGCAAACATATTATGAATTTTCGATTCAGGTAGCGGTAATTTTCTTTAAAATAGGTATTTTTAATTATTATTATTTTGTAATCGTGCACAATTATATTATAATAGTAAGATATAATGTATGTACGTAGGATTTCCTTGACTAGATCTGTATAATTGTAAAATTTTAACATAGTCATAAAATTCACTGAAATGGTACCTTAGCAAGAAACAAAATTTGGTTTATGACGATATAAATGGTTAACATGCCGTAATCACGTGTGTAAAGTGATAATATAATTTAACTATAAAAAAACACAACTTTAATCGTTTATTGTAAATTCTGGTCGTAATTAGAATATAAATGTGAAACGACCTTGCCATCTATTTGATAGATTACATTACTATAAAAGGTATTACAGGTAATAACTACTTTACTGTTTCCTATATGTAGATATGGCCGACATTCGAGTTGTATGTGCTGTGTATATCTGTTAATTGACCGGTTGTATATTTTGGCAGCGAGTGGCGAGTACCAGCAGAGACGATGATAACATGCCAAGGTAGTTTGAGGTGCACGTGTTACCGACTGTGGGCTGGGATGCGCATTCGCCATTGTGTGTCACATGTCACCGAGGTTCGTGCACGCGATCTGATTGGCTCTGAAAGCCAACTAAGCACATCCCATCATTGCCGCCCGGAGCGTTCTACTATATAAGTAATCCAAATAGATATTGACTACGTTCACAGTCCGTGCTGAACCAGATTTCCCACTACACTGGGGGAACTTGACACGTGCCTAAGTGTATCTACCTCTTGTCCTGGCTACATATAATTTACATTTCATTCTACTCACAAACAAATACGAAAATCAAATATATGCGTATTTTTTCCCAGAGTTACATGAATGCAAATCCGATCCAGGATTGTATGGTACTTGTTTCAACGTGAACAGTGTCACATTGATGTGGAATATTTTACAGGGATGTAGTGGTAATTATCGGTAGGAAGATGATGTAACGATTATTGAATAAAATAAACTATATCTATGTTCATGTTCTAATAAATAAATCTTACATTATCATTCGACGATGTTAAATTTTAATTCTTGTAAACAAAATTATTCACTGGAGCTTACGTTTAACCATGAATCATATGTTAAGTGACAAGAGATTTTCTTAGGATTAAAGAAGAAGTATGTGGCGTTTTATAGCGAGATTACTATGTTTATTAAACCATATGGTTCATGGAATTGAAGTGCTGGTAATGCTTCTGTTTGCTATAATTAATGTTTAAATCATGGCGTAGAGCTTTAGTAAGATGTGAATAGATATTTTGACAACTTTCATGCTAGAACCACGTTACATTTATTATTAATATATCTTAAATTTACTTGATATGAGTAATATTATACAACGCTCGTCCTCGTACCGACTAGAAATTTCAAGATCGCAAATGTTGCGCGTTTTAAGTAGACTTATATTTAGAAAATTACACCAAATAAATTATAAATATGAATGTGTGCGTGAATGTTAAGTGCATCTAAAATTAATTACATTTGTGGGTATAGTCTATACCACGATCATAGTCGTGACTTGATTTGTAATAATTAGTGTATTGGGGATGCTATATCCTTAGTAAAATGCACTTATTCCATCTCTGTTACGGTGAACCTGCAGTGATCAGTTATACAGTGGAATACTGCACGCTCGGTACGGTTATTGGGATTCACTCTTGAGGTCAGCATTTAACTGGGTACCAATGTTGTTGTTTTTTTTTACAGAATTTGTATTGTTAGGATATAGTACCCCCAATAAACTAATTATTATAGACTAAAAAGTTAGTAATGTGATCGTAGCATAGACTATAATTATTTACAAAAATCTCATAAATTGCTAAATCAGTTGTTAATTGATTATATTAATTTTAATGTAATGGCTCGTCATACTTTGTTAAATTTCACTGATATTGTGATGTGTCGACGTTTAATGACTTTTATATGAATTTATAATATGACTGGTTGTGCTACGTCTTGGATGCTGTGGAGAATCTTCTGGGAGTAGTATAGAAATATATTTTACGACGTGCGGGTAGTAGGGCCATATATATGTCAGACTCCTCTAATTCGTTGGATAACAAAGGATGCGTTGCTAGCCGAGCAAGCAGTCGACTATCTCACAGACTATTAGTTACATTTATTCTGCTCCACTGTACTGGATGAAATATTTATTAAGGTGATAAATCATTTCGTTATTCTCCGATGCATATATTGAAACAAATTGATGAATTTACGCGTCATTCATAACATATTAATTTAATTTTTTTATGACTTAGTACAAGTGTATGTGGAATGTATAAGGAATATTTTTTTTAACATGTAAGACACATATGTAAATATGTATCTATATTTTAAATATTAAATAACTTTCCAATTTTTAGATTATACTTGCAATTACCACATTATTAAAAAGTGCGCTAGAAATCTATGTAGTTATTTGTCTTTGTGTTACTGTTATTATGTATGCATTTGACAATGGCTGAATTATAAAATCTAGATTCTAACTGAAATTAATGGTATGTTTTGTAAATGAACTGGAGGACCAGTTGTGGTCGGTCGCGGTAAGTAACCAGTTTAATTTAATTTCGGAACGACGCGGTGATGAGTGTAGTTGTCATGACGTAGATATTCATAATACAAACCACTGTACACAGGAGATAACTCACCGCAATGAATCCACGTTCATAATCAGTCGGTGTTGCCGCACGGCATGATGTGAATTTACGATACCGACCCATATATTATCCTAAACGTTTTTATTGAAATATAAACTGTATGGATTGTTTTTTGAAATATTAGAAAATATCTGAGACATATTTAATTAAAATATTTGTAAAATGAACACACGGAGTATATGTTGAATATATCCCACTTTCTATTTGCAAGTACTAACTGTGCTAGACACCAGTGAAAGGGGATGAAAAATCGATAAATCGTTTTATTATCTCAACAATTCAATCTAACTGCATCGCTTTGCTGGGGCAATGGATATTCTTTGTCTCTATACTTGAAAACTGAAACAGAATTCAGTTTTTTGTATCGCTATTCTCCCGAAGAAAGCTTCTTGTGGGTTTATGAGAGATTTAATTTTCGAAAAGTCATTTTTTGGAATTTTATTTTAAAATTGTACTTTTGTTTCAGTTTGCGTAGTTAATTTTGGGTTACTATATGATTTCATTGTTTGAATTGTCCCTGCCTTAGTAATGATATTTTTTCGTGTTACGGGGAAGAATTTGTCACATTTACTGTATGCATTTAATTATAGATCTTGATTCGATACATGCAGTACATTGTTTTGTAATCTTACTTTCTTAAAAATATGATTTATTGAACCAATAATTTATAAATATATATACAATGGTACATTCACTCATTTAATGTAAAATATGTAGAGTAATATGTTGGAGAATTTAATACTTCTAAATTGCATTGTATTGATTTCAGTTTTTGCTTGTACCTTTACGTTGAAATATTGTAAATGCTTATAATTCGGTTCCATTAATGCGAAACAAATCTTATAAAAGGTTTTGCTAATAACTTTCGTTCTTTGAGAAGAACTTAATGCATTTTTCGTCGTATACGTATTTGAAAGGAAACGAAACTAATATGCTGACTTATTATACGGCCGATTTTAGATAATTTTTATAATCCAGGTTGTCATGATGAAGACCATTATAAAAAAATATCGATGTTCAGCAAAAAAAGATATTTAATTATATCTAAGATAATTTGAAATTTGATGCTTTCTGTTCTTGAAACACAATGTTAAATGTAATTATCTTTTATGAATTTTCTCGTTAATGATCAAGAGTTTCCGTATGAAATTAATTGATCAATGAATTTTTATTGCAAGAATATCTTGTTATATTCAAATATTTTGAATTTGAAATTTAATACCCGTGCGTAAAGTCAACTTCGAAACACAGTACTGCGTTCATATTCTCTGCTACCGTGAAGAAACGTATCATTTCCGTTTCAGATACCTATGCGAGACGTTGACGTTACAAGATGCAGTGCAGAGAAAGATCACAGTCACATGTGAACATAATCTAACAATATCACGTTCCCACATGATCACTTTCCCAATAGTTTGAGAGCCATCATCGTTGACAATTACTATTAACTCCCAATTCCCATAAGATCATCCTCTTCCGTGTCTTATCCTTGGTTCTATCGTCTATGTGATGTTACGAGATAAGAACGTACGTATCGGTGTATGTAGTGAGGGCACTTTCCATTTTACTGGAGAAATAATCATGTGGATAAGTGATACTCTTACATGAAATCACGTGATAAGTGACCATAGGAACGAACAAGAATATACATTGTTTACTAACTGAATATTCTTTTATAGCCATAACTACATTTAATATTTATTTTCTTTGTTCGCAAAAGTAACAATTAAGGTGTCATCGAGTTGTAACAATATTTTGTTTCCATTGTTTGGCTGTTTAATTATGAAGTGAGTATGGTAGCGGAACGTTGACGATGCATTACTAACGTCAAACGGTATTTTATTGTCATGTTGTACTGAGCGTGTGACGAAACAGTGGCTCTGACAACCGTCACGTGATGCAATGAAACTTTGATCTAACTTTCCGGTTTTATTTTCACTGAAATAATTACAAAATTGTTTGCAAATCATTGTGTCACAGTTTCCAGATTTTATTACAAATAGATGATATTTAACCAGTTGTGTAACCGTTTTGTTTTATTTACCTACGACATTACAAATATTTTTTGTCTGTAAATATTAAATAGTATCCTATGAAATTAATATTATTTTATAACAATAAATTTTATTGTGATTTAAATTTAATCGGTAGCTCTATCAAAAGTATTCCAAATGAAACTTAGAAATATTAAATTTGACTCATAATATTATGATGTGGATCAAGATGAAATTAATCCCATAGGAGTGTAATTACAGTTGTACATTTCTTTCGGTATGATTAATAAAGCCGTGTTTCTTTTTTGTCAGAATACTAATATTTGGCAATGTTTCTGGCTGGTAGTCATTATAGCGTTCGGAGTTTCCTGTGTTTTTACAAAAGTGGAGTTTTATAAATGTAGTCCTTTTTATCATTTGCCAACAAAGTTAATTTTGCTTATAACACGTAACTAGATTTATTTCTTTTTTATTAACCCTGAACTTTGAAATTTAGCTCTTTCTAAATCTTGTAATACGATTTTAAATATATTTATATTTGTTTGTTGTATTTAAAAGATTTTGCGCCATCCATGTGTAAAATTATTATATGGGTATACAGAATTATTTTTATTTCATCTTGATCAATTATGGTTCTATCAATGTTTGTTATGATAAAATACAAAGAAGATATTTTAGTTCTGAAATTTAATATGGGCATTAAGTATGTAGTTTACAATTAATAATAATTGACAGTTTCATGGACATACTAATATTTATCTGCGGTAACGCTTCATACGATTATCATATATCCTGTAAATTACTGGATATATGACCATAATAATGTAGTGCAATAAACAAAAATTAATGTTACCTGTTCGCCTTAATATGCAGTAGATATTATTTATATTCGCTCTATATTTAAAATTGTATAATGAAATTATATAGAATTTTATTTTAAATGACCGATAATTTTTTATCAGTGTATTATATTTTATATTCAATAATAATCGGTCAGCATTTACTTAAATAGAAAATAATCAGTATTTTACTTTTCCTCTAACCTCGCTCAACTAAGCTTGTCTGCAACAAACTCCCTCTTCCATTAAAATTGAAATAATAACCAACTGGAAAAAAATACGGATAACCTCGCCTACCGAAAAAGGTTGATATTTAGAAATGCATCGAAATGGATGAATTCGTTACATAGGCATAATTGTTACAATCGCGCTTGTTTCGTACAAAGACTTTATACTATCACTAAACAGAGGTTAGCGTTCATTGAATTGAGGCGAGGTACCGTACTTTTTTTATTATTAAATGGAAGATTTGTTATCAGAGTGTTTGTTACGCGAGGTTTACTTGTATTAATCACTTAAATATTCATTTATTAATTGAAGCAGTATCTTTCATCTATGTGGCTCACATATATGAATATTCGGATTAATATGTTCCAAGTTTCCGAAACGTTTTTCGATCAGTGCCGAGTTTATCCGAAGCGTAAATAATAATCGACTAGTATCCACATAACTGAAAACATGCAATGTTACATTGTAAAAACAACTACCTGAACATATTCTATCATCCATCTACCTGAAGTAATACCTTTTTTTTATCATACTTTTGATTTTCTTTTGCACTTATTCAAACTGAATTGATTCCTTATTGGACAGTGGTAATAATCTAACGGAATATTATGTTTTCTAATTAAATGAATAATTTGTTAGTAACTCGCAACAAGCTATATAAATGTCGACGAGATTATATTAGAATGTTAATATTGGTTATTTGCCTTTGTGTTTTGTGACTTGTATAAGCTCATTTTGTATTATTCTCTCCTATTATACAACCTATAGAATGTACCGTTTTTTCCTCTGTGAATAGTTTCTACACATAGTCCACTAATTATATACAGACATACAACGTACATACACACATATATACAGAAACAGTAGTTAGTGGCTTGGTGTGTATGTACTCTGTCTGTTACATTGTTGTAGAGAATTACACAGAGAGACAAGAGAGCGTGTATGCAGGGCGGCCTCGATCCATAATACGCCGGACCTATGTGATGAATGATCGTCATATTAATGTTACCATCATTCTGGTATTTGCATTCAGTTTAGCGGGCGGACGGGCGTGTTGTAAGGTAGAATCAGCTGGCCGCTATGCCTCCCTTGCACGTACTGCTCATAAATCATATGTCATTTGCTCTGGGTGTCACGGCTGTTTCTATGCTACGCTATACTGGGTCGCACCCGGCCTCCCGCTTGGTAATTAATTCAATAAAATTTTCCGATGCTAATATGTGTAGGCAGCTCAATAATAGTTTTGTAAATATATGAGACACGATAGAAACTGGCGCGGTTATGTGTAGTCCCCACCGTTTTTCACTTTGTTTACATTATTTATTGCGACCGCAGTCATGTTAATCATTCGCACTTTGTGTGTATATCCACGTTTCTGCCTAGTAATTGTTTGTTGAATTCTGTATAAACACAGTAAAATACGGTAATTCCAAATGGAATAGAATAATCTAGTGATGCGGGGCAGGGGGTTTGATACATTCTTAACAATTCACCAGTAAAATACCTTCATAACATCTAGTTCTCATGGAATTTCGCATATTTTTCATACTACAAATTCATAATTAAATATTTGCATTGTAACTGCTGTTTATTTATTTTTTCCTATAATGGTGCCGCCACAGTGTAAATGTGTAAATATTTTTTCACCTTGTCATTCTAAAGGATAAATATGTTTGCATAAAAGTCGTTGTGAACAGGATAATATCGTTTCCGTTGACCGTAATTTATCCATAAACGTTGTATTCTAAATGCCGCAACTAGGATTTCTGGCATTTGGGTATCACATATAATTGTCATCTGTTTAATCTGTATTTTTTCATATTATCAGTACATTCAATTATTTAATAAGTCGATATAATTACACATATTTTCGAATTATATTTTAGTTATAAATTGAACGGTATGGAAATAATACAATTGTTTACAATAATTTTACAATTTTTATTTGTACAAACACAACACACACACACACACACACACACACACACACATATATATATATATATATATATATATATATATATATATATAATACGTGAAATTCAGTTGGTATAAGTTCTTTGATTAATTCATATTATTTCCAAATCCCACTTACATACTTAGAATTAATTTTCAGTTAATAATATAGGTATACCATAATATATAAATCACAGAATACACATAGAAAAGATATTGCTGTTACGCAATGTGATAGAAAAAAAAACGAATGATACGGATAAGTAAGGTCAGGTCAATATCTTCCTATACTACATGTTCTTATCTGTATAAATAAGCTGCATGTTCCGATTTATAATAAAAGGAACATTCAGTCGCAGGTCAAGTTTGTATTTCAAACAGTTATTAATATTATTATTAGATAAATTTATATTGTACAATGTCCGTTATACAGCATAATTTTATTGTTATTTTAACCGTTAATTAGTATGTTATTACAATTACTTTGCGTCAAATACAAATATAACTGTATTGTTTAATATTTTATTGAAAATCTTTAAGTAGACATGTATTTGAAGGAAGAAAAACACAATATTCCTACTGTCGGAAATTAATTGTGCATCTTCAGAATATTATAAGAATTATTATCAAACATCAAACATCAAATAGATTAAAACACACACATTTTGTGATGGGAATGCATAATTTGTCATTAAATATGTTATATATACATATATAATTTGATATATTTTTTAACCACGCAGATTATTTCATGTTTGCGTTCAAGAAAATAAAAATGTAAACAGCCATGGTCCAGAACTAAATTTATTGAAAAACATTATCATACTTGCCAAGAGATTATACTTATCTTCACTGTAATACTGTCTATTTCTGTTACTTTCCGGAATCATTTTGTAACACCTTAACTTTGAGCAGTGATGCGTAGATGACGAGACTATTAATAATTTGATTTTGTTGTATCAGTATTTGCTTCCTTTCTCCGTTTTCAAATATGTGGACATTATAGTTTAAATAAAATAGTCGAAAAACGTTATAAAAATAGTCATGCTTGTTTTATGTTGAATATGAAAGTGTACAAAACATAAAGTTTTAAAAATGCAAATATAAAGTTTATTCAAATAAGCGTGAATGGTTACGTGATAGTAAAATTTTATGTAAATTATTTTTTAACTGTCCATTATTTGTAACTTGCCACGAATTTGAAATTCCAAATTATTGTGAACATGTATTAGTAAAAATACATTTCATTAGCTATTTTTGAATTTATTGTTTGTTAGGTTAACGTGACGATATGGAATACATACAGTAATTACGATGGTAGTAATAAAATTGAAAAAATAAATAAATATACTAATGATGTATGACTTGCATGTCTTTTATCTAATAATGAACTACAAGGTTTTTTTTTGCAACTTGTTATAGTTTATGTAATCGGAAGAAGTAAGCGAACGGTGGACAGATGGTCAGATTAAATAGTAATCGAGCATGTGGCACGCCATCACAGCTGATCGATAAGGAACGAATACAGTTTCTCGGAATATCAATTATAAATTTATATACTTCGAGGTCGAAGTATAATATTTGTGTGTCTTGATTGAATTGTAAATCAGTACCTGTTTAATATGATACGACATTTTACGTATTATAAGTATACACGGATCAATACTTTTTTATAAGGATATTCTGTATTTATCCCAGCCACTTACACAAGTAACATAACGTACATAATAGATGATGTTCGTTACAGTTCGCCACTGTTGTCTTCTTCTGCTTTATGATCCATACCCGAATATTTTTGTAGTGCTATTATATCTTTGTTGTGACATTTTGTAATTTGTGCTTAATGAAAAAACCTAGTAGCGAGACTATAGCAATTAGTTGTGGTGAAAAATAGAAATTTCTTATATTTCGTTGAATTAACAGAGCAGCATTAAATGAAAAACAATAATTTCATATCATTATTTATGTAGTTCAGTGGATAATATCCGAAATATTTCTTCGTATATTTTGGTCTGGCCTGAATATAAAAAAAAATCTATTCTTAGATATAGATTCATTAACCTGTAAAATATTACAAATAAGAAAAATAAATTGGGATATTTACTATAAAGTAAATCTAATATCATTTACTGAATATATATATATATATATATATATATATATATATATATATATATATATCTGAGAGATAATGAATAATATTAAATAGTGTTGCTTACGTCTTCAGTATAAAATTATATATAACACATTTCAGATCGCATATATTTGTTTATTTATTTTTTTTAAGTTTGACTATTTATAGTATTTTAGTCAGCCTTTCTCAACCCATGGGTCGCGTTAAATTTTTAATGGGTCGCGAAATGACAGCTACTACCTTGCGTCAAAACCAGGAACTGGTGAAATACTCTTAGCGCTCATCGGTACCTTCCCGGTTTTGCTGCTACGCATCGGTTAAAATTTTAAAAATTGGAAGTACGCTTAAAATTAGCTCCAAACCATGCAGGACTGAATTCCCAAATATAATATGCATTATCAAGTTGATCCAGATACATACAATATCATGCTGATACTTTACAATTGTTTTTTAAATAAATTAAAAACAATTGTGTCGCAGTACAACTACAAACAAATATATTGTATCGCAATAGATATTTGATCACGCGGTAAAAAGATTGGAAAACGCAGGTTTAGATCATTCAAGTAAATCATGAAGTAAGATATAATCGTCTGTTATATTTTTAGAATTAACCGTGCTTATTATGTCCGAATGTTTTAATTTTAAAACCAGGACACAAACTGGTTACAATTTATAAACTGTAACATTTCATCCGCACTCAACTGTTATTTTATTTATAGGTAGTGGTTACACGATTTTCAAATATTAACAACTAAACCGGTATATAAATTTAATTGCAATAGATAATTACAATATTCAATTAAATTTTTATTATTGTAATACAGAATTCATTGTAACTAATTGAGTAATTTTGCCCACTAGTAACGTAATATGGAAGCAGATATTTTATTTTTGGGAACTTGCTATTACTATACACTCCAATAGGGAAATTAATTTGAGGGATGAATAGGGTAGGCACACAATTTGATGGGAGGAATAAGTTACTTCCGACTGCCTTATAATAGACTAGTACCTCAATTTGAAATATGTATGTATGTACTAAAGTTAGAACTAATAGATAATAGATGTACACCATTATTGATTAATTTTCATTTATGCTTGAGTTTTGACTACCGAAATGAGAACATGGAATGGTATTTTGTATAAATCTACTAATTTAGTTTATGCCGGGACGAACATGTTATGTATCCTATCCATGGACGATTTTAGATAATATATGTTCTGAAAATATGGTAGGCGTTTCAGCGACACCTACCTTCAGTTTTGTGAAGTAAAAATATATTTCAAATTATGTGTTAGATTTTGCGGTACATTTTTTAACAACTGGAATTTTAACGACATCTTTAAGGTTCACCTACCGAGTGTTGTAATATTAATTAAAATTAAAATTTGGGGATCTTTCGCATCTATAGGATATTCCGTAAGCTTTGCTATAAAGGTTAGCAATCTTTCGCTGTTTAAATATAGCTGTTTGTATAAATTAAAAGTAATGTCTGCCACAATCGTCGTAAATTGAAGAACATTACTAAAATGGTTAAGATCAGGTACATCAGATAGAGATCCAGAATACTACACTAGGAATTCTAATTTAAGGAGCATATATTTTATGAGTAAGTAGTTATACTTTATACGCACCAATATGTTATGGAACTGTATCAAATTGTGACATAAAATATTGAATTTCATATAAATATATATTTAATATTGCAAAGTTCCATTATCTGTCGCTAAGTATATTATGGTTCTTTGTCGAGAGAAGAATGCATTTTGGTATCATCAATGAGTTTATTCATTCTTATCCAGCTGACTGTTTCATTCACATCACGCATTCAGGCTCAGATGTAAATTACGATATATAATTAGAAACAGACATGCGTTTAGTATTTCTGTAATCTCGCCGCTAACTCGTACGTCTGCGCTATTAGAACATATCTACACCATGCACTGCATGCACTGTTACACAGAAATATTTAATTAGAACGCAACAAGCATTTGTTATTACTGTTTTCACTTACGTTGTGCAGATGAGTATGATCCAGAAATATACTCGGAATTCAAACCAAGTGATATTGCATGTGTACAGTAAACTGGTTCAAGGAAGAAGAAATCTTATACGTTTCTTGTTATCCAGTTCTTTCATATTACATTTTAGTAATATTAAATTAATATTAGCAATATATTATTTAACGTGTTATTTTTCTTGTACCAAAAGTAGTTAAATAAACGAAGAAATTTGGAAAAATACTATATTTAACAGAATGCGGCGGATTATATAAATTATGTTATATTTTCTATAAACCGTAATACAGTTTATAATAATTACAGAAACAAAAAAAAAATAATCAGGAAATTCTATACTGTTGTTAATCATTTCTAAATAATTATTTTCCTGAAGAAAAATGTTTTCCAGTTTCTAATTCTTGACAACATTTTCTTTTACGAGTAGTATTCACAATAAAATTACATATTAACTGTTTGGGTGGACACCTGGTACAGAATAGAAAGGATATTATATGAATTGCACCCGTAGAATGCACGCCACTGTAACTAATCGGTAAAAAGCCATATAAAATTCATTGGAATTGACGATGTTTATGTGAAAAGTGAATATTGGCGAAAATTTATTACTGCTAATATGTGGAAGTGACAAGTGTGAGTAGATGAAAAAATGTAAAGTAAGATTTATTGCAATATAAATTACTGCGATTAAGAGGTATGTACAATTGCATAAGAAAAGTTTACACGATAATGCGTTGAACATATTTACATGATACTAAATAATTATTGTTTAATTCACACATATTATTAGCAATGCAAAAACCATTTTCGTAAATTGAATGTTCAAACAGATATTTCATCACAAATTATTTTCACATATTTAACGCTAATTATTTACAAACATTCGGCCATTAGTGAACGTCATCTGTCATTTCACACAAATTCCATGAAAAGAGTTATCGAATTATTTTTCATTTTATAAATATTTTGCCGGTATGAAATTCCGAGTTGGCGGAAGATGTTTGAATAGATGCATTGCTACGTGTTGAGTTATTGTCGTACAAGTCACAATTCAGTACAAGATCTGGGCGGATCTCAGTAATTCCTAAGTGTAGAGATCAGTGGACCTGAAGATCTATATCTCTTCCGCCACGTATACACACTTGCCGTAGTGGCATAACTCACGGGAACCTTTTACTTACTTTTATATGAAAGTTCACATTATATTGCACAAGTTTGTAACACCAGTATCGCCGCTTCTATAAAGTGAAAGGAATGTCTCACACAATCCTGCTAAATTGTTTGAACGAAAAGCTATAACAATATGTGAAAATATACTGCTGCTATCCAGTTCTTCAATGCGATAAAAAAAAGTAGTAAAACGAACTTGTTCACAATTAAATGTTTCATATAGGATTCTAGAATCTAGATGGATCTGGGGGACAAGTACGAGTATACAAAATTACATTTTGCCCTAGGGCATTATGGGCGGGCATAATGGCTTTTACGCCCGTTAATCATTAACTTTATTTTCCAACTTTCAGACAACAAATATTTTGAAGACTTTTTCATAAATTGCCTTTGATTTCGTGAGTAATAAATCTTCAGTAGCTTTCTTCGCTCTGGTTAAAATATTTTCTGACATATCATCAAAAACACGTACCTAATGCAGTTTACGCGATTTTTAAGAATAAACCAATTAAATGGGCAAATAAATTAATAAATAACAAAAATCAATGTCCTTGGCGTCGCATATGTTGTAATTATTTTCAACTGTTACGGGCAATTTATTTTTGATAAAAATGGCAGGAAAGTGTAATAGTATGCACCACGGGTGTTACTAGATTATTATGCCCATCGGGCGACATCCTTCTTTCGGGCCAAAGGCCCTCGGGCTGGAACATAGTCACCCTCCAAGCATAATCAGCGTCATAACACCCTTGGTTCACAAATAACTTTTAAATCGCAACATTAATGTAGGTAAACCGGTGTTGTAAATGTATTCATCAATATTTTGTTTTTAATAAAGTTTAGTACGAATAATTTATATTTTATTACAAATCAATTAAGAGATTAAGACTATTCATATGCATTAACGTGAGTGTGATGATGTATATCAGCTGGTTAGTATTTATTTGTTCAGACTGAATTGTATTTGGGAACTGAAATTCGAGCAGTTGTATTTTTGATACTTTGTATTTTGATGTAATATTTAATGTAGCCCATTTATTACTGTGGCAAATTATGTTAGTGGTTATTATATAAATAAAGCAAGAAACAAGAGATGGTAGTAGGAATGAGTAGTGAGTGAAAATGCTGTTTGACGCCGAGTGTGGCACGTCGTTGAAGACGTTTGGTATTTTAACAGCTGTGAGACGTAAACGCGGACTTTGACGTACTTTATTGCACGTGAGAGATTTGTAAAGGTGCCAACGTTTTTATTGCTACGATTCAAAGAGCTATCCTGGTATCATTAGAAGAAAAAGTGTATGATAGTGACGGCAATTGACAAAAATGAACTTCTGTGTGACCAATTACCGCATTACCGGTAGCTACGTTAAACCATATCAGGTACTAGTTAGCCTAATTTAAATATTTGATTTATCTTTAATGTTTCTTGCGTTGACATTTGCGGGTTAAATACTGGATATCCACTGTATATTAGAGTAACATTTAGAATTTTTGTTTTAAATTACACTGTAAATGTTAATGTTTCCATAACGATCAATTAATAGACTATAATTCAAGTATATAATAATTACAGAATCTGGAACATGTAGTTTAGTAATTAAGAGAGGTATTTTTAATTTTCTTTCAAAACCTATTAGTTACCTATTACCCACAATTTTTGCAAGAACATTTTTGTTGCATTTTAGTTTGAAACATGAATATGTTTCTTCAATATGCTGTTGTATAGTTTATAAAATTATTCGTAAATATGTTGTTAAGTGGTAATGAATATTAAAATGTATATTTAAATTTTCTGAATTTCATCGTTGTAATATGATTACATGCAGTCGTAATAATAATTATGGATAAAGTTTCATTGTCATAGAATAGAACGTAATAGTGACGAGCTGATAGTAGTTTAGGTTTGCAATATGCATCTAGTTGATGGCTGTATTCACTGCACTGGTTGTTCCGTACGTAGCTACGTATACGTAGTAATTTATTCTGTGAATGTGAATGTCTCTTGCGAATAAAACATCGAGCGTTGATACACAACCGGCTCTTTGTTCCCGTTCTAGTTTAGTGAATTCTCACTCGGGTGAGTGAATCGTGATGTCGGCCATGAGTGTCTCTCTGGCTGATGTGACGCGGCTAAACCCGAGCACCTGGTCGGAGAGGCCACTGCAGAGATTGATATTGTGAGACCATGCGACATGTCGCGGAAGGCTTTAAATAACACTCAAACATCGGTACTATATTTATGGCAGACACACAAGCGCGCACGGAGAGTAAACTGGTGCGTCTGGCATGTGTGTGTTCCCTGTTTAGCGCCCTGACAAACTTATGACGCGCCCGAGATTCTCTATCTTAATTTTTTCAAAATTAATGATGAATCTTATTTTAGATCCGTGCGCGTTTGCTTTTTCTCTAATTATATAATCACGATGTTTGAAAAATATTCGAGATGTGCTCACAAAAACAAACATTTCATAATTGCTCTCGTGTTTGAAATGGTAATTGGAAATTGTATCACCGGATAATTTTAGAAATTTCACTCGTACAAATTTATTTGAGCCAAATCTTTTTTCTGTGCAATTTAAAAAGAATATCACGATATTAAATAAATCTAATTATAGCTGTATTGTGTATTTATGTTCTAAATTTATATTATGATGATATTTTGAGATTAGACCTTGATTAAATAAATTATACGTAGTAGAGCGCAATTTTTATACTAATTTCAGGCACTCACCTGTATCAACAAACATTTTTAGAATTGAATGACGACTGTACTTAACGAATCGCTTTTTACAGTGCCACAAGTTTAAATATAATCGGCTTTATTCAAAAATGGAATTTAACTGTTATTTATTTTCCCAGTCTCGATAAAACTGTAGATAATTCTTGTATAATTATGTACATGCCATTTATTTAATAATAGACTATGGAATTGTATTATGCATAAACGTTTGTTCACTAAATTTAATTCAAATGTAATATTCTAATATTATTATGTAATGAGGATATTGGATATAGTAATTGTAATAAACTGTTTAAAATGATCATCTTCATAATGGTTTCTATATTCCAACTGGTGCACTCAAAAACAGTAAAAATCTAACTAGAACAGTGACTTCGGAAAAGAAAGAATTACAAACACGAGTCCTCCTAAATTAAAATGAACCTCCAACAAGGATTCGTATATCGAGCGATTACACTATTTCACAGTTGAGCATTAGCATTTAACGCTATTTAATCTGGAAATGCCAACATCCAGCTATAACAATACTTGATTGCTTTTACGTGACGTATTATGTCTTTTACAGTTGATGTTATAGCCACACTTACAAATGCCAGGCTTTGTATAAGCGCTATATTCGAAACTATGTTCTATGCCATGAAATGTTTTCTGTTTGATTTTCACGTTTAATTTTTATCAATATTGTCATGTAATATAAATGTCTACAATGTTATTATTTAATTATAAAATGTCACATGCATAGTTTGTGGAAAATTTAGTTTTATTATCATATAGGATTATTGAATGGGAAAATAAATACATATCTACATGTTGGTGCTGTTATTATACATTTGTCATTTTTGTATTATTTAAAAAATAACAATAGTCGGTAGAGAAAATAATATTCACAGGTGGATATAAATGACCTTAGAAGGTAATCAATAGTATATTTTCAAACGCGTTTGTGTAACACACTTTGTTCATAAGTACTTTTTGAATAAATGATATTCGTATTATGTGTGTATGTAAATGGAATAGATGAAATAATAAACGAAAGTACCATTAGGGCCAAATGATATTTCAGTGGCGAATGAAAAAGTCCAGATGTGTTTTTAAAGTAAAAAGCCGCGGGATGTCGCCGGTGAGCTGCCGCCTGTACACGGCCCATTCGAGCTCAATCTGTGAGGATTAACTGACAATACTGTGAAGAGGACCAGATGTTGTAGTATTTGCAGACGACGTGCAACTTCCCAGCGAGTTGTGGATATTATTCAATTGTCAACACTCAAGAGAAATGCGTATATACTTTCGCCATGTTTTTCAAATAAGTAAGAAAGCTATGCACGTCTTGAAACATTTCATACGATTCAATTTTGTATAATGTACATCGAGGGCTACATCACATTACTTTTTACCGAGAAAACTTATATTATTGATTCATCAAAAGTTTTTTACTCGTATAAAAGAGTTATTCCTTGTTTTTTTGTTTACACATTAGTCGACGTTCATTGATTTAAATATTAATAGAAAATATATACCAGGTGTCCCAAGAAATCTGAAGTGTAGGGAATTAACATGTAATACAGAAATATTGTGATTACTTCTGAAGAAACCAGTTTAGTTCAAACTTATAAAAAACAAAGTTGTTCAGAATCAAAAAACTGCATAATATGATGTTATGTTTAGTGCTCGAATATTTTTGTATATCGAGTAAATAAATTTTGAAATAATACAGGTTAATGACAGCACAGAAGGTCATGAAATAAAAACGCTTTATTTTGATTATTTGTAGCTGTACAACAATATTTGAGTTCTGAATATGGCATCATATTATGCAGTTTTTAATTCTGAACAACTTTTTTATTTACACTTTTGCTCTAAAATGTATTATTCAAAAGTAATCATAATGTTAATTCCCTATGTCCCAGATTTCTTGGGACACCCGGTATATTTACAATCAAATCTTCTTTATTTACAATCTAAAGAAACTAGAAAGATAAATTCATACAATATGAAATCACCTAGTTGATGTTGATAACTTAACCAAAGTTACTTGTTTTTATTTTAAATTACGGAAATTGTTATGTTGAAATATGTGAGTAGTGATAAATGTTTAGTAATAAATTACTTGTTACATTTGTAGGTAGGATGTCCTTTAAATTAACAGTAAAACATTTTCTACTGCGATTATGTCATCTATGTATATCCATGAATGGGTATTTAAATAACGTACGGTTCATATAAATTTGTTAGCGCGGTATACGGTATTTATTAAAACTAGTAAATCATTCTATAGAGCGCGAAATGGCCCCTTCTCGAGTAAATCAATACAAACGAAAAAGTATTTTCCATGTTACAATATAAACTGAGAAATGCGCAATTGAAAACTTGACATATAGCAATATTTAACGAAGAGTTTTTGTACCATAAAAGTAAGGTAATGGTACGATTCCTCTAAAATTGCGAATGTGCCGTAAAAAAAGAAGCAAAAACATGAAATATGCATCAGAAAGTAAAAATTGAAAATATCCTGGACGATTTATTAGCACATGGAAATACTTGTAGTATTTGCCAGCAGTCCATTGGTCATGCGGATGTGCAATTTATTTTATAGAATCATAAAACTTTCTGCTCGATATAACAGGAAATCTTCAAGCAGTAAATGATTGTTTATTATGCTAAAACCGTGGTTTAATACGAATTATTTTATTTTGTATTGATAGTTTATTTGTCGATAAATATGCTGTTTCCTCGTAAGAAGAAAGTTTTGCCACAATAAATAAAATAATCATTAAACCTTCCTTAATAATAACAGTATATTTTAATTACAATGCATACTTATTTTTGTACATATTTAGGTTCTATAAGTAGTGTTTACGTGAATTTATGTTATTTTCAACTTGTCTGAATTGTTCCGTATGTTATAAAAATATTATAGAAAGTACTAATATAATGATCTGTAATAACAATTGTGAATTATATGGTACTGATTCACATGTACCGCTTCGACTAATGTTTAACGGTGTCATCGAACTTTGTGGTTTATGAAGCAGGAGCATTGAATGGCCCTTGAACTAGGAACAGTTGAAACTGCAATGCACAATGTACATGGCTGGTATATACCTACGTATAACTACATCGGAGATCCACTGACTTTGTGACACTATCTCCATAATATACACATACATTACATTTTAATTTTATGGTAACCCGAATGGTTTGATAAGGGCATTTTCTGACTATATATGGTATGTTTTGAATGATTTGAAAAGTGTATGTTTGTTATTGTGCTTATAATTTTCATTGCTATTATTTTATTGAAGTTGCCTTTTATAAGATTATTAAATAAATTCTTTCCATTTATTTCATGTTTGCTCAGTGCCGTCTTAAGATATTTGGTGGTCGTGGGCTCCTTTTCAAAAGAAAATTATTAATATTCATTCGGCTGAGGTTTTTTAGCCAATAGCAATCAAAATTGCCGCCCCAAAATGGCAAAAAAAATTGCATCATTAATTCGTAATTAACTTTACATGTTATTGTACTGTAAAGCGAAGAAATACAGTTGCAGTTTTGCTGTTTTTTCTATTAAATGAAATTAATAATTTTCCAAAAATAAAAAGAACACGTAAAAATTATATCATTGGTTTTTCATAACATCAGTATAACAAATTACATAGTTACTCAGAAAAATAAGAATTTTAAACTCTTACTATTTATACTTATTATTATATATACAGTTTTCACACGCTACTTGAATATACGAGTATATTATGGAAATATATGGAAGCTATTATTTACATAGTAAGTGTTTTTTTTGTATTTTTTGTTTTTGTATTTATGAACATTAAATATAAATATAGAGCAATATCGTCTGTTGAAATTAATGTGTATATATAGTACTTGTGTTTGTGTATAGTTGAATTTGTTCATTCGTGCGAATTAAAGTGACGGAGAATTACGATATTCTGAACATTCGGTAATTCCTATATGATTGTTGTTATATGGCTATAAAATAAATGCTTGTTAATAGTAGTATCTATTGGTATACTCGTATTACGTGCATTCCATATTAACGCACCTAATACCTATATTGACATATTCTTTTGCTTCCGGTTTCAACATTATTCAGAATAAGCAATTTCGTTTTTTTTTTTCTTATCTTTCGTTTTACGTTCATGATATACCAATTCATTCTTTTTTTATCAACATTACGTAGATTCATACTTTCGTTTCATATCCGTTTAACTATTTTATCAAGTTTTCATGTTATACGCATTGACTTGATGTGAAAATCATTTATTTTCTTAGATAATAATTGTTTCGCTAAATATTAAATATTATCTACACGTATAATATAACATTGCTGTATGTGAAATGAAACTGTTATTAATTGTAATTGTTCTGTTTGTTACAGAAAGTCTACGCGAGTATTTTAGTAAATATGGCGAAATCACAGAAGTGATGGTGATGAAAGATCCAGCAACTCGACGATCTAGGTGAGTTAGTATTTGTATATCTATTTGGCAAACAGATCTGTACGCATCTTGTGCCGATGAACAACAGGGCAGAGTGAGTTCAAGTCCATGTAATTCACATCAGAGGACTGTACATGTGTTAGTTTTCTAATAACATAAATTAACAAGTTACTCTCCTGTAAAGTTTCCGGTGAGATGCGAACGGACCACTCTGGATTATTCCGTATTCCAAACTTCTCATCTCCCGCTCACTCCCTATCGAACTTGACCGGATTTAGCTGACCGCAACCGCGAACCTATTATAAAGCATGTACGATGTTATGGGGGAAATATTCTCTCCCCCAAAATAATCCAAGCCCAAAGTACAGGACAAACTGGGTGCGTGAAGCGTATTCACGATGCTTTAATACCAGGCAGAACACAACATACAAACACACAAGACAAGTCAAGACAAGACAAGACAAGACAAGATTGACCGACTGAACTTTAACTCATCACAGTACAGTGTATAATATTCCCGCTTCTAAGTGTATTGCCATGAATTCCTCCTCGTCCGACATGATGAAACTACATCAATGTTCACATGTTTCACTTTAATCATCACAACTATACACTCTCTAGAAATATACGGAATTTTTCTAAAGAAATGCACGTGCCAATGAATGCTCTGGCTTGCATATGCAAAAATCATAAATCTTCTAATTTCCTTGAGGCTGCTTACGTAAAGGTTATAAATTATTTTGCACGGGTGCAACATAAATTGAATTTTATTGCAATATCCATTCTGCAAATGCTAAATTATAGTAACAATGGAAAAAATATTATATAAATATATAATTTGTTTTTCAGATTGCTAGTTTATATTGTTAAGATACAATTTGCATGATAATATTAAATTTGATCTCTTTGTCTATGATTTTATAGATAATACAGATACTCTCCTTTTATTTTATATGCTGTTAATATTGATGTCATATTGGAAATGTAGTAAGTAAAATTTTAAATAGTTAAATTTCGGCTATTATTGCCGGTATGAATATTGTAATAAATTAATAACAAATCTGAGTTATATGTCAGTTTGAATTAGCTGTAGTGAATTAAATTCACTGAAACTGAAACATTAATGTATTATTCAACATTTTAATAAATGCCGCCGTTATTTGCATCCGTATGTAATAGTTAAACAACGCAGTATTTATTGACCCGCGTGTTACGTGTCAGAAATGTAACAGATTCATGGTTTCGCACAGTTATTGTGTTCACATGTATCAATTGAATCATCCATTTATTTATTTTCCAGTTTATAAATAAAAAATCACACAGAACTAAATTACGAGTCTTCTGAACGAAATGATTGTTAATGGTAAATTGATTGTTTGAACACAGCATAACTATGCATTGTTATGAATGGTTTATGTTATAAAATTCATGTAGGCGATGTATATAATTTCACGTTTAATTGCGCATAGTATTTCATAAACACTTCTGTTTTCAAAATTGATTGTATTATCTATTACATAAACGATTCTTCTATTGAACATTCGAATTATTATAATTAATTTAACAATTTAATGGGTTCGATAGCAATAATTTATTTACTAGTTTTTAAAACTACTTATTGTAGGTAGGTTAGTATACTTTATTCAGTACATGTTGAGATGAATCAGGCGCCGAGTGCCAAATAATGTAAATGCGTGGAACAGCTGCTTCAGAAGACATATCGTAAGATGAAATTATGGATTTTTAATTCGGTGTGAATGATTTATTTGAGTTCGGTTCTACTTAGACCGAGATAGATTTCAAAGTGTGTACAGTAGGAAACTGGCCAGTTCAACACTGGTTATAACTATTGTTCGTTTAGTAATGGAATCGTTTAACACTAACTGTTGTAATGATTGGTTGGTCATGAGGTTAAATAAAGGCGCGCCGTTTCCTTCAGTTCACACAATACTTGGTACACATCACGCTCCAGTGCTAATGGTTTAATTTAAATATGTACGTTGGTTTGTTCATAGGCAGCTGAACAACTTGTATGTACCTTTTCAATATTCACTCATCGTATCCGATGTGTTTTTAATATATTATAAATTTCTCGTTAAGCCTTATAAGCCAATATTACCATTTTGATTTATGTATCTATATACCAGCGGACCTAAATAAATTTACTCATCGATCTGCATGGAACGAGCAGATAACAAAGTTGCCTAAATAGTTGCACAGTAAATATATTCGACGTCTTTATGTAGTCACTGGTATTTTTATTTGACTGGCAAACTAAACAAACATCTGTTCTATTTGTAAGCAAAAATTCTTTGTAAAATGGCCTATTAAATTATTATGTTTTTAAGACAGTAAAGAATAATATAAACTGTTTATTTATATTACCGATTAACAGTGCTATAAAATAAACAATATTAAATAAAACCAATATGTTTTTTAAAACTACCTAGCAATGATTTAGTTCTCAATGCTGTTTGAGTTAAATGTTAACTCATTTCTCAGTATTAGAGTATGTAAAATTTGTGGATGAGAAACAATAATAGCATCTATTAGTTGGCAAGAAAATGGGAATGCTAAATTTATTTCCTATGACACTTATGCGTAACATTAATCATAGTAGTTATATTCATTTTAATTAACTACAGCCATGTACTTGTTTTATGTTTGTACGTATATTCGTAATAATTATTATATATTGTGAAAGACACTAAATCTGATTAAAATCCTATAATTTTAGTGCGTTTTTTCTTTTATCTTTATGGTTGCTAATATACGAATATTTTAGTGCAATATATTAGTAATAGATTCTTAATATTCCATTAGCGCTAATGATTTGCCAACACAGAATACTGCAGTATTGCATAAACAGTACCGTAGTCATTTGTAGGAACGATAAAGCGTGTAAAAACAGAAGCTGTATCGTTGTAGTGTAAGTAATATGTACGTATATATGTATGTGTTACATTACAGGTACATATACCACGTGTATATTAACAGCTTTTATAGAAATCGTAATTATGTTGCCCCCGGATATTATTACCAATGCAATTCCGTCCTGTCCCATGTTTATTGAACCGACACTATTGTTGATACTCTATCATTATTTAGCAGTTTACATTTTCGAGATAATGTTTTTTTTTTTCAGTAAGCTTAATTGAATGTTTCCATTTCATATCTTTTTAATGTTTCAACATTGTCAACTAGAACTGGAACATAACTAACGTTGTTATTGTGCAGTTTATATTGAAAAGTATTTATCGTTATCGGCCGAAACGTGATTTTATTAATTCATAGGCGAATAAAAAATGTAAGTGTTAATTATCACATCTATTGGGTATTATTTAAAACCGGTTTTACAGTATTGAACATTATGTATGATGCTGCGATTGTGTAAAATAACAAATACATATTTTACAATAGCACAATTATATTTTACGCTTGCTTGTATTATGGTGGTAATATTTTGAGCATTACTAAGGAGTGTTATACACAAACTTACTTATAAGCAAAATGATGGGCTAGATATGATCACTTTGTGAATACACTTTGATAAGCTTGTCACGTTGGAAATTTAATTTCCAGAGGTAAAGGGGATCACACTGTTACCCGAGATCATGAAAATGTTCCGCTACATTGAGCGAATTTGGTATGGTGATTATAACTTATTATTTCTCCGTGCTAATAGATTCTGTGTGGGTGTCATGGAAAAGAATACGGTTTTCTTCGTTTCTCTTCGTTGGCCAGTCGGGCGGACGAGCTGCTCGTTGACTGGTTGGTTGTTATAAGTCAGTAAGCAAGAGGTCCTTTGATTCCCTCATTCCCTTTTTGCCGTTCTCCGCGCTCGAGGTCCCTATATCACAACGCGGAGTTCGATCGCCGTCATAATGAGAATCTGACTTATCCGATTATGCTAATGCCGCCGCTCTAGTGTCGCGTTGCGCGATGCTCTGCGTCCGACAGATACGAAACGTGTCTCTGCACAGTTCCCCCTAGTCATCGTCTCCTTCGTCCCTCTGTCTCTCTCTCTCTCGTCTTGCATGGCCTGCCTGGCTGTGTCTGTTTCGCTTGTCGCTCTATCACCGCACACTGCTCCTCCGACCGCTCGCCCGTCTCCGCCAAGTATCCGGGAACAGCACACAGCAGCATCATAGCATAGCGAGCGCAGAGCGCTTGTCGTGCTGCCTTCATTGTTTACTCTCTTGGGCTTTGTGTTCTTGGTGGCTGTGTCGCCCTTGCCTGAATATACATGAGTATTACATATGGAGCAGACTCTGTTATTGGTTGCTTTTGGACCTTGTCCCTGACTTGTGTCTTGGGTTGCTGCAGAAACTTTCGCGCCCCGAAGGACATTTGCACTTGTCAAAACTGTAGTTTTATATCTTATCTAGTAACATGTCTTGTATGCGACAGAATAACATGCATCTTTATATCAGTATTTTATTCCGAACAATTTTGGCACTCTCTTATATTACTTACTGAAGGTAATCCTACAAAATTCTATTATTCAGTATTTTTACCTCCTCAAATGAGATATGTACAATGTACATGTAAGAAAGATCTAATATATTAAAGTCACTATACGAAAGCAATTAGTTTAACTCAGAATTGACTCATTGTGAGATAAATGTCTCTGGTAAAGTAAAGAAGCTAATTGTATCATTGCGAAAAAAGCCACGATTCATTTATAACTCGTATATCTTTGTAAGTATTTCAGTTCAAAACTGCATTATCCATCCATTTTATTTCTGGTTTTATTGGATATCTTATGATATCTGACTGCTGTCTAAATTTTCTTCGTTGTTAGTCCGACATTTTTCAATTCCTTTGTATGATTTCTTCTTCATGTCGAACTTAGTTTCTGTGTAGACTTATTGTCTTGGTTTTTTGCTGTCTTATTTACTAGCCGAAACTTCTCTGTTATTGTATTCCGTGATAATCTTTGTAGTGTAGCTTTTCACAGATTCATTTGTTTCTGAGGTAGACGATGATTGATGGTGCTGTTCGTTTAGGAGTTCCGTGTTGTCTTATTTGTTGTGGTACATTGACAGATAATTTGTCCAAGTGATATTTTTATCCTGAGTGATTAAATTGCCCCAATTTTGTTAAAATACCGCACGCAAAATAAAAATACAAAAATAGTGTAATATAAACAAGCAAAGGTTTAGATAGTACTGTATTATTTTCTAAATTTACTTTTATAACGATTCTGTATTCATTATTATCAATAATACTAATTGTTAGTAAACCATGAGACATATTTGATTTTGAAAATATGTACGCACATATACAATTAGAGTTACGTGTACATAAATCTAGCGATGGCTCTTGTAGAAATTTTGTTTCAGTCAAGTAAAACAGCACATCTATATGCACTGCAAAACCATCAAACATGCACAGTTACTTTGAAACGAGAAGGTTTGTTTAGTTCTTTGTTCGTGCAGAAGAACGATCAACGTGATATCCTCCTGTCCTCCTCGTAATGTTTGTCGTTAAAAACACGTGTGACGTTCTCCAAGAGTTTCTGTAAAAAACAACATCATTAGGGAAATGTGAACGTTGTTTTCTTGTTTTCAAATAACATAAACTGTTTGTATAACTAGCCATCTATAATTTTGTTTAACTCAAGGCCGATATTGACTTGTTCAGGTTTAATAATATCATATTAATTTAAAATTGTCTCGCTCAATAAAGAGATTGACGTCACACAATCATCTCGTTGTACTTATGCGGGATTGAGTTTCAACTATGTACGACCGCCATCACAGACCACTTCATGTTTCGTTTGACGTACCATTCATTGAAAGCACAATCATTCCACTCGTATTTTTTGTATTTGTGTCTTTTTTACATATGAATGGACGATTCGTTTCTGTGTTTGAGTAATTACTAGTTAATTCACTGCAGCTGATACAGCTGTGCATACGGTTGTTTTTATCAATAGGTTTAATAGTCATAAAATTCTAGATTACGCAACGTAATTAATGTTCAGTCATATATTAACTTATTTTATTATTCGTTGCGACTGAATGTATATGTACGATTTACTAGCATTCGATTTACTGTTACCGATTTTCATAACTTTTGTCCTATTATTTTGCTACAGTCGAACTATAACTCGAACTTCTATAACTCGAAATTTCTATAAGTCGAAATGAATCGATCGGCAACAGCGTTTAGGAAGCAAATTACTTGCAATTTTTCTTCTATAACTCGAATTCCTCCATAACTCGAATAAAATAACTGGCATGTGCATTCAATATTTCGATTTTTTAAGGAAAATCCCTGTTTGTGGAGGAAACTTTTCGTGTGATTCCTCTTCGCTTATCACGAGTTCTTGTTGCCTTTCAATGTAAATTTAAAAAATCCAGACTGCGGTAGATTAATCACGCATAAAACAAAGTTCTGTTGTGATTTTTTCAAAAGATAGTACATTTTTTGGTGCAAAATATATGATATAAGGAAATAGCTGGTTGATAGCAATAGTTACACAAAAACACGCCCTTACCTCAAACTGCATTTTTTCGTATTTGTAAAACTCATTTATTCCTTATAAATTTGTTGCTTCATGTTAAGAAAGCTTACTCATCTGAGTACGAACGGCAATGAGGCAAATTACTGAATATTGAACTAAAATTAATATGTACTCGTAGTACACGATTTTGATTCAATAAAAACGTGTGTAATTAAACCACTGTAATGTCTTTAACGAATTCGCCAGTTTTGATGAACATTTCTATAACTAGAAGGCTCCATAAACCGCATTTTTTGTGGATAATGGTGATTCGAGTTATGGAAGTTCGACTGCATTTGTAATCATGATAAGTTTTACATTACACATATCCCGTATTAATTTCTCTTAAAAATAATAAAATAATTGTGCTTTCAAGCAACTGTGATGTCTGTAGAAATCACTTGAAGGGTAAAAGTTTGTCTAACATAATTTAGAAATAAATTACTAAAAACACTAAAAATCAGCGTACATGACTTTATCACGTTTCTGCAGAATCTATCTGAAACGTATATTCGCGGAAAGAAATGTTTTCCAATAGTACGTGTACATCTCTTCCTTAACTCAAGAAATAACTGCATATTGTGTTCTGGTGTTGAATGTTTGAATTATGTAGGCATTGTTGGTAACATGAGAAAATCTCACGGTTTGTGAAGTTTGAGAGTCTCATAAGCATATGAGCATGTAGTTTAATTCATTTATAATAACACTGGTGGGGAGGGGGATCAAAAGAAGGAATACATTAAACTACCATTAGTAACGGGTGGAATGATTGCGAGTAAGCGCGAAGAACACGGCGTAACAGCACGGAAGAGATAATTATAGCCACACATAGAAATACAAACATCTACCTAGGTATTCTAGTAGAAAGTTACATAAAGCAAAACATGCTGTGACAAGACTAGGCAGTTTATGAGCTAATAGTCACAGATGAATTCTGAATTAAACTACATGTACCTTCCATGCACTTTTACTCTTCGCTGGGGGCCATAGCCTTAGCTGGACGCTAGTTGCCATTGCAAATCTGATAAAATTACAATGAAATATGTTTCGGTAAGTTAAACGACTGACAGGTATTACATAATTGCGTTCTTGAAATCTGAACATATTCCTATAAATGTTTTATGACCGGATGTGTGATGCGAATCTTTAAGAATAAATTTGAAATAATGTTAAGTACCGATTTCATGAATAACTTATTTGTCGTTTAGTGAATAACAAGTTTGAATCAGATAATTGTAGTTCATAATCCATGATCACTTCTTCCTGTCATGTACATATTTTACAGTAGATCAGTAAATCGAAATGATCAAATTGTTAGATTTACATGTTTTTGTTGTGAATGTAACAGAAAATTATTTTGTGATATAATAAGTAACATCAAATAGTTAGATTTATATGTTTTTGTTGTGAATTATTTTGTGATTTAATATTGTAAGTAGATGTGTGTATGAAAAAATGTCGTGCGCTTGAAATATGTACGTGTTTTTTGTTCGTTGCATTCTGAAAATGTTATAACATTTCAGCAAATGAAATGAAAGCAGTAAAATTTTGTCGTATCGGCTTTTCATTATAACATTTCCTTAAGCTATATGCTATACTTCCGTTTGCAATGGCAGCCAGAATGAGTTTTCAGTACTTCATACATAAATTTAGAAGTTTGAAATATCCAGAATAAGGTTTATTGCTTATCAAGATTTCTTCGGCTGGTGGATGTTTTACATGTTGTATATCTTGTTTATAATTTTTTTTAAATTTTATGCCTTAATGATGTTTATTTACATGGATACTATTGTGTTTTTTTCTCCATGTTTTACGTCCATTTTATTTTTCTTCTTTTGTTGCTTTGTGCTTAAATTTCTTCACTGTATTGACGGAAACATGTACTTAAGAATTCTGCTCTGTTATACGTTCATAAAATTTAATATTCCTCTCGGTTTTATTTTTAACTCAAATCTTGAACTTCAGAAATAATTTTAAAATATCACTTGATGTTCCCAGTGAATGAACTGCTATTTTTCATGATTTGTTATCGAAAAAAAGTAATGATACAGTTTACACTACCAATTGATTCATTTTTCATAAAACCGCATATGACGCAGTAGGTACAAAGTTTATTGCCTACCGTTAACATTCCCTAGTAATTTTCTGATGCGATTACGTTCTCTCCAAACATATTTCACAAGTCAATTTCTGTAGTTGGTAGTAGTACAGTATAACAATTATATTCTTTTGTTATTCTATTTGCGAATGTTATATATTATTGTTTATACTTCATGGGTTGTTTGTTTATTTTTGTATCATGGTTTTTGTCAATGAGATATGTAATTATTTTCTTTTTACATCGCACTAGATATTCATTTATAACTTTAAAGCCTAGCGTTAAAAATATAAATACAGAATCTAAAGAGTTGAGATTTTTGCAAATCTTTATTTTTAGCAGAAGTGAGGGAATACCTAATATTGTAGGTGTAAACAATAACACTTGATTTGGTTTTCCAGGTTTTGTTCATGTCTCAAACAGTGTATCACAAATTCATCGCTGATTTGGTTGGTTCTAAGCCCTAACTCATTTATAATGAACTATTCCTGTATTTTTCGTTCTGTTTTTAATCCTGAAAAGGCCTGTAAATGTAAACTATTGTCAAACAATCTTTTTATGGCCTGAAAAACAGCTTCATCTTTGAAGTCCTTAAAATTTAAGAGATCTAGCAATTCTTATGCCAGTTGGAAATACCACAAATAAATATCGCAAAACAGTATCGGAATTCGCAAGCTAAATCATCGCAAAATCATCACTAAACATCTTTTATATTGGCGTGCATACATTTTTTAACCAGTCTCTCATCTGAAAATGGCTTCATTTTCTGTGCAATTAATAATGCGTCAGAATAGCTTTGCAGTATTTGATCGCTGTTGTAATAATGAACTGAACATATTTTATTGGGCTTTTAATTGGTAATTAAGACTAATTAAACATAATTCGTTTCTGATTTGATTGCGGGTTGCACAAGATTACGTCTAGGGCCGCCGTTTGGTTAGGCCTGTTGTAATCTAATGAAGTATCCCTATGCTATTTTAAACATTTCATTTATTTTAATTGTATTTATTGAATATTATTGTTATTGAGAAGAAAAAAGAAGCTCATTATGTTATAAATGGTCAAGATAATTCTTTAAGTTATTGATTATAAATTGTAATGAGTAAAACATACATCTCTTAATTTCATTCTCATTTCATCTGCCTGCGAAATTGAAGAGCCTGTATGTGTTCTACTCCACGTACATCGTAGTTGGCATGGTGGCATAAGTTGTAGGGCATTTAACATCGATAAACTTCAATGTACAAAAAGCAAGTTTATAATGCATGCAGTAACCATATGTTATTTTCTCTAGTGGAGAGCATACGTTAATAACTTGAAAATATACCCTTCATTAGAGACCTGATTACAATTGCAATTTTAAGTATTTTTTTAACAGTTGATTTCTGACGTGATCGTTTTCAGTGATTAGTTGCAGCAGTTAATGTTACACATTCGCTGTTACGTATGTATGTATGCATTAGTATTAATTTTAATAGACATTAAAACAAAGATGATATTACAGACTCATATGGATATTTTTATCTACATACCGCGCATTTGTCTGATGCTGCAGCAGTGGATTATACCGTTAGCGCCCAGTAGTATTGTGCAAGTATGAACATGAAGAGATTTTTAGTTAGCTCCGTAAGTACTTAATGGTGTCGCTGTTATTTTTTAGCGTCCGTTATCCTGCAACTTGGAAAACTCGATTAGCACTCGGGAGGAGTTGGTTAGTAACGTGCACTACGAAGCCAAATCGAGTACGCAGTTTGAAACTTTGTAACCAATTATGAAGTATTGTCACACTTTATATGCTCTTTGGCAAAATAATTATTCTAAACATTGAACGAAACAAGATTTAATTACAAGCTGGAAGGGTTGCTGAGGACGAGTTGGTCGGAAAGTTTTATAAAACGCAATTATTTGTATACCCACCGCTTTCAGTTAAACTCAATTAAAAATATAAATATTTCAAGAAGTCAACTGTTCTTCTACTGAAAACTTTTAATTAAACAGAAACGCATTGTTGCATATATTTATGAAAATTCAAATGTACTATGTTTGCATAATCAAACGGTATTATTATGGCTTGATCATGTTTGCCTCTTATAACAATATTTCTTAAATGATATTTGTATAGGCATCTAATTACATATTTTACTGATATCAGAAAGTGTAGGGCTTGCAACATTTTTAATAAGTTATTAAATTATATACAAATTACCGTATGCGTTCTTGCAGTAAAGGAGTATGGACTAATACAGTGATGCACAACCTTTTATGTATAAAGGGCCACATATAACTTCGTTTTTGAGTCAGGAGCCGCATATAATTTCGTTTTTGGGTCGGGGGCCCTAAAAGATTTTATTTTACCTTTTTTTTTCGTTTTTGGCTGAGATTTTTAGCTCATTCTATTGAGAAAAATTCCGAAGCGGGCCGAAAAAAATTTAAAATAGGTGGCATGCGGGCCGCGGGTTGCACATCACTGGACTAATACAAACTCTTTATTATTTACTGCGCCGCTACTCTATAATTTATCATTATATGCTGTGCAGACAACTCGCAAAACTCGCGTGCGCGCCGGGTGGTATACATCTCACATAATTTACTTACAATGCTACTTTCAATGTTTATAGTCTTGCTTTAAATGAATATAAAAATCCATGTCTGTATTGTGTGTTAACAATTGGAATTGAATATTGCTGTCAAATTCTCGACATCATGAAATATATCTTAAAATGTATTCTATATTTTGTACGCTATAGTCAGTAGTTCTTTATTACAAACATTTTTAATTTCACTAAAACGTCTCCTAGAATGTAAATACGAATATGTAGTATCTAGTTTTATATTAATTGAAATAGTTCCGTATAAATATAATAGTAATTAATGTACTTGCCATTAATTCGTACGAAAAGTTAAATCTATTTTAAAATGACTTGTATAAAACATTCAGTGGAATGGTCAAGAGAATGCACAAAAAACCGTTTTAATTACGTGGAATGCATTCGTGTTCGGATTTATAACTCACGCTAGCCATGCAATCGTCAGCGTTACCGGAATACAACTAGTTTTCATATTTTTCCCCAAAAAAAGAATACAGCAAAAAGAAGCGTAAACGAATAAATATAATACAAACGTCAAACGCGAGAGGTTAAATTCAGTTTTCATATTGATGAAGCGAATCAATACCTATCATAAATGTTATATTTTACGTAATAAAAAAAGGTATAGCCGTGTCGTTTTAGTTAAATTATACTCCTAATTTATTTTAAAAACAGGTATTTTTATGTCATATTAAATAAATTGTTAGAGGGATATTGAAGGTAATTTTATCAAGCTACCATTCCAGTGCCTACATGGCTGAAATCTATTATTAATACTGCATGTGTTGTTTCTTTTAACTAATGATTCCACGACATACGGATGCCCAACTTTCTAGACATTATTAATGATAATGCTGAGTTTCTCGTTTTGATATGTATGCAAATAAAATAAACATTGTATTATGACAGTAAAAAAAAAATTGTCTGCGTGTGATGTTGACACTTCCGTTTATAAATTTTATTCAATTTTTTTTTTGCATAGAGTTTGAGGGACCAAGAGAAAACGAAAGATAATTTGCTGTCAAAACAATTTCGTAGAACAAAGTTCGCTTAAACTGTAACAGATGAACAATTTTGGCCATATTTTACGAGAGAAACTTGCTTACATCAAGAAAAGATCAGGGAGCCTAATGTTTGAGCAGTGATTAGTCAAACAATAATTAGTTCAGAAATTAGCAAAATTACAGTAAAGTAGATGTTTTTGTAAAATAAAAAAAATATTGTAATATGTAACATAAATTATGATTATTATTAGAATGTTTGCCCATGCGCGCATTCAATTTTATATTGAACGTTAAAAATAGATATAATATGTACTTTGTAATAATATTTTTTTTTACACGTCCGGGAGTAGAAGTCGGTTTCTATGGCGTCAAACGCGGGACAGAAATGAAGCATTTACTCCCTAGGGACGAAAACACATTTCGTAAGGGAGTTTTTATTATAACAAAGGTTTTTATAAATAAATGTCTGTTGTCATGGTACGCGTTGCATGGAAACATTTCCAAAGGCTTCTGAATATTGCAATTTCGCTCCGATTTATTGTAATTCATTATTTATGAAATCAAGTGTTTCTACTCCCGAACGTGAAAAAAATAGTATGTAAACCTCGGGAGAGACCACTATTTTCTCTTGATGTATTTGAAGCCCTTAGGCTTCGCCCTCGGGCTTCAAATTACGCCTCAGGAAAAATAGTGGTTTCTGTCCCTTGGTGTATAATGTACTATAATTGTTATAAAACCAAAATATAGATTTTCCTATTAATATTTATTAAACATACTTGTTAAAAACGTGACAGATATTTTCAATATTAGGCAACTGATATGGTCTTAGTAAAATAATAACAAAACAACAATACTCAGTTTAGATATAAATTATAGGAATTTATGTAGTTACAGTCATTAATCTCAAAACCATCGTCAACGGTAATACTGTTTTCGAAATATATATGTACTTCGAAAAACGTTTTGGTTATAATTTGTTGGGAGGTCTTAAAAAGACATTCACTGCTACGCGCACAAACCCTCCGTATTTCTGTTGACCCCACGCACACTCAGTTAATCCTCCGATTATTGCCAAATAAATTATTGTATTGCACATTTGCTGTTTTCCGTTGTCTAAATAAATGATTTTAATTACAAGCGGAACTCTGCATTTGTGGTGGGTGTTTTTTATTTCAAACAATAAAATGGTAACTGTAAAATGTATTATTCGGTAATGAAACCAGTAGAATTTAATACAATATACAAATACATAAAGTGAGATATTTTTTTCGTGAATTGTTATCTATATTTCTTTGAAAATGTTTTCTAAATGGCGGTTAGATTTGTAAATATAACAGATTTTCTTGTCCTTGTAACTGTCGATTTGTTCCTGAGAATATTATTTTTAGAAAATTTATTTTAGCGTTCGACTACCTTATAACTATTTACTATCAACAATGTTTAAGAATTGCGTTTTATTTTATTCTTCATTTCGCTTTATGCCTGAGTTAAGGTTTCCGCATTAAATCTAGTTTTTTTAATCTCGCCGTAGACACTTACTTATTCCGCTCTTGTTCTTGGACGACGTTTATCTGATTTCTTTCTTGACGTACCGCCAGAAATTTAATTAGACCGTCTAACCTCCTCTAATTTTGCTACATTAACTTTGCAGGTTTATATTGAAATGAGTGATGTAAAAAGTTGACTATGATAATATTATTAACACATATTCGCGTAATTTCTATAAATTAAAAAATTCATAATACGATGTTATGTTCAGTGCTCAAATATTTTTGGATATCGAGTAAAACAATTTTGAAATATTGCATATTTGGATGATAAGTTAAGAGGTCATGAATAAAAAATATTTTAACACTGAATATGAGCATCATATTATCCAATTTTGAACAACTTTGTTATTTACACATTTATTCTAATGTATTGACTTTTATTTAATATCATTATACTATAAGTAAGTATCGCTGGTATTGCTAGTTGAGTATTTACATGATACACAGTGTTCGTTCTATCGTGCGCATACATTTATTTATCTATTATCTAAAATGTTCGTACGGTGAACTGTTCTGAATGTAGGTACGTAGCTCCGCGTGGTATTGACTTGAACCACATTTACTTTGATCGTCGCTTAACAACTTTGTATAATATGCTACGCGGTTCGGCCCCTTAGCGGCTGCGGCGAGCGTCCTCTGAAATCTCAAAGGATGTCGCTGGGGTGTTCGCTAGACATGTGCCGGTTTCTACTCGAATGCGTTCGCCAGTGGATTTAAACGATAATAATAAAGGATGTGAGCGTAGACTTGCGAAGAAAAATTCGCACGTTCCTCTTTTCACTTTGCTGGAAAGAATCTCTATTCCGCATGCTTACATTGCACAAGCATAGATGTATTTGTATACGTAGTAATTTAAACTTTTCCACATACAGACAAACTTTCATTGTAAATACAGCTATTCTTCGATTTGTGAACGTTTCATTTAGCACCAATGATTCTTTGGGGAATCGATTTTTCGTCTTTCGAAGCCATTTTTCGTTATTACGTACTTTAAAACGCCCAGTTCATTGCGTTTCCAAAGTTATTTGCTCTCAGTTCACCACAGATACCACGTACAAGTATATGGACTACCTAAAAACTCATTCATGTCTTGTACTAACCATGCATATGGTGGACACTTAGTATTGTCTGTAAATGAATGTTGTATTGGAAGGAATAAATTATAGTATTTAAATTGCATTAGGCAATATATTAATCTACTGTGTACTTGAATTTTTCTTTAGTACTTTAATGTTTTAAAACAGAAGCAATATATTTAAATTCCATTGATGAATGATTTATTTCTTTTTAGAGTTTTAGTCGTTAGCGCGAACTCTTTATTGAATCCAATCAATATCTTTGGCCGTATAATTATTAAACAGTTCCCAGTACCTACTTATTGATATAAAGATTAATGTTTCCGAGTTCAAAGGCACATGGAAAGTAATATGGGTTATTTCGTATAATTACTGGTTCATATTATGTAGAACGGAAAAGAACAAAGTTTACTATAATTACGTATGAATACATAAAGAATGTAGTTATATTAATAAAATAACACTTGGAATTATGTGAGAATACATTGTAATATCGTAGGTATTTAACGGTTTCCAGTTTGAGTGAATTTCATGTTTATAATGATAAAGTTATATTTTAGTAATATATACTGACAGTTTATAGGAATGTCATGTCACTGTCTTCAGCAGAATGCGAAATCCGACGCATGAAATATTGAAACTGTGCAAGTAAAACTCGGTTTGTGATGTATTTAATTTTGAAAATTAATTTGAAAATTATATTTTTGTCTCTGGTTCATGATGCATTTAATTTCTTCTCTTTACATTTACTTTTGACAGGCGTCAGTTGTCGTTCGTGTAAATGTCGGCAACGCGGGAGTGCAGAGGGCGCGGTTGCTGTATCATTTTATTAATATTGAGCTTAAATGCTAACGGCTCGCTTGAGCTTTCAACGCGTATTTATACAGTTCAGCATTTATTTTAAGAATATATCATTTAGGTAACATGGTTTACATAGTTCTATACATCTAGCTAGAGTTACTAGATGATTTAGTACACCGTAAAATTTGCACAAAACACACATTCAGCACAGTACTTTATTGCAGAGTACAGCATATTTCATGGAAATATGAGCAATATCCATTATGAAACTAATTTATGTCACATATATTAACAAATATCTGAAATGCCTACTAGAGATTTGTTTATTTGAACAATTATAATATAATTGAATATCCAGGATATTTGGCGGATAATGAAAGATCATCTAATAAGCTAGAAAAGCAGAAGATAGCTTGAACCAATTCAAGCATCTAAATCCCTAGGAATTTGAGGAGCATTTTTCGATTATCTTGCATATCGTCGTCGTTGGAGGAGACGGGATGAGGGATGCCTAATATAACGTAACGTTTTGCCAGTTGAAAATTTGCATATGCTTGCAGGAAAACATCTGAGTAATGTCCGCTGAGGTAGGCACATGATTTGTCATTTTAGCTTGTTAGACGGCAGACAGTGGAGATCCTCTACTTCATTAGTGTTACATTTTGAAAAATCCGTCGGACTGTGCAACATTGATATTTTTATCGCATACATTTACGTAGGAAACCTGTGTTTCATATTCGTATTCCACATTTTTCTGTTCATGCATAATTTAATCCCATCCTCTACTTCATTCGTCTTGTCATGCAAGTTCTTTTATTCGTTATTCTCTGATTCTTACAGTCTTGGTCATGTTCTTCATCATGCTGGTGTTTTTATTCATGTGGAATGTGTGGTTTTGTGTTGCTATGGGCGTAATAGTAAAGTGAGATATAAATTTTATATTGCACTGGAGATTGGGTTCAGTAATTGATACAGGAACAAGAATCGTGAGACACGACATTGAACATATTTTCCTTGGTTTTCTTTTTATTCTTCGTTCCTAGTCGTGTGCTTTTAATATAGTACACAGCAGTGTTTCCGAAACTGTGACAAGAGATATTGCTTGCAAACGAATGCAAATATCGTAAGTTTTTGTATTTTGAACAAATATAAATTAAAAATTATTATGAATTATATATGCTACTTCGGGTAAATGGTATTTTTTTGATAATTATATATAAATTGCAAATATATTTTTATCCTAGATTATAACAATGTTTGCATATTTATAAAAAAAAAAAATGATTTAAAGAAATTATTTGTTAATTTATCTTTCCTTCCAATAGTTATATTTCATTATTTTATTAATTTTCCTTCCTCAAAATATAGTGGTGCGTTATTTTAAAGTACGCATATAATAGTGAGAAATTATTTGTGAATCAAGTGAATCGAGAAATATATATTTATTCTGACATATGCGATTCAATTGCAGTTTACATTTTACTCAATTGTAAAATATTGTTATGTGTGTTCAATTGACGTTTTTATTCAAGTAGAAATACGTAAAGAATTGTGAATAAGCAGTAACATACCTTTTTTTTAGAAAGGTGTTTGCGGAAACTTTGAAAATGTGTTGTGCTGTCAATAGATTTACAGATTGCTTATCTGGAGAGATTAGTAATAATAATTTGCTGGTTTTAGTAGAATTGCTTTTTGTCCCGCATTGGTGGAGCTTAAGTTCTGTTCGTTGAAACTGAAGTACACAGTAGGGGGAATACTGGGTGTGGTAACGAAGAAAATGCTGACGTCTAGTTTTTATCAAGGAACTAAATCAACTGGGGTCCTACAGATCCGGAGCTAGTTCAGTCGGGTTAAACAGAAAAGCAATTTAACTTACTAAACGGGAGAACAACCTACGTGAGATGGCTCCTTTTACAAATTTCTTATTTCTCACTCCTGACGATATTCGGGCAAATGATATATTTTCGTTACTTAAGAAGTAAGATTTAGTATTTTATAACAAATACATATGTACGCATATGTTATTCACATTTCTACGTATTTGACAATGATCAAATCGTCATTTCTAACATTTCCCGGATGCAATGCTCAAGATTTAGAATTGGCAGCATGCACTAGTGTACCCACCACTCACGGAACGATATTGATTCTCAAAACGGTTTGTAGTTCGGTAGCCCACCTTTCCTGTCGTACGGAGTTATACATTTTGAATTTTCGATTTGCCATCTATCGGTACTCTACTTCACTACATTGAAAAGCAAGCAAGTACGTACGTAGATACTTGAACACCGGGTTTTATATTGAAATTCTATCCGTTCGAAGTACGTACAACAAAATTCAATTTGATTAAGTCCTTTTTTTTCATTGATTTTCCTTCAAATTTCAATTATAATTTTTATAAGAAAAGCTTGAAAACTGGGTTACAAGATGATTGAAAAGATTTAGGAATTCAAAACGAGAATATCGTAAATGGTATTGAATGCTGTTGATTATATGTATATTAATATGATACAGTGTTACGTATTGGAGGAATATAATTCTGAATTCGTTTTCAAGATAACGGTAAACCTATAATTATAATTATATACAGGTATAATTATATGTATAAACAATTGTTACACACTAAATGCTTCTTCTGTTTATTAACTCCCTGCAACCACATTCGAGTCTTAATGTTTTATATAATATACTGATTGCTGTTTACTTGTAAACATAAGTAATGTTTGAAAAATACTTTGGAGTTAATGTAGACATATTGCATGTGTTTATTCATGTTATAAATAAATAACAACATCTAAAACGAAGAAACATGTGAAAAATACGTGAATAACTGTGTGGTTGGTGTACATTAACATTGCCCGGATAGGTACACAACAGCAGCGGCAGCAAGAGCGTAACGTAACGTAACGTGTCTGAAGAGCACGTAGCAAGGGATTATGTATTATTCACGGCATCCAAGTGGAAGGCAAATTTGATTTGAACATGACAGTGCGCGAGGGTACGCTCGTGCATGTACATGTGCCGATTAAATGGTTGTTAAAAAACAAGATTTCCGGAAACACAAGTTTACACTGTTAAACGGTCAAATGAAATGCGCAATTAGACATCGTAAAATAAATGTGTGCCACAATTATGTATAAATTAAAAACCATATGTTAAATTGTCAGTACTACATAATAATATAATTTTGTGTGGAAATTAAATTTAAGATTAACTTTCATACTTTCGAAAATGAATATTCTGTCATAGGAGTCTTGTATATGTAATTTAATTTGTCGGTAAGAAAACTACATAGTGTAAAAGTATTCTGGTATACTATCGACCCTATTTATAACGTAAGCGGAACTGGTTTTGCTCTTCGACTCAAGTGCTCGAGGCTTCGCATGCAAGGCCAAGTGAACCGTAGATAGCAGTAAATTCAGCTCAGTGTAATTTCGTTTTTGGGGTAACGTTTTGGCGTATGCGGGTGTACAGGTAGACTCTGTGCCAAGTCCAATGAACTATCCTTTGTGATACCCTGTTCTACCTAACCGCAAGTATATATTCTGAAAATGCTTCGTTCACAATACGCTTGGATCTTAATGTGCCACACTCAGAATAATTTTCTAGTATTTTCCTGTGGCATAAATATTTGTGGATAAACTTTCCTAACAAATTATTTCAACTAGTTAATGTCCATGGTAAAAGTAAGCTTTAGTTTAATCATCGCCTAGTCTAAATTACTAAGCAAAATATTTTGACAAAGTATCGAGATTGCTACACAATTAGGTGAATTACAAAATGACGATGTTTAATATGAAAATTTAATACAGTGAAATGGTTTGATATTGAAGACTATTTGTTGCTGGAACAGGGTGCGGTCAAACATTGGTGTAGGCACGGCAGATAGTGAATACGACCAGGGGGTGAAATGCTCTCGCTCCTAACATATTGATCTTTGTCAGTTAATGTTCAAATTACATGTCTTGGCCGAGAAGCTTTGGATATCTGAAATATTAGACATAATACTTTACAGTGGCTTCCCCGATTCATTCCAGCTATCGTGTAGGTAAATGCGTCAGAGGTGCAGCGTTGTACTAACACAGCACAAACCTTCAGCGTTAAATTGCCGTTAAAATACAAAGTGGTCGTGGTTCACGAAGTCTAAAACCTACGGAGACGGTAATGATAATATTTTTCTGTCCAAGTTAGCTAGTTAACTCGGTGAAACGGACTACATCGATCTAATGAGTCGAATAGAATGTTACGACAATATCTATGGATAATCATCAAGTACTACTGTATACGTTTGGTCCATTAATGATTTCGCTCTGTAAAACCAGGGCCTGTCAAATATGGCAGTTGCAATTTGACAAACGTAGCAGTTGCCGTAGCTTGATTCCTCCACGCCTATCGTGACGTTTTCCACTCTCTTACGTCACATTCAGTTATGATTGTAGATGGGATGGTTATGTTAAATGTCTTGTATTATTAACAGATCATATATTTTTGACATGCTTTTAACTGAAACTTCACGTTCGCATAACACAATTTCTACTTCCTGAAAATTCTTGTCAGCTGTAATCTTCTTTAGTATTACGTCTTGTCATATATTTGTTTATTGTATAGTAATAGGACAAGAATGGAATCTTCTTACCGCAAAAACATTTTACCTAATTGTTTTTGGTTCCTGTCGTCGTTGTAATAAGCGATATTGAATTATTTGCACGAAGAAATCCGGTCAAGTGATTGCCTTTTGTATTTCCATGCTGTAAGCAAATTATGTGCTTCATCAGCCTTTTTAAGATTGTTCGTTTTTTCCGGCAATATGAATATTGCTGTGGCTTGGAACTTCATTTCGTTAACAAGTTCTTCATCAGTAGATTATGTGGTCGATGTAAATTTGAGACTGAACTCTTCATATACCTCCAATGGTGCACGGTACTCACATTATCGTCTGGGATTTTTGTTTGTCGACCGAAGTGGCGCAATCTGCAGTTCGATTTCCGTTCGCGTTATAGCTTAATTTGAGCAATCACGATCCCCTCCTCTCTTCAAAGTAATTCAATATAATTACCAGCCATGCCTCCCGCCCTTCGTCTATCATCTGAGAGCAACACCGACGCCACCAACATCTCTAATAGCTTGCGAATGAGTTTGTTGATTGGCTTAGCACATCGCGGCGTGTCTGCGACTAAATTGGACATTTTCCGCTGAATACGAAATATCGATAAACGTACCACCTCACATTGCGGGATGCGGGACTTCGACTACCAGGATCGCTCTCGTTCCACTAGGATCGCAGATTATCTGTAACCATCTCCGTATAAGCCATGTCGTGACATACGACACGCATAGCCAGCATGAAATATGTACTAACTTAACAACTTGCATTATCCACTAGTGTTGTAATTTAACACCATCTAATAGAGATGTGGCACAGAGTTCAGTTAAATCAATCGTTTATCAGTCTTTCTTGCTAATACGTGTATGTGAGATTTGCTTGTGTAACGTTAAAGTCAAGATGGTCCCGTTGTGCAAAGTAATATATTGAGATAATACCTAGTATGCCATACTCGTATGTACAAGGTCGCTGTGATGATATCCGATTGTTGTTAGTCCAACATAACTGTTATACATACGCGGTGCTTATAATTGCTAATTAGACATCCCGGAGGTTCTGGACAGATGGCCTGAGAATGTCATTGTTTCTGTGACTGGCCGACTGTTAACTCTGTTGTCTTCCATAGCGTGTAATTTGCTTGCTCGGAATTGTCTGAGTGCGCGCCCAGTTGAGCTGGGATTGCTGCTGTCATATTACAGTGAAACAAACTCGGTGTCCGCCGCTTGCCAGTGTCAACTTCGGGTCTCTCGAGTGTACGTCCGACTGCTTGCAACTTTAAACATATTTTTGTTTCAATTGTCCAGCGAGATGATTAAATCACCTCTGCAATCTAGCTTTGTAAATATATAAATTCCATATCCACGTATTCCCGGAACTTTACCAATTACACGTAACTACGTTATAAACGTATGCAACCGTCTATTTAACAGTTATATGTCGGTCAGAAAATATCATTATCCTCACTTATCTCACATATATGTACATTCTTTCACGAGAGTTTTCGAAGTGCTAGTTCACCTGGTCATTATTATTTCTTAACTGGTATTCCTGGTAAAATATGTCGTTTAAACCTCATTTCACATTTATCAAGGCACATCAGTAAAAGTATATACGTTTCCTGTAACATAGATATTCACTTTCACCCAGCATATACGAGTATGTGGTACAGTGCCTACCTAGGTAACATTGTCTGCAGGTATTGGTCGATAGTATCGTTACCTCTCATTATGTATTTTGTTACCAATTTGGTTGGAAATAATGCGTTGTGTATTGTAGTGGGGTTTGGATCATATTTCATTTGACGACGAGATTGTAATACTGAAGGTACCGGCGTTCATTAGAGTATTTATTCTTCTTTCCAATGGAATTTGGTACGACCTTAACCCGTATTGATTTGCTCGCGCATCCTGTGTGTACAGCACTGTTTCGTCTTGTAAAACAGGGGCTTTTATGTTATAACTTTGTATAAAGGATTCTAACGGAATCGTAACGTACAGCGGTGCATTTTTATATACGTAAATCGAACCTGAACCCGGTACCGAAACTCAAAGCAATAAATTGATTATTCAAAGCTCCGTGCTCTAAGTCAGTTGAATTTTAGATGCCAATATTGAACTGAAAAAAAATTGTATTATATAATTTATTTTTATGTACTTTCATGTGGTCTGCGGCATGGCTTTGTACTATGTAAATTTTTAGTACTCTTTTTTAAATTAAGTGCAATAAATTTTAGCAAAAAGGGGCTAATTGTTTTTAATGTAAATGTTCCAGAAGAGAGCAGATTTCGTGTTGTAAATTAAACGTTGTTGATGACTGTGGAAAAGGGTTTGTTTGATAGAGGTTGGTGTTGGTAAAAATAAATTCGTTGAATGTGAGTTTAATGTACTGAAGGATGTTAAGTGAAACTGGTGTGATATTTTAGTAAATATCTTTATGTTTATTTATATATATATGTATATATATATATATATATATATATATATATATATATATATATATATATATATATATATATATATATATATATATATATATATACAAGAAATTAAAAGTGTTTGCATGTCAAGATACAGCAATGCAGATAATTCGAGACGAATGTTAATGAACAGGTGCGTAGGTACATGTGTATGTTAAGTAAGGGTTCACGCAACAACTCCCCACCCTCACTATGTACATATATACTTATTTATGCAGCGTCAATGTATTGTTCACAACTATGCAATTATCTTTCATCTAAGTTACATTCGCGTGACACGCGGTCGCTTATGACGTAAGGTGTGTTTTCAATTTAGCGAAACATGTAAATAATCACATAGAGTTGCGATAGTACTAATTAGTAACTACTGACACATGTGCGAAAGATCGCGTTTCTCCTTCTTGCCCGCATAATGTGATTTGACAGTTTAGTGTAATTTGCACAGTGCTTACGATAACGCTCTGAAACCGACGTGCACATCAAAGTATTTATTTTTACTCCGTTCCTGTACAGTCTCGCCATGCGCTTATAAATTTAGAAACGAATTTCGAATTCCATTTGAGTATTAAACAGGGAGGAAATCAATTTTTATGTTTGCTTCGAACGCGATATTCAATCATGGATATACGGTTATATAAGCTAGTGGGATACATATCAATTTTTTATCTCTCTCTCTCTCTTTCGTACTCTCGTTGGTTTTTTCTATTGAAAAGTTTCCACGAAAGATTAGGTGCTTATCAACTTCTAGTAGCTGGATTTCATATGCAAATGTTATTTATATTTGAAAAATTATGTACTGGTGATAGTTTATAGTTATAACGGATTGATATGAAAATGGTTCCAATAATGTATAACAATGAAATGTAAAGTGTATTACACTTAACAGTGATAGTACCTACTTTAATTCTCGGTAAATCATATATTCTATTGAGTTTTATATTACATATTGTCAAACAAAACAAAAAACACTTTTATACCATTCTTTGTGAGTTCTCGCGCAATAGTAGAAATAAATTTTAGGTAATATCAAAGATATCCAAACAGAAACACAATATCAAAATCATTGTTACGTAATTTAATAAATTATTTTGAATCAGACCCGCATCTACGGTATATTGTGGAATGTCAATGTCATTGTTTAATGCGGATATCGAACCCTTGTCTATTTACCTAACCATGTTGCCATGGTTACTTCTTCGTTTTTACAGGTACGTCCCTGTGATCACATTGCTCTACAAATTACATTTTTGTTTTGACAGTTATGGCATCAAACTGGAGTATGTTTTTCGTCTGCAGCTATCACAAATAATTTAAATGAATTGTTAATGATGATTCTCATTTGGGACAATGACTGTTACAATGTAAAAAATTGTTGCTGATTGATAAATTTATATTATATCGTGGGAATGGGCATAAAAAAATTGTTGACCTGCGTTCTGTAAGCGAAAATCGATATGAATGAACGACAATTCTAAAATATTTTGACGATTTGATGAAAATAACTAGCACCATTTGTATTTAAAAACAATCTCGAAATGAGACTTTAAAAATCAATGCTTTATTTATTCATTAAATAACATTTTAAGGAGAAAATATCATATTAAAACAAATTCACAAATTTGAAACTGAGTGAGTTAACAATTTTCTTGGATAGATAAAGAGTACATTTTATTCTGTGTAAATGCAAATTCATTGAAATGTTCGTTGTAACAATAACGTATTGTGTGCTGACATTTCGTGTTAAATATGTAGTTTCAGTTATCGTCACGGCAGAATATTTCTTGTAGTTCACATTCTTATGTCCGTTGTGTGTGTGTATGTGTGTGTTTTTATTCGTTTAACGTGAGGAAATAATGCAGTAATATCGCGAATGTTATGGTATCTGAAATTTCACTTGAACTCCCCGGCACTAGTTCATCGCTTTAATATTTCAGTGTGTTCCTGTGCAAACGTTGCACTTCTTAGTCTAGTTTAACATGATATTGCTTCTTGCCAACGTTGCATTCGCTGCATATTACAATCGATTGCACTCCACGGAACTTGCCTCTAATATGTATATTGTACGGGCTGCAAGCCGTTTAGAAAATTGCATTTTTAACTTATAAAGTAGCTAAATGTGCAATTATAATATCTTATAGCTTTGCCGTCCTTTTAATTTTTAGTTAACAAGATACACATCGTTTATGTCGTTCAGACTAATGGAAAATTTGCAAAAAAAGCCAGTGTTATATGCGTTAGTTATTTACAGAATTTAGATTTTATATACATTTTACTTACATACACCGATAAACATGAAATAGGAATTGACAGAGTGAATGCAGACAGTGAAATGATTTACGTGTACATATTTGATATTTGTCACGTGTAGATAAATAATACGCTTTAGCTTCTTCATTGTAGATTAGCATTATTCACGGTTTATTTAGTTGTATAATATATGTACATCCCGTTAATGTTACACGTCGTGAATGTAGATCTAATATAATTCCTGCTTGTAGTATTTTCTGCGAAAATTCAAGCTGAAATAAGTAGCCATGCATATGTAAGGTACTTAGGAGTGCGCACCGTCGCCGTCGCTAGCTGCTTATACATCTCATACTATGTACGAGTATATGTATGTATGTTTGCCTGCAAATGCTTAGATACACGCAAGCAGAGTTATTTAAATATCTACGTGTCTACACACGATATGTGGAGAAATAAAGTTTACGTTCTGGTGAACATACGGAAACTCCGGACCCAACAAACCAGCCATCATCAATTCCGGGTGCCGCTTCTGAAGTTTCCACTTCGTTTCAGAATTTTAACTTGTTTGGAATATTTCATGGACATATGGGTTCGCTGCACGCGAGCATATCGCTGATATGTGCCGGCCTAGTCGCTCGTTGCTTGCTTCTAAGTTCGGGTGCGATTTCGTGTCGACGAAACACTTTTTCCAGACGTCCCGCCCGGAAGTAACTGGGCACGGACTAACGGTTCTCTGGGCCCCCAGCGTGCGTGAGTGCGTGCACGATGCGGAGCGACGGGTGGGGGGGCGGTAGTGGAGGAGACAACACACGTACACATCTATATAAACCACAGGTATATACGCGCACATACACACACACATCAACGTACACACATGTACGCATAAACATGAACACACAAACCTCTGTACCAGCTATTATTTATGACTCTGCAGCATGCAAAATGCCCAAGTACAGAGGATTCAAGTCACGTGTTCCGGACACACGGCAGTGCTAGATAGCGGACGAGTTACTGATTATTCTTCGTGTTGCCCGGAGTCAGTGCCTGCGTGAATAAATAGACTGAAACAAAATCACTGGTTACATCAATTGTTCGTGTTCCGTGTGCCAAGCCGGCAGCATTGCAAACGTCATACATACCATCACTTTCTTAACATGCACAGATTATATGTGCAAACAATTAATAATCACAGTATACCGAGCTCTACACTGTTCTTTTGTAGCTAAACTTAATTCTGCAAACATAAAAACAGTATAGTATCTTCAAGCATTTTATGTTATATAAAAGTAAACCGGTCCTTTATTACGTTATATTCGCATAGTGACGAGTTAGTATCTGATATTTTCCGAGCTATATCAACACATTAACTCTATTTAATGTACTGCAGTAAACAGAATACTGGCAAACATTGTACACAAACTTTCGTTTCTCGAGAAGCTAGCATGTAACTCGCATTTTACTGCACATCACATATTGCAATCTGTCACACATCAACTATCTTCCGTTCTCAGGTGTTATTATCACCTCTCTATCGATTACTGTCTCAATCTGCACTTACCGCTTGGCGCTGCAAAGCCCGTTGTGAGGTGCTGTGTAACCAATCTGGAACCTTCTCAACTCCTCTATTTTCCTGATGTGCCAGCTTGAATAAAAGTTAAAAATCAATAACAGTGTACAGATTGAATTAGATTGATGTTAGATCACAACTAGATATTAAAGAAATATAGAAAACACAGTCAAAGTGCTGTTAACATTCACACTGAAATATACTTTTACAAGTTTGATGTACGAACAAGAATAGAATTTCGAGTTGCCATTTGGAAGAAAACTTTTCGGTGTATCCATGTATTAATGCACGTGACCGTGACATGTAATGATGACCCGCGCGCTCTTGGTTTCATCAGTGTAAAGTTGAGTATCTAGTGCGGATTACAATCTACGTGCGGCAGCAATTTCGATACGCCGAGCGAGCAGAATGGCGGTATTAAACGATTGTTTATTATAGATGGCAGTTATATGGTACTGATTTGGCAGAGTGCCGCACATGGTAGCATAATGATTCGCTTAAAACAAGGCAGACGTCTGTGCTACGCCCCGGATACCGTATACGTTTGCCATTATAAATCTTCCAACCACTTCCTTGCTAACAACACCACCACCATTGCTTCCATACTTTCAATTTGAACGGTTCATAACCAATTTTAAAGTGCACTGCATAAAATTTCTAATTAGCAATGACCAAGTAATGTTCAAATGAATTATGACGGCTTTACTTATAAGTATTAAATATGAATGGTGGTGAGTGATAATTTTTAATAAATATTATTGCCGCGTGTACACTGGTAACATATTTGGCAGTGATCCTGGTAGCAATGAAGTGATCCCGGTGTTTGTGATTTGATATAGGGAACCCTACTCTACGTATATATAGTGTTGTTCAAATGTTGAAACCAGCAGAGTCATGTCGGGCGGGGAAGGGAATACAGGATAGCCTTCGTAACGCGGAACATACACTGGACTTTGACTTGACTAATAACGTAATCTAGATACCGCTGTTCCTTGTTTATCCCACTCCGTATGTCATCGTTGTGCATGGCCCCCTCACAGTAGAATCCATGGATTACTCTGACTCTGTTATACCCGTCCATGGATTGTATTGTTTCCAACATCACCTCAAGTGAGTTTTGCATGTTCTCTCTATATACTCCGTGTTATATTAGAAAGCACTCGGACAGAAATATTTACAGCCTGAATGGAATATGCTAGATGGAACATGAACGTTATTCAATGCGACAAGTAAAATAATATTTCAAATCAGTACAGATAAACTGTCACACGTATCAGATTTTATTATATTTAAAATTTTATTTTGTTTTAAATATTTTATTTTATGTATGCATTTTTAGATAGGCTAGTTGCATGAAAATATTTTTATTTGTAAATATAACATTTCAATTTAAATCCCTAGCGATGATGATTTTTTAATTATGCTGTTCTATTTTGTTATTTAATACGTTAAAGTTTTTTTTTTACTGTTCTGTCTATATTTTGTCAGTTACTTAATCAATAGCCAGCTGATTGGCAGTAGAGAACTTTGCATGCAAATAATTGTTTTGTTGTTCACGTTATGTTGCAATGTTGCGTAAGTTCAAATAGGCGCTTGCACTTATAGGTTTACATTTAGCAATCATCAAAGTAGTCTTCTGTATTTATTTAATAAAAATCGATACAAAAAAACAGAACCTTGACTATTTGGCCGAATTAAAATCTGTTCCAATATGAGTTCGGCTTTCGTTACGCCAACTGTAAGCAGACAACTTTGATTTTTACACGGAAGTGAAAAGAAACAAAATATGTACTATAAATTGTTCGTTTATGTTTTAGTTTGTTCACTTTCATATACATATTATACATTTTGCAATGGACATGTTCTCAAGTTGCTTTCGTTCTATTAAAATAATGTTACTTATATACAGTTGGTTACAGTTCTGCATAATATCCGCGAGAACAACTTGACTTGGCTGCTATTGCGGCATTTCCTCCGTAAAGTTTCCGCACATTTATACACACGTTTATTCATTTGTTTGCAGCCAGCATTGTCTGTTGTATTCTGTACTGTGCTGCATGAGGTAGCATAATAGTCAATGTTTCATGCATATCCGAGGTTAATTTAATTCTGTAAATACGAATTGCACAATAATTGCATGTTTGAGGTTATCCAAACTATGTTTTAATAACTTCTGTGGATTTTCAGAATAATTTCAGATTACAATATATCTTTGTAGATTTAGTATTACAATTCCTTTAATTCAATAATTTCCTTACACTTTTAAGAAAGATTCCGTAATATTAACTCACACTGTTCGCAAACTTTATTTGTTTGGTTGAATCTAATTCATCTAATCCGGCTTGAATAATGTTTCAAATGGATAATGGTATTGTTTATTAAGTATTATTATTATTATTATTATTAAGTATTAAGAAGATAAAATATACTATAATTGACTAATATTTTGCTAGACTGAAATTTGAAGTATCTATTAGCGTATATACAAGTGACACATATCTATGCCTATGTACACTTCTAACCGTAACCAGCTTCCTGCTTGGAGATGTTCCATAACATTTTGCATATACCTTGAATTAATTCCCAGTCCTTAGCACATGTTGTCGCTACATCCCCCGCTCTGTGGATATAGTTGTACCGCATGATTTTGAGCTAGCGTAAGCTTATTAGAGCTAGAGAACACACTGCACGTCGTTGATAAGGGAAGGGTTTGAAGAGTGGTTCTCTTTCAGCCAACGAGACGTGGCAGCCCCGTTGCTGACGGAGAACGACAATCGAGTATACACCTCCAGGTATGTTGCTTACAGTGGATGTCGTGTCTTGTGTCGTGTTGTGTTGTATTATATATTTACTACTACTACTCTCTCTATCTATCTATCTATTTATCTCACTCTCCTATTCACCGAACCAAACGTATCCCACTGTCGTTACACCACCAGCATCACTACCACAACCGTACCTTCAACATTGACATCACTACCATCTTCATCGTCGTCCAAAGAAGCAAGCACGTGTTCCCACTTATACTTATCTACTGCGTGTGTTGTACTGTTTAATACCTCCATACCACGTAGTATATATATATATATATATATATATATATATATATATATATATATATATATATATATATATAATATGCTTTAGCTTTTCTATTTCTTAATTCTACACGCTCATAGATATATAGAAGCATATATCAGTGGAATAGAGTAACATATAAATATTAGTACTATCTGGTTGAAACGTTTGATTTCGCACTGATTCCTATACCAAACTAGTCCCAAACCGTTTTACCCATATTAATAAATTAATTTAATATAAGGTGTTCGTGTAACAGACCACCATCATTTTACATTCATTCTATCTATATCTCAATGTATTTTTTCAATTATTTACTTTACATTAGTTGATCTTGTTAGTAATGTTTTATATTATCTTATAGGGGCTTCGGGTTTATCACCTTCGCCGATCCAGCTAGCGTAGATAAGGTATTAGCGCAAGGCACACACGAGCTAGACGGTAAAAAGGTATCGTAGACATTTTTATTTCCTCTCGTAATTTTACTGGATATGTGTATGTGGAGTGTGTGAACTACTACTGCTACCTATGTCCGTTTCAATATGAACTGTATCAAAGCTCAGTAAATAATGCAATATATTATCATAACATTTGTAAATTTTATATTCAATATTAAAGTAATGTTACATTCTTCAAAATATACATCCTTTTATGTAGTTAATTATCACAGACATAGATAAGTACGTTAATTACATTCATGGTTTGCAAAAAATAAGATCCGGTAATCAAGAAAGAAAGCTTATTTTATATGTATCAACTGTTGTAGATGCATTTTATGATTATATGACCCATGTTGAAAATAAAATATTATCACAGGTACACCATTAATATACGTTGACATTTTAATTGGATTTTAACTTTAATTCAAATTAGATTGCTTAACTATGAGAGTTTGTTCTTTTATAACCCATATGTATTGTGTTGTGTAATTTTAATATTGATCCTTATTGTTCCGTTGGTTGACGATAAAAGTTTGTATTTGTAAAATGACTTTTATTCGTACTGGTTATATAGTAGAGTTTTATAAATGCAATGAAGCAAGAAACTAGCGCACTGCTTAATGATTCTTCTAAGACTAAGGGTTTTTATTCGAGCATTTGATCGTAATGGAAATTTTTACTGATAGAGCTTGGCCCTGTCTGTACGGTGCTGAGGGAAGGTAAACGCTGCTGCAATTAGCGCGAACTTTCTCATTGCGAACCTGCCACTTCGTATCACATTTCTCTTTGTGTTTCGCTTCGTCTCGCTCTGTTCAAGCTTTGTCTAATTTCTCCTTCTTTATTAACGCTTCTTGTGAAATACCTCTGCGTGCCAGGTAGTTCGTGATCTGTCAGCAAAGCTCGACATTTATTCAAAAACTAGAAATGAAAATGTTCCAGTAATTCTCACGTTTCCTGCTTATTTACACTGACGCTCATTTTCATATTTAATTGAGAGTAAATGACATGCTGACACTCATTTTCTCTAATGTGTGTTACATTTAAAATCGCGTTAAGTGGGATTCGTCCTTGTATAACGAAACGATCTGCAATTGTATTTATAAACCGAGCTCTATTATATGCTACAGTTATTTTTTTTTCACATATTTATAGCAGGTCTGTAAAATTTTAGGTGAAAGTATACTGGTACGGCGTGGTACGATGAACTGGTAAAACAGTATGTGCCAATATAGCGAACAGCGCTTTAGAAGTACCTATCTATGAAGTGTTACAACCGCTATACACATATATGATAAATGTATGTACATACATACTTCTCAGTATTCCAGGATAACTATGATAAGTTTATTTTGTTTGAAACGAAAAGATATTAGCATTGGTTTCTATTAAATTTTGTACGTAGGTACATTTATATACTGGCTTCATAATGAATGATACACTATTGTGTATAATCCATTAAGACGCCGCTATAATTGTCGCACGTCAATCAATGTTAGTGGGTGCGCTACGTATGTCTTTGCGTGCTGCGTATCCACTATAGATATTGCTATAGGTAAGTTAAAAATGGTATCGAAACCATTGGTTGGATTTAGTCCTATCGATTTCTGATTCGTATGTGTGCACGCACACACGTACACATGCACGCGAATGGGAACATGGAAGTGTGTTTGCGCGCGCGACTCTCACCCGTATTGGCGAAACCTGAATCTCTCCGTTCAATTTCATTGTTTTATGGAGCACCAGGATGACAGGTGATTGTCCCGGGTTTGTGCTCTCTGTTCGCTGTCCTTGGCACCATCTGCGTATCATCCGTCGGTTACGGACAGAAATCAAAAGACTTCAGGACACAACCTCTGTCGTCTACCGTCGAAGACTCAACTCCATTGTGATTGTGAAGAAACACTTTTGATTAACACAACTGAGGATAGCGTTCACTCTTTATCTGGAGCATTCAAATTATTCTTTCGTGCTGAGATTTCAAAGTCAGCAGGAGCGACACGTTTTCCATTCAGCGCCCACGGGCGCTTCCTCTATACATTTCTTTGTGAACGTGTGACACGCTTTTCATTTCTTCCTTTTTCTTTATTCTTTTTTCTTTTATGGCAGGTTCCTTCTATTCCCTTCCATTCATGTTGGCTATACGTGTTCAAAGGGTGTACAGACAGAATCAGACGAATGTAATAGCACCAAGAACCTACAGCCTTTAAACCATTAAACTTTAACTAATTGTACGTTGTCGGGAATCGTACGCTGCCACTAATGCTCGCTTGCTTATTGATTCCCCAGCAGGAACGCTACTGAGCGTTATAAGCAGCTTGCTTGTCAGTTGCACGGCACACCATCATTTGGCAGTGACGCTTTCGACCTATTCATGTATCTTGTGTGCCGTGTGCCCTCTGCTCTGTGTTCTGCTCATGCTCAATTCTCTTCTGCTTTACCGGTTCCGGGTTCACACAAGCCATACACACTTGTATGTTGCTACTATCTATACGAAACTGTGTTGTTCATCTGTACTGTCCATGGAACATGTTTTTCTCCGAATACGAACTCACATTGCAATTATTTTATCCAATTATTGCATTTGGGCATAGGTGTAGGCATGTACTCAAAACATGACGGCAACCAGCCTGCGTTGTATCGATGTGGTTTAGAAATACAAGAATTTGCAACGCACTACACTGCGTGCATAACAAGTTCACAAATTGATTTCTATTATTCTCTGATGAAACCTCACTAATGATCATCAACATTCAGTCGCGATCCATTAATGGCACATCCCGTAAAAGTGCGCACCGCAGTTGCGTGCCCATTTTCCAATGGTACAAACAGAAAAAAGATATCTATTTCCATCAGTCCGTACTTACAATTAGATACTGTAAACCCGGTAACAAGTAATATTTCCTTGTATTTCTTTTATATTCTACCCTTTCTAGCATACACAACCCATCGAAGAACAGCGAGATTGAATCAGTAAATCACTTCTTAAATTTTCTGTTCCGTACCGGTATTCTAATACATATTTATAGTAAATAAATAAATACTCCTATGATTTAAGGATACGAATAGTCGTCTATAAATTCGAATAATGCTATTATTAAAATTCCTCTGCAGTATTTATTGCTAATGTATAAATCAGTTTATTCCTGTGTGTAACATCCCAGTCGTTTAAATCTCGTACAAACTGCGTGCAGTGCCTCGATGGCTTTGATTTTTATGCTGTGTAGCTACTAGGACTGATCATTCCGGTCAGGCGAACCTGATTTATTTGAATGGTATCAATGGATTTAATGGCCATACCACATCTGTTGTATTCATTTTTGAACGAAACCATGCCATAGTCACGGTGCACAGAATACTAAAGGTATTGCTTTTGCAAATTCAGTATTTTTAGCATTTATCGACAGTGTAACTGTGATCGCCTTTACATCCAGAAATGAAACTCCAGATGACCATTGTAGCAAATAGCTGGATATGGTTATAGGGACGGAAATGAGATCGGTTCCTTGTTCCGGATTTGATTGCGCTACAATTTATGATCTGTCATATTTTTACATCTGGAGTTGATGTTATCGTATTGGTGATACAGTATGAATATGGATGTATTGACGTGCTCTCGAAGTTCTAGTGTTAAAATCACTTAGAACAGCGTTTCCTAAACTGTATTCCGCGGAACACTGGTGTTCCTCACGAAGTGTTCCGCGAAAAATTATGAAACTGAAAATTAATGTTTATTTTGATTATCTAATATATTTGTGTTATCATTTATTATAACTAAAAACCGAAATTTACTCTAGGTGTTCCTTAAGAATTTTAGAACTTAAAAAGTGTTCCGCGATCTGGAAAGTTTGAGAACCACTGACTTAGAATAACATTTTATGCGAATATTGTATTATATTTGGGAAATGTATATAAAAATTTTCAGCAATACATATTTCTTTACAAGTAATTTAAGCAGTGTATGAATTTATTCGTAATCTATTTTTTTACACATACTAGATATTTATCTTATTATATAAAAATTAGAATTTTTCAGTTATTAAATGTCAAAAATTAAATCTGATTTCTCACTTAGATGCAGAATTTAATTCTCTAAAACTTTTGTTTCAAGTATTTTTGTCTAAAGTAATTTGGGAACTTATGCAGGGGAAAAACTGATTTTCCATGTTAAACGCCTATGGAGAGTTTTTTAATTAACACTCTCTCTGTCTCTCTCTCTCTCTCTCTCTCTCTCTCTATATATATATATATATATATATATATATATATATATATATTTTTCGTAGAAATGTCTGTAGTCTATTCCACGATCGTCCTTGACTTTTTGATTTGTAACAATAAGTTTATTGGGGGTGCTATATCTTAACAATAGAAATTCTGTGACTCTTGTAACTCTGTTAAATACTGGCCGTACCGAGCGTGTAGTATTCCACTGTATAACTGATCAGTGGTCACGGTAGATTCACCGTAGCAGAGATGGATTAAGTGCATCTTAGTACGGTATCATTTCGACATACATTATATAAAATCTGATTTTGTTTTACATTAGCAGGTTATTTAGGTAATAAATAAACAATTTTGAATTAATAATTACATTTGATTTTAATATCAGTTACTAAATGCACTTACTCGTATTTTAACTCTGTTACGGGATGCCTACAGTGGTCAGTTATTCAGTGGAATACTCCACGGTCTGTATCGACATTCATTTACATTCAGTATTAAACAGGGTTACAATTTTCTTTGGGTCTTATTATTTATTGAAATATTTCACAGAATTTCTATTGGTAAACGCGCACGCAATAAACTAATTATTACAAATCAAAAGATCGGGAATATGATCGTGGAATAGACTGCAAGTGCTTCTTTTTCGGTTATAATATTTTGTTTCCATAAAGGAAAGCGTCCAAGTTTTGCAAGGGTAATAAACTACTATCTTATTTACGAGTGGTTGCTTCCGCCATCTAATGGAGTGAATAATCAACACATTTTGTATTTTGTAAACACAGTAAAATACAGTTCGATGTCCAACGTTATTGTTTCACCAGAAATTATCTTGTCTGGCTCGGGGGAAAATGGGAATATGATTTCATTATGCAGCATCAGTTAGTCCTAATTCCAATTATTTCTCATTATACAAACATTTCAGTGATTTGTACTGAATCGGTTATAGATCTGCCCGATACAGAAGTTAACTGTCAATCAATAATCAATATCTAGCAATCGTATTACATTACTTCCAACATAGGTACATAGTATTAATCTAATTTTTATAGAATACTAAATCGTGCACTGTGTTATGCAGGCAGACATCTAGATCTACGTGTAATTTTTGTATTTTTTCTTTATCGGTATCCGGTAATTTTACTCTTTTAACAGAAACACTGATTACATATGTGTGTGCATTTCCTAGTTATATAGTACATGCTCATAAAAGCATGTAGCATCCAGTTGCTAACAAGGCAAATGCACATATAAACGTTTCTAGGTCGAAATATATATTAAGATTAATTAAAAAGTTCGTAAGAGATGGTGGTTATTTTTTTAGTAGGTACACAATTTGTACTGCTTAATGAACTCCCAGTTTAAATATAATTAACTCATTACTAAAATGTTTTATAACGATAAAAATACCAGTTCAACTGGAGGCAGGGCACAATTTCTACAAAAAAATTTATTTGCTAGACACGCAAAAGGACATTCATATACTTGTACAAATATATATGTAATACATATTCGCTAGAAATAAATATTCTGGTGCATTTCTCTGCAATATATTTATTTGATAATAAACTATATGAACTTTATTACAGTGACTTGTCACTTTAGATATGTGTCTCAAATTACAATTAAGACAACGTAGCTGAATTAAAATTTTATATATCACACATTGTGTAGCACATTGTCCGTCCAGCTGCAGATTTGCCTTTTGATTAATACCCGCTGTCCGATCAACATGACGTTGACAAATTCTCTTTTCAACAAAAACAAAAACAACAAAATTGTCAGCATATTTTCGATTTATTAAACTGGGAATTTCAAACAGCACTCCCGATTAGTTTTTTTAATTGTCACTTTTCCTTTTGTTTCATATAAACAGATACGTTTCATTTATGCGGTAGTGATATCATTTTTATTACTTTATGTAAAATATTCTAAAAAAAATAAAGTAATTTTTCCACGGCAGGGAGCAGATGTCAGTTTCTATGGCATTAAAATTGTGACAGAAGTAAAGCATTTAATCTATAGGTACGAAATAAGACAACAATTTCCCTAGAGGAGTTTTTATTATAACAAAGGTTTTTGTAAACAAATTTCTGTTGTCATGGTACGTTGCCTGGAGACATTCTCAAAGGCTTCTAAATATTGCAATTTCGCTCCGATTTATTATAGTTCTTTATTTATGAAATTAAATGTTTCTACTCTCGATCGTGGAAAATATAGTACATATATACACTTCGAGAAAGACCACTATTTTTCCCTCGATGTATTCGTCTGGCTTCGCCTTCGAGCTTCAAATTACACCTCAGGAAAACAAGACGTTTCTCTCCCTTGGTGTATAATGTATTATTATATTAAATATACATACAGATTATTATAATGCTATGAATATAAAAGTGAATGTATGTGTGTATGTTCCCTATAGACTCCGAAACTACTCGGCCAATTGAGCTCAAATTTTGACACAAAGTGTGTGTTTGAGGAGAGGAAGGTTTTAGAAGCTTATTTTTTTTACAAAAAATGGATCCGCTTGGTGGCGTTGGCGATATTTACGAAAAAATATGTTCCACATAATTAACTTCCAAAACATCGGTATTTCTATTGTTGCCGGTGCAAAGCCGACTGTATATTGTATATAATAATACAAACATTGTCCTTTTTTGTTTAACTACCCCCCGTCATTTTTGCGTAAATATTCAACAACTAAAACAACAACAAATAAAAAATATTTTATTTATTGAGGCGTAGCAACGCACGCCGGGTATTAGCTAGTAATCTATAAATATGTAGATCAGTATGCTTGTATCTTGTCACGACACTTTTAAGATGATTTTGATTCATTCGTTCTTATTTAGTGCGTCACTGAACATTTATTTAACCTTGTACATTAAGTGCTATCAGACATTATATAAAAGAGTACAGCTAAGACTGCATCAGTTTTCATGCACATAAAATGATGCCTCTTAATCGATGATTTAGATAGATCGATATAAATGATAATATATACCAGACATACTAGACCAATATTTAATACTAATTTGTTTCAATTATTATAACACTGACTGTATATGTCTCATGAATTCTTTTAAAATTGATACCTTGTCAGCGTATTGTTATTCGATCAATTATAAGAAATAATATGTATTTCTTTAATATATTTATTGTAGATTTTCTTTAATCAAATATATTCTTGAGAAGGAAAATATATAATCCGTGATGGTTGGAATAATTGACTATAGTTCAAGGTGTTGTGAACTGTTTATTTCATAAAAATATCATTAAGATGATCACAGATGATCAACAATATGCGACATTTCGACCATAAGTATTTTCGTCATTATCAACCAATTAATAACATTATGAATACACAAAACAATAAGTACTGAATAACAGCGAAACTAAATTATAAAACATTTTTAACAATATTTACGTAATTCACAACAGTCAATGAAAAATATCTTTTTGAGAATTAAACTCAAAACGTAAAAACGTGGTTAAAGACACTTTCCGACATCATGTGCGCAAACATGATGGAAGAACAATGAAAATACAGAGATAAACAAGCTGAAATCAACATAATGGACACTGACGGTCAATCATGGAGATGGAAATTTGAACAACGCGGAAAAAATTGAAACTAAATTATGATAATCTGTTCTGCAATTAATAGGAGTAGAATTCTTATTTATGTTTATACTCGTATAAACACTTTCTACAATCTTTTAACTTTATTAGGTTCCAAATACAAAATTTTATGATTATTCCAACCATCACGGATTATATATTTTCCTTCTTTAAGCAAATACTAAGTAACAATATCATTATTTGTTTCATTAATTTCACACATGCATTGATATTTATTTATCCTATTATGACTACAATAATTGAATAGAATCAAAGAACCCATGTATCCTCAAACAGTAGTAAGAATAATTGTGTTAATATAAGAAGAAGACGACAAAGGGTATTGGAGTATAGAATGATTGAAGAAAAAAATGAGGAACTGTAACGTAGAATATGAGCTAATGTAAATTGATTAAACTAAGCTGAAAATTTACACAAGATGAGATTTATACGAGTACATATGTTAAAAATACCTGCAACCTATTCTGAAACAACGAATTGCCTTTTCGAAGAACCGAATTTCAAGTATTTGTGCTTCTGTATTGTAGAATTTTAAGTTATTGGGTCTTAGATCAATGAAATGTCGATGTCACTTACAAAGCGTGCGAAAATGAAACGAATCGCTTAAAAAAATTGAGGGTGACATGGAGAAGATGACACGCCTGACATGCCTGGCTGTTTCGAAAGAAGTCCTGACACAAATAATAGCGCAAACATTTAATGATGAATACCATGACGGAAAAATAAGGCAAATGTTAAATGTGCTAAATCCAAAATGGTAGATTTTTGTCTTCCAGGTGACAGCATTTAGAGAGGTGAATATCATAATTTATTTTCCTTGTACAAATTGTTTAGATACGTTGTCAATACAACTTAATAGTTTCTTATGATTAGTATAAAATTGCGAGCACAGTTACTTTGTTCAGTATATTCTATGGTTTATGAGGTGCAATTAAAAAGTTCCTGGCTTCTAGACATTTATAAGTAGTATTAAATACAAATGTTTAATGGCGTTTTCAGTGTTATTTGTTGAATAACGTAATACTTTTTGTTATCTTGCACGGAAATGTTTGGACTGTATTTCATTTAGCACATTAAACAATATGTAATTTTAATATCTTTATTTTGTCTAAATTTGGAGTATATTATATATTTATTTTACTGTTCCCTTCTTGTTACTGTATCTACTGTTTCATATGATTGAAAAAGAATTGTTCTTTATGTACTCAATATTGAAAGACACAATAGTCAGCAGAAAAATTGGGACAAAATTATGGTTCAAAAGGATTGAAACAAGCACCTGAAATTGTTCTTGTTAACCTACTCTAAAATTGCAACGGTGCACGATAATATAGTGATATCGTCGAGTACCACGAGACAATCGTAGTGCTCCAAATGAGCATACGAAGATACTCGAGGCAAAACTTGAGTATCTATCTTGACAAGCAATAGAATGAAAATACTTTGAATACTAGATTCCTTCTAGGACATAAAAGGTGTCCTCAGGTTTTTTTTTACATTTATATAAGTCGATGAAAGATTCAAGCATTATAAAATACAATGGATATTTATAACAATCTAGATTCGTTGCTGATCTATCTATTTACGTATATTCCACTGGAGGATTATGCGACGTTACATCAGAACTTTCGGAATCATGTCTATAATAGATTTGGTTTCCGCATCAATGCCTTCCCCTGTTATTTCGGTATCTTGAGGAATTTATTGGGTCCACTAAAGAATTTGACGCTCGATTTTCGGTTTATACGTAAACTTCCATGTTTCCAGTAGCGCATTCATCTTCTTCTTCTTCTACCTAATATCTACGTCATTTAAGGCTATTAAAATGCACAAATATGTGTAGTATGTGAACTAAAGAATATAAGATAATGTATAAAATATATTATATAAATTAACTATATGTACTTTTTTATGTTGTCATTTTTGGAAATCCCTATTTGTATACAATTTTATTTTATCAAAAAACGTAGTTTTTTATATTTAAATATAATCAAAAACAAGTGTATCATTCCATAGTATAATAATAAAGAATATTGTTACTAACTGATCTCCGATATACGATATACCTAATACACATGTCCAATTAGGCAAAACATGGGTGGACGTATTCAGTTTATTTTAGTGAATTTCCTTTAGATGTTTGTAATTGTTTGAAAATCCTTTGTATTTAACTGAAAACGGTAGAAAGTGGTTGGTTACAGAACCAGATTTTTCTAAATTCGTTTATAACTTAATGGTAACCGGCTTGTATTCTCTGTTCGATCTATGTGTTTGTATAATTCTTTTTGATCTTTTTAATGGGCACTTACTGAATTGTAAGTCAATATAAATATAAGTATATATGTACATTGACAATTTGTTTATGAATATTGAATAAAGTACGATCATCATTTTGATATATAGGTCAAACGTCCAAGTCAACTGTTTACTATACCTGCAGATATTGATTATTATAAGAATACTGGATGGGTGGTTGTAATATTATATTATGAACTATGCAAGAGTATTTGTTTTATAATAATATTATATAATAACTAATTTATACCTGTTCTTTCTATAACTCAGTTAGCAAGTAACATGTAGTCCTGAATGTTGATATAAAGGGCGATTGACTACGTTACTGTGTCATCTGCCGGTGGATTTAGGTAGTCCACACATCGGTCTAGCCACCCCTGCCTGAGTAACGTGTTATAATGTTCGCTTAATGTTGAGGAAAAATAGCTCGGCTGTTCGCATTTGTGCCTTGTAGCACGATCGAAACTGGGGGGTGTTCGAGGGCGGGCAGACGAGCCTGGTCGGTCACAATGGTTAAGGTTCTAGATGTGCTGGGCGCACGGAACCCAACCGAGCACTAAGACCCGTTACAGACTGCGAGTTCCGTGTGGTATTGAACGGCTGCCTGGCATGCGTATCCTTCTAGCTTTACTCTGTCGCTGTCCGTTTCATAATACCCCTTTGTTGATTGCCTATAACGTTGGTTTTACGAGATCGAATGGTGGAGCAAATAAAAAAGCCTTTCAATTATTTTTAATTCCTCTCTGGGAAATACGTGGTATTTAAATCTGTTAATTATCGTAAAAGTATACTTTTATTTCGCTCTTGTCATGATTTATAGATTTAAGTTCGATTCAAGTATTATTTCAAATGGAATTGTTTATTTCATTTGTTCCTAAGTTGGTGCATTTTGGTACGACGGCTTATACCGCAGATAACAATTATTCTAACATTGATTGAAAACCTGTATGTATGTACGAATATGTGATATTAAATTCATGAAATGAGTGTATCCAGTGAAATATGATATTGTATCTGTTGATTCATTCCATTTGTAATTTTTTTATTTGTATTGCAGATAGATCCGAAAGTTGCATTCCCCAGGCGAGCACATCCAAAGGTACGTTGCATTTCTCTTTTATTCCTTTATTAATCGCGTATACATTGCAGCAGACTGTGATTGGAATCGCGTAAGGTACACGAGCACGCTGTTGTGCTCGCTTCATTGCGCGAACAAACTCGTCATTAAATATTCACGGGCGGTCCCCTCTTTCTTGTGGCGCGCCTTCAAATATTAATTCTGCAATTACCGGTTTTATTCATGCGTTACATGGAGTCACCTTTCGAGTAGGGAAAAGAATCAACGAGCTGTCCAAAACTTCGCTCGTCGGGCATTCAAGTAAAATGAGCGATTACCGCATCACAGCTTCATCCACTATTTATCCGTTTATGTTTACGGAGCGCACGTCCGATGCCAGAGTTCCGTTAAAATTCTCTTGGTTCTCAAGGTATCTCGAATAATAGTTTCCATGTTCTACGTCTATGCCATGTACGTAGTATGCCGGCCATACTAATTCTCTCTAGTAGTAGAACGAAATTCAATGTATAGGTAGCAAGCATTCACGCACTCACACTGGTCGACTTGCTCCGCAACTAATTTAAAATGCATTTCACATAGAACGTTAACGATACATGGGGTTGTGGTATATAGGAGGGTAGGAACTGGAAATTATTACAACTTTATGCACAGTGTGGAGAGATATATATGTGTAAAGGGTGCGTGTGTTTTTGATGATATGCTAGAGGTTTCCGGATGACGTGATAAATATTATTACAAATTAGGTATACATATACAATTGATACTAATTATACGTTATCGGAAGCCTTATTCACGCTTCATCCTCATACAGAATCGATTGATGCGGTGTTGCCTGTACGCGTATTTTCATATACGTATATGTAAATGCAATCATTTATGTTCTGTACCATAAAGTTAATCGGGAAAATATTATCGTCAATACCTAGTACATACTTAGGCTACGTCCAAATCGTTCATTCTTCTACGCTTCTTCGTTTGTTATTCATCTTCAAACCCAGTACAGTAATGGTTCGCGAGATGTGTCGTACACCAGCTCCATCTTGTGGGCCCTCCGTCACGAGTGTAAATTAATGAGCATGAAATCCAAATGGTAATTTGATTTGGACTTAATTAACGCTACACTTGGAGGAAGTTAGAAGTCACGAGAGACGAGTAACGAGAGGTGGCAGCTGGCCGAGAGCTTTCTGCTTGCACAACTTGCATGTCTTTGTACCCTCGTTATTTTCTCCCAGGGAAAACAACTACATCAATAAGATATTTTTTGTACATACGATAGCTAGTGTTTTGTGTTTCAGTGTTAATAATTTAAAACTGGTATAGCACATTTACATTCATTCCAAAGATTGGGTATTATGTCGCATAATAAATATCTTCAGTAATATACATTTACGAGAATAAAGTCGAAGAATGTAGGTTTTTTCTTCGCAAAGAACAACAAATACAGAATTATTTTCTATACGTGACAAAATATTCTGAATAATTGGTATTATTATATTGACATTATTTTCGTATTAATTTGATCGGAATACAAATGAACCATTGTCACATCAGCTGTACCCATATGTTGTGATTAGGTGACAGGCGTAAATTTGTTTATTTGTGATGTATTGATTTAATATTTGTAAGTGGTGTGTGAATGGAAAGTGACATATCTATTAGGGCGTATGTTGGTAACAAGAGGCCAAGTCGCTCTCGCATTTACGTTTAGATGTAACACGTAAAGGGCGGAGTTCCGATACATTTCGCTACAGATTCCCTTCGTTGCCAGTTTAGACACTTCTATCTACGTATGTATGTGTTTAATGTGTAACTGCTGTGTTTGCTGTGCTATGCAATTATTTTTATAACATGTAACAGTAACGTACATATGTATTTATGCATTATATGCTGGACTGTTGTGACTGGACTGTGCTTGCTAGTATTTCGTTGGTTTGTGTTCTTAATTGTTAACGCAGTATGACGCCGGGTTGTATTTTAATTACTGTGGCCGGACGTGCGCACAAAACAAACAGTGTTGCAGTTGGCGGTTTCCCGTTGGTTGGTATTACAGCAAATTTATAGTAACTGATGGTCCATTCAGAAATGATCTTTTAAACACGAAATCCTTGTAGCATGCATGTGTTACACTATGCACAACCAGTACATTGCTGTTCAAATGAATACCATTTTCGCTGCACCACTGATAAATTTAATATAGGTTTTTATTAAAATTACATTTACTTGTTTTCACCAATTTAGTTGAAGCAAACTCATCATAGTCCGCTGGCTTGAAACAAATAGGCTTTCAACAGCCAATCAATAGCAAGAGTTTGCAATAAATTGAATATTTGTTGTATTGAAGAGTTATCTTTGTTAAATTGTCTGTCATCCACACACAGCTGGGCAAAATCTGTGTTTGGCAAGTTTCCAGTTCGTGCAAGAATTAACATTGGTTTGATATGAATTTACAATGCATGTGTACGATATATACATGTTTGTCTGTAATTGTACGTTCTTGTCTGTGTTCCTGTAGTGTAGTATAGTGTAGGTATATAGATTGTTTTGTGTAGTTTTTGTTGTCTGGAATAATTAATTGGCATGTCGTCGCAGTCGCACATACCGCCGCATATCGTCATGTTGCTGTCGTGATTTTCTCTGGTGCAGCGTAAATAAATTACACTTTATTTATCACTGGGCCTATTCGTGCCGTTTCTATATATTTCCGCTCATTTTGCATGCTTCTACTATGCAGCCGACCGCCACGGAAAGCTCTGAACAAGACCTCCAGATAACTGAATCAACGAAATGGCCCTATTCATCTTTTTAAATACAAGAGCTTTAGTGAAGGCGGCACGCGGCGAATGGTGAACGGTTGCGCGCGGGATATAGTGGAGGAGAGTAAGGGTAGGTATATAGCTGTGGTACTAGCTAGTACTGCTGTTACAGCTACAGCTACGGCTACTGGTGGTATGGATAGGGAATTCGTCCGTTATCTGGTGGCGGCACCGGGCCTTATCGTGGGTATCGAGGATCCACAGCTTTGCCTGGTTCCGGCCGCGCACTTAACGCCAGCTGTGCAGGGTATGCGCAGCCGACTCTTGTTGGTTTATAGAGTAATGTAATCACACACAGACTGTGCTCCGTTTCCTGTTACTAGTTTATAGCTCGATGTAATTTGCGAAACGGACGCGCGCGACTCGCCAGAGAAAACTAAAATGTTCAACCTGATGTATGGTACTTATTAGTTTATATACTGGAGTTTCGTTAACTAGTTTCGCAACCATTGATTTGTTCATCGATATCGATTATCATCCGTCCCGTAGATTTACTGATTAATTAAACATACTTCGAACTGATTAATCCCGTGCATATATACCGATTAGAAATGATTTCCTACTAGTTTGTAAATATTTTAGTTTTGTCAGACGTATGTGATACATATTGATAAGAATATACGTAGCACACTAGATATACATATGTGAGACTAGTTATTTAAAGTAGAAAATTGTAATTTGTGTGCCATGTCTAGTACAAGCAAGTACGCGACTGTGCGAAAGCGAGTCCCTATATCTGAACTAATCCGGTATTCGCGCGAGGCATACCAATACATGCAAATGGAATTACCCGGTGCGAATGTAGATGCACCTCAGTGGCAATTCTGTGCATTGTGGTTTTTACAATACACTGCTGAACTTTGCGAAACCCTTGTATACCGTACTACTTCCTTCCTTACTTCTTCACCTCGGTAATTATTGCCTCATAATCTACCACATTTGCTCATACAACAGAGAAAATAGTGTCCCATATTATTTACCATATACTGCATGCTGCATACGAGTCCTCATCATTGCGTCCAAGTTCATATTATGCCACACTTTACTGGTATATTATAATCCCGTTAAATTTTACAGAATTAACAGCTTTATAAGCGAAGTTTTGAAATACTGAAACATATTTGCTTGCCGCGTAGTATAAATGCGATCGATACTATTGAGTGTCTATAATGGCTGACATAAAACTAGTGCGAATAGATTTATAGCACCAATGCAATATTGGTACATTCTCGCGTATGCTGTACAGGTTATATAATTTAATAAATTTCACTTCGGAACTAAAATACTGTCATGATTTTTTTGTCGCTATCAATAACAATAAAAGAAATTTTTACTTTGCGAAAACGCATTCATAACTTATTATGGAAAAAATACTCTTAGTTCTTGGCATAGTGATTGTTTTAATGCAGTATCAGGCGGATAATCGGATAACTGAAATGTCGGATAATACATTTTAAAGTTTTGGAATATGGCAAGATTACTGTCGTTGAAAATACGACTCTAATATTTTTTCATTTCATATTAAATTGACAGATAAAAATAAGAGTCTGGACTTGTCAATATCGTTTGACACATTATATATGTATTTCGTTATTTGAATTCTATTAATAATATGAAAGAACTAAGTTAATGTTGCATTAAATATTTGTGTATCTGCAATTTATTTTTAGATTTTAATTGAAATTTGCATTTAGTATATCTCTGATTGTAACTGTCATGAGGTCGACTCTGGAATTGTGGGTATATGCTTACTTACCTAGTGACGGTGCCATTTGCTTTTAGATTTGCGGGTTTTGGTGTGCGAGTAACTTTATCGGTAGGCAGCCATCGCTGCACAACTGACGGGCGTGCGGCCGCCACGCTTACGAATAGGTTGCGCTTTGAGGTTTGGCGCAAGCTGCTATACTTACTGACTAACGTGACGGGCATGCCGATTGCTTTTAGGGGGAATTCCTTTTGACCTTGACTGATTCCCTTGTTTTCCTGCAATTTTTGTTTCAGGTTGTTTTTGTTTCACTTTTATTTATTGAACTTACGTTTTATTGCACCGTTTTGAACGAAATAGTAAATTGTCTCAAATTAACTTGGAACAGTTAGAAACATTGGTGGCAGAATATTTATACTATTTGTGTATTCTCAACTTTACGTCTTATGTATACGTTAGCTTGGCATTGTACTTGAAGATTTCTGGAAATAATATACTGTTTTTAGCATTATTGATTTTTGGTATAGCAGATGGAGCATTAAAATGCATCTTTTATTGCTTTTCCTATATTTCGGGTTATGTAACCGTTTCTAATAAATCTGGAAATTTATGTAAATATATTTAGTTATTAGCATGAAAATACAAAATGGAATAGCTTTTACGAATCTACCGCGTGGAAAATGTCTAAAAGATTTTCTTGCATCGGGTTAGTGAATTATTGCAAATTCATTCTGAAAAATTATATCGATAATGTTATAAACTCGGGAATAGTGTAATATTGTATATAAATTGTCACATTTAATCAATAGTATGTAGATATGTACTTAGATTGTTGATGTTATATAATCATATTATTTAAAAATGACGAAATTGATCCACATACGAGGTTTGATCAATAAATACGTGGAATTTTTGAATTTCACGGGTTGTATGAGTCCAATTGAACCAATTGGTTTTTTGTTGTGTTGGTACACTTGCCGTCGGCCAATCCTGAAATTTGTAGCCATATTGGTTGATTAATTTATTGTTGGTAGTTAAAATGGTTAAACGTGTTTTGATATTTTGGCGATTTTTAACTTGTGGAAAAAAGTTTTACTTTCAAAGTGGAGTAAAGTGCAGCACCATATTGCAAATGTTGATGAGTCTTCTATGAATAAAACAAGCGGTTAAAACGTTTCTAAGAAGACCGTGAAGAAGTTGAAGATGACGATCGCCCTGAACGGCCCTGCTCATCAACAACCGATGACAATATCGAAAAAGTAAAGAAAATAATTATGGACAATCGCCGAATCAGTATCAGAGAGGTTGCTTATGATGTTGATATATCATTTGGCCAAGCAATTTTTTCCAATGTTTTTGGCATGAGACATGAGGCAACAAAATTGGATCCAAAATGATTAAATATCCTCTAATCCTCCAATTGGCATTCCTCAGGAGTGTATGAAGTGAACGACAATCCAGAACTGCTCAAACAGATCATAACTGATTATGAAACATGGGTGTACGGATATGAAGATGAGAAAACCTTGAAAGGACGACGTTTTGCCAACATTGAGGACATAAAACAGAATCGCTGAAAGAGGTGAACGCTGTACCAAAAATTGCGTTTCAGAAGTGCTACGAACATTGAAAACAGCGCTGTCACAAGTGTATTATATCGAAGGGGGACTTCGAAGTGGATAAAATTAATATTGATGATTAAATAAATATTTTTTGAAAAAAAATTCCACGTATATATTGATCAAACCTTGTATATTGGAAAATATTTTATCCGGATGGGTTGGATATTAGTTAAAAGAAATTATAATTGTATGTGCCTTATGTGTTTTTTTTATCTTTTCTGTAATTATAATTAAATGTTATTTATTTCTCTTACATACGTGTACACGTATTTTTGCTGTATAATAAAATTGATATCAAATTTAGGATTAAATTATATAGTCTACAAGGTAAATAGAATATCATTGTAGTATCTCATTAGTGAGATATTACTTTGAATAATTTTCAGAAATTAAATTAAAATGCAGGATGTCTTTGAACATTGATACTAGCATATTATTTAGGGAATTTTTTCAGTCAAGTCGCGCCGTAGCAAAATGATGTCGTTTTTCATGGGTTTTTAGGGGATGATGAACGACCCTTTATTGTAGTAATTTGTGAGAAGTTGGCGGTTGGTACGACTGTCTCTGGCCTCATGTGGTTGCACAGAGGTATTTCATGAGTCGCCGCATTTCTTTCGTTTGAAAGATTAATACTGGCGGTATATAATAACTAAATACATATCACACCTGAAACGTTACAGTAATACTCATAATACGTGATATTATTATTCACGTTTCTCTACAATTACTACAGTAATTATTGTGATATAAAACAGATTTTAATTTTATTGTTCCAAGTAATTTATTTATTCGTATAATGTAGAGACTGAAGTATCGAACATTAAATGATATTAACCAGATAATATGAATTGAGTTTTTTTACTATGAATAACTGTGCATACTTCTTGTACGAGTAATAAGAAGAAAAGTTTTAATTAAATTTTTATTCCTATTAAAGTTAATTATAGGATTAAAAATTACTCAATTTCGGCGGCAGCGTATCCTTGCTATATAATAAAGTTCAAGGACGAACAAAAAAACTATGAAATATGCCTATAGGTTATAAGTTACTGCAATTTCTGTTTAACTGATTCATTTCATTTTGTTCATTGCATAACAATGAAGCATGTAGTTTGTTGTAAAGATTATTTACTTAAATTTGAACACTGCTAATATTGAAGCAAATTATGCAATTCGAGATTAAATATATGTTCATTGAATTATTTTGTAATACTGTTGTAAAACAAAAACTAAATTCGGCAGTACGCCAAATATCTTGAATGACTTATGTAGATTAAAAAATGCAACTTTTTAACGATAACTCAAAAACAAATTGAATAGTCAATATGTTGAAATCTCTTCTCTTAACATCATCGATTTTTTTATATCAACAACAATATACAGCAGATTAATTAAATTCATTAAAAATGGTAATAATCATGGTCAAAATCAATTTATGTAATTCGAAATACATACAGTTTCGATACGAATTTCACGTTCCTCCAAAATTTGTTACGACTTTTCTAGGCTCCGTATTGGAACGGCAAGCACAGAGCATGTCATGAAGTATTGGATGTTGTTGATATCACTAAAACACCTAGCTCTCAATAGAAGTTTCAGTAGAAAATTGTGATATACGACTTTAAAATAGAATAAAACGCGTGAACAAGTACGCATATGCATCGTCATGCAGTAAGAATCGCGTTATTCGTCATTTATCCTTCGCTAATAGTTTACGGTTTCCTTACCGACGATGAAACCAAGCACTCTCAGGCTGTGTTCGAATTGGACTATTTAGTGCACTAATGTACCACGTGACTGGTTTTATAACTTAAATTGTGCACTAAATAACGTTAGGATTTTAGAAATAGACATTGGGATTTGTAAAGGCACACTACGCCCTGAATTGCATACCCTAAATTGACCGCCAAGATCCAAAAATCTCCCTAATTTCGTTGCCTAAAATACTAATATCTTGAATTCGAACACGGCCTCAGGGTTGCACAATGGTAAATTTTTATCGTATCGCGCACCTTTCCGATGAATTTCTCGTTGCAATCTTTTTCATATCTTTCTGACAGTCTTTTAACAGCAAAAATTAGTGGAAAACTTGTGTACGAAACAGATACTAATTCCCATAGGCATAGTGGTCAGCGTTATCACCACGTATACACTTTTACCAGTTTGTAAACAGAATTTTTTATTCGCTCTTTTCGTGGCTATAGTTCCTGAGTTATTAATACCCAAGGCGTATAACAAATGACAGAAGCATCAGAGGGCAAAGAACTGTTTACAGTTAATAGGTAAAAGATAATTTTTACTAAAATATAATCTTATAAAAATATCATCTGGTTAGCTTTGTTTTTATTGCGGAAGTTAGAGGGCAATAAACACTCATTGAACAGAATTTCTTAGAAATATATAGATAGATATTCCGATTGTATTGTTAAATTTAAGTCCTGTCTCTCAATATAAGTTAAACTGTACAGTGTGTTTGCATTTTGTGCATTTATGTAATGCTTTCCTGAAGACTTCACATAATTTCAAATTAATATGATTGAAGATTAAAATATGCCCAGTAAAAGTGCATAATAGCGTTAAGTAAAAAACCCTTTGCATGTTTTTATTTATGTATGATGTCATTTGAACTGAAATCGATATTTTTAACGAAAAAATAAATAATTTTTTCTGGTTAATTTAATTGAATTTGTAAGAAAAAAATAAATGTCATTATTTGCCAAATGTCTCTAACAGTTTCAATTTTTCTATAATTTATAAGTTTATTTTCCGAGTGCGTGATACCTATTTTTAAGAAATTTCAATATTAATCTTTCTTTTCATAGTAAATCCGATTTGTCTTAAGTAATTCCCATTGTATAAAAATTCCACATACGCCGATTGTTTTTCGAATAATATTTGCTTGAAAATCGATATTTTGGCCCGACTTGGGACAAAACCGTTTTTTTTTTTTAATAATGTTCGTGTTTTTGGTTTTTAACCGATTTTTTCAATTCCGTTCACTGATTAGGATATATTTAAATTCTTCACAAATTGCCTGAATTTCTTGGAATTTGCATTATTTCAAATTTTTGCATATAAAATGAGATTTAATATTTCTTGTATGGTATTGTATCCAATCCGCGTAGAAGAATTAGGGTCTCACATTTTTTCACTCATAAATTCGAATTCATGATATTAAAAATTTTATTCTTTACGTATCGAATATAAAGTAACCTTCTTTTTTTCTAAAAATGATATAACAATGGATTCTAGTTCATAAGGTATTTTATCATTCTAATCTATCTAACGGCAATCCTAGATTGCTTTGGTTTGATGTCTACTGCAGAGATTTCGGACAGCTACTTTTCTTCCTTTGTTTCTTAGATTGCCGAATTTCAAATAAAAATGTGAAAAAATGTATTTTAATAGTTAATGAAATTCCTATAGCTATTTCTTTAGCGTACACTCATTATAGCAAAAAATTCAAATTTTGTAGCATGTATTTAAACAATATAAAATGTTTTTCAGTTTATCAGAATCCTGTAAAACAGATATGTAGTTCAGTGAGGCCTTTTGAAATTGAAAAAAAAATTTAGTGATATTTCGGACAGATCCCTGTTTCACGAAATTGCTATGAGGAGTATATGTCCGCCCGTCATCCGCTTGCTCGTCACTTGTTCTATGAAATTCTCCTGGGGGGATTTCGAACGTTTTGATGAATATTTCTGCAGATATATGTAACGGTTCATTAATAGAATACAATAGTAGGTCACATTGAATAGCCTTTGGTAAACCATAAACTAGGTATATTATTTAAGTTAAAATTATTACATTATTTATGTTTTTTTTTTTTTGTATGCGTATTAATTCAGTTTGGTTTACGGTATCAATTCACGATCTTTCGAACTACGTACGAATTTATAAAGTTCTCTGGGCGAGTTGTGAATATATATAATAAATTGGTACGCATAGTATATATTGGTGTAAAACAACAAATCTTTTCTACCTTTTGTTTATGATTCGTTCGTTAGACTGTAGTGTAGAGAGTATGATGCTACTGCATAATTATTTGAATATCTATTAATGTTTATGTTTTTTTATTTCGTTTACCTTTTACAATCAAGTTATCCTATTAATGGTTAGATTGGTGTCATACTATCTTATTTGATAGTGTCACGTATATTTAACCATTTACTCAGTCCACCAACAATTTGTGCCTACAGATATGATTATTCACAGGCACGAATTCAATAAATTATCACAATGCAAGAATACAATGTTTTTTCGAGCGAACAAAGTATTACTACCGATATCTTACAAATTATTTATGATTAGGTATTATTAGACATAATTTTTATTATTAATTGAAAACAGAGATATTATTTACTGCGTAATTTGGTATTAATTCTTGAGCAAAGGCCAATATAACACACAGACAAATATTAAATATCTAGTGATATTGAATCTATTACGGTGAACAAACTAATATGTATTAATAAATGAATTTTTAAAAAATGTCAATATTTCTCGTTTTCTCCACATTATGTGATATTTAAGAAAACAATTTATGTTTATTGGGCACATTTTTGAAATGTTTTACACTTTTAATGTAAAATTAGTAAGCAAATAATCTTTAAAAAATGCATTGTCATTGAATACAATTGCTCGAGTAAATTTGAAGCTGATGCAATGAATGTGTACTAACAGTTATTGGAAAATTCGCTTTCGAATTCCAAGGATGACCGTGTCTGTTTAACCTTGTATATTAACGATTTATTCCGTAAATTAGTAAAATGTTTTTCTTCATATGTTTTTTTTAATATATCTCTGTAATTGTGTGAAATGTACATGCATATATCAGAAAAAAATATAGAACTGTTAAAAATTCAAATTAATATTATTTTTTATTAAAATTACTGTACACATTCATAGTCATGAATTTAATTCGTTGTTTTTATTTGCACCGCAGTTTTAGCCGTATTTGACAAATTGGCCATAATTAATAAATAAATAGTACATTCCTATATATATTTTATTTATAAAGTATGAAATCATTTTTTATATATAAATTAATGTTAATAATATTTTATAATTTCAATAATTAATCTACAAAGAACATGTTATTGTTATTAACTTAAGTAGGTACGTAATTAATTTCGAGAACAAATAGGTATAGTTAATGAGGGTAAATATAAAGTTATCGCGAAAATAGTAAAAATAAATTCATGAATACTACGAATATATGTTTCATGATTGCCAAATGATTGATGAGAAAATTTAATTGCTTACAACATGTAGTTTTTGTTGAAATTATCAATTTAAAATCCACTACACTTTTCGAAAATTTCAATTACGTTCAGGAATGTTTACAGTGTTTATAATCAATGAATCATTAATTAGTTAATATGTATTATTTTCAAATATATTACCCGTGAAACTAATTAGATTACGTTGTTTGTAATTGTTGCTATTGTTTCTCACAGTATTATTAGAGTTTCAGTACATTTTACATTAACTATTCATGGAAAGCGTACACATGAATGTTCTGAATAATTAATTTTCAGTAACTACGAACTTAGTTTTTAATTTTCCGATTACCTAGTTACCGTCTGTGAGTCTCTTACGAAATAAAGAAAATGCAAGAGAAATACGTTTTGTTTTTCTTCTACTGAAAAATCAATCTTGTGTTATTAGAGTAATATAAAAGATTAGTTATCGCAGTGAAAATGGCAGTGAAAATGAAATAACGTTTGTACTATTGTGGTACATGCAAGAGAATTTAGTTTGAATTTGTAATATTGAATCATCATCGGTTTGGAGGGTATGCGGCGAATCCGACGGATACAAAGGCGCCTAGGCTATACGTTCGTACATTGAGTTATTTTATTTTGTGTTATTCGTTGTTGCGTATTCGAATATGAAATTAAATAATACGGGAATGAGGAAGATGATTGGTAGTAGAGAGAGGATGCGGAGAATAGAATAGAAGAGCTGACGGAATATTCATTTCCCTTCTGTGACGATATTTCGAAATGCGGGGTTGAGCGTGCCGACGATTCCCGCCATTGTATGCGACGGCGCGCATTGAGCAAGTCACGTGGAAAAGCGTCGGCGCGCTGGCGGAGCCGACGCCGTAGCATCCCTCTCGGTGAGAGCACTGTGCTGCATGTCTGACCCGGGCGAGTCGTCTATATAGCGTGCGGTCTTGCAGCCACGCCGTCCGTCGATAGCTTGTGCGTAGCGCTCCCAACCAGCCAACACACAGACCAGGCTTCTCTTCTTCTCTATTATTCACCAACACCACCAGTCAGCCAGTCACTCACAGTAAGTTCTATAATTATTATTCTAACTGCGACACTAGGATATTTAGTTATCTTACCTACTGTCTTGCTCTGTGATTCCGTCATAGTTGCCGTGTAGATAGACTAGCTTCTCACTTCTCTGTATTCGCTTACCTTACCGTGTTTGCCGTCCAAGATCAGCAATTGGAATTCAGTTTGTAGTGTATCATCTGTATCTAGTTACTAGCTGTGCTGTAATAGTACTCTGGTTACACTACCTAGAGCGGATCGTGTTGTGTTTTGTTCGCGGATCGCGCTACCGATTTGTTATTCGTTTTCTATGATTGTGGAATTGTGTGCCGTGACGTACGATATGATACGAATGTGTTTGTTTAATTATCGAAGAGTAACATTTGCACTCTGTGCTTCACCTATTACCTACGTTGTACTCGTTCGCTCCGGCCGGGCTTCGCTCTCTTTCTTAATAACAAATGTGTTTCTCAGGAAGAACGCTCGTATATCTTGCAGGGCATTGCACGCAATATCCGGGGTTTCATGAGGGGGATTTCTTTAGCCTGAAAACTTATTTATTCGTAAAGGATTCTATTCGTCGAGTTATCAGCTTTACTAAAAATAGGTATCTCTTCCTCATCATGACATTTCATATTATCTCCAATCGGAATTATTTTGCCGCCTCTTGTCTAATATGTTTTATCGGAATGTTGTATATATGTATCTGTGAATACTCGGTTTGATCCGTAATCTCCAATGAACACTACGCCAATGAAATATCTCATATCCTCTAGATTACGGCAATATCGCTTCCTCTCCTGAACTTCTGTAATTAACCAAACATTTGTAAACAGTTTCAAGTCAAGCGTTAGATATATACTTATATTATATTATATATATATATATATATATATATATATATATATATATATGTATATATACCATATATGATATTGTTTATTATATTATAGAATTATGTTTTGATAAAACAATTTGGATATATCCCGTTTTATTAGTTGTCAACCAATTATTGTACTGATTTCGGCTAAAATCGGCTTGTAAATATTTTACTTTGATAGATGCAATAATGCTTCATGTTCTATATGTTCGTAACTTTATGACTACCCCTAGGGTTGACGGGGATAAAACGTGGATTACATGACAGCGTATTATTGTAATACAATAATGTATTTATTCCTTATTAATTTTGATTAATTGTTAATAATTTCAGTTTGTAGTATAGTACCATTACGCAGTTTATAATAATAAACCATAAATTAAAAATTAGACCTGTATGTTCTATTTCTTAATGCTTTGCTCATTCTCTTTGTTTGTAAATAAAGCTATTTATATCATCAACATTTACCAATTTAAGACCAAATTGGGTCCGTTCTTATTAAACAATTTTGAGTGTGGTCGATATTTTTAATTAATCTGCAAAAATTACTGTGGTCTCGAGAATATTTTTTTTTTTATTATTAAAATCTGTAGTTAGTATAATTTCATTTAATTCTGAATACATTCTTTTATTTTTTTGTGAAAGTTATTAAATTAAGCGAGGTTATTTGAAGAACGAAATGAAAAGTAATTTTTCAAATGAAGTAGACATTTTTCAACTGATTTTTCCGTCACTCTACAGTGGGAAAGTGAGAAAAATATAACGTGAACCGGAACTTATCAAAGGAGTTTTTACCCTTGGGATTGCCATGGTGCTTTGGTGGGTGGAAATGAGATGGAACTAGCGAAGTATAGGCTCGGCACACTGCACAGTTAAACTGTTTAGCTTGGTATTTCCCAGGAAGTCGTAGGACTAAGTTTGGTTTATCTTACACAAGGATTGTGCCAAGTTATACTGCGACATAGGTAAACAAATCGTTCTCTCACAAGGCTTGAGTTTATGTAGAAGTCCTTAGCGTGCTGTTCCTTTGGCACCATCATTCTTCTCACCATAATCATTGCTAATCATTTTGGTGTAAATTTTCCGTGACCTCATTCGTTCCTAACGAGTTTGTGTAATAAAATGGCATGATTTCTGTTATTCCATGTTGACGTGCAAGGGGATGGATAAAACACGTATGCATATGAGCTGTACATCATCGATAAGATTGTCGACTGTTGGATCAAGTGATAATGCACGCTGCTATTTTGTGCTGCACCATAGTATATTGCTAAATCTAACGGAAAGTAGATGTGGCGGAGGGTAGAGATTTGCAAACGTATTAAATCGCGATGTAGAGCAGCGGGGTGCATTAGATTTCTTTTGATCACGCGATACCCGATGAATAATGAAAGTAAAAAATATGTATATCCTACAGCAAATATCTAGTCCGTAACATTTGAATGTCGGAAGATATCAGCGTAAATGAAAGGCGACAGTGATCAAGGGTTTGCGCGCAAACGGCTTAGCACGTGACCGAGTTCTTCCTCGATAATGATCCGGCGATAGCACATAGCAGGCTTGCCGTATCAATACGATACGAGGCGATAGTGTACCTACCTAGCCATGTGCGGCATCTAGCGGAGTGGTTCGGAAGTGCGCACAGGAGTGGATTTGGGGTGATTATCCACCACTGGCAATTGTGACGCGGCACCTTTCTCTACTACCACGAATATCGCCCGGCCCCGGCGCGCCACTGAATTCTCATTTATCATAAAATGGTAACGTCACATGAAACAGAAACGCGCAACGTATGAACTTGTTAATTAATTTTAACAAATTAAACCATTCCAAGCGTCTAATGTCAGATCTGTTTTAGATTAAAAATCTATGTAATTTATGATTGTACATATAAACTTCCGGCTACTCGAAGTTAATTGATAGGGTTTTAAAAGTATTATCTGTTTCTTTACGAAATTTCTGCCTATTAATTAATATTTAAACTTTTTAACGTGGTGGTATAATACTTCCGCTAGTTGTCCGCTAGAATGTCCCAATTTTATTCATATTGTATTCGATTACTGCACGTCATTGTGAGAATTTACCTAATAATGATTACATTTTCGTGTTTATAAACATTAACACATGTGATTTTAAAGAGTATTTATCTCGCATTTAATTATGAAATATTCCAATAAATTATTATTTATCAAAAAGTTGTATGCAATTAAATATTTATATTGAATTAAATTTTATCAGCATCCCGTGGAGATATTATATTTGTAATGTTGAAATTACCAAATTGGCGAATTCGATAAATTTCTACCGTTTATGAATTATGCATATTTGCTTTCATTTTTCTCGGTTATATTTGCATTGCTATTCGACTACTTCCGTCGTGCCCGCATAGCCTTTGTCGTACATTGCTGTTGCCATGGCGATACAAGGACGCGTGCAGTGGACTCTGGAATAACGCCCCAGGTCTCATTAAAGAAATACGCAACATTGAAATTGAGTTGGACGAAATGGAAGTGGAGCGAAGAGACTGCACAGACCACTCGAGGGTCGCGCACAGAATGATGAAGAAAGCTCGCGCTTTGGTTCCAATCCAGCGATGAACGTCGTTATACTGGAAGCGCTTAATTCTCTATTATTCCGCTTCTGTAAAAAATCTTGAGCTTCGAATTTGTATAGGTATTGCTTCATTTACAATGATTTCGCTTACTTCTATTTCGTCTAATATCTAAATTATAAATAAATTGGACTTTTAAACATTACTCAAAAGTTTGATTATCATCAAAAGGACTTTATTATGATAGTTGTTTTTTGGAAGCTTTTAGCGGTTTATCGAGATATTTTCATAATTCTTCACGTTAAATATAGTATTTCAAACACATTTCATTTATATTTTATGTATTACGAATGAGATGTGAATTCTAATGCATTCTATTTATCTTTTCAGATGGTGACTAGGACGAAGAAAATATTCGTGGGTGGCTTGTCCGCCCCAACAACTCTTGAGGACGTCAAAAATTATTTCGAGCAGTTCGGTCCGGTGAGTACAATATAGCTAAGTTTGCAGTGTGGACGGATAATTATGTGTGGCTGTACGTGTATGTGTATGAGTGAGAATTATTCGCAAATGAAAGTTCGAACGTCTACCGTTATTGGTCCGGAAATTATGAAATTAAACTTAAATCCCGAATCCTCGAGGAGTAGAAAGTTTCACGTAGACAGTTTGATCAAGTATTAGTGACGATTTACACGTGTGTTGGTTCTAAGCTATAAATTACATTATTACCTATGGTTTAATTAATATTTCGAAATTACTGGAATATACCATTCCAGTAAGAATTGCCGTGGAATGATTTATGCTTAATTTGTAAAATACTTCAGTCAGTCAGAGCGCACCTGATGTCCTTGGCGACAGATGTTTCATTTTGCAAGATTTCGATTTGGAATTCTGTCCTCTCGGTTAGAAATCAGCGCCTCCGTAAATGGACACTGAGTGGATTATTGACGGAGACGATATTTTTTCAAAATGATTATTAAAACAGCTAAATTTATACCTAAATACTACATATCTTAATAATATGTATGTTGTTTTTGAAATACGTATAATACAATATTTCCCACATTTATAAAGTGACCAATGTATAAATAAATGTCGGGGAAATATTATAGTTAAATGTTCAAGTTAGCATGACGTAGGGTAGTTCTCATTTATAATTCGAAGAGGGAAAGACGGGCAGCTCAGCGTATAAGGGTCATTATTGAACGCCTCATTAGGATTCGGCGAGCAACGAGCTGGGTCCCAGTAAGGCAACCAGGTCGTTCACTCATTACGGCATTGTGCATACGGAAACCTACTAATGAGTCTGACCTTACTGGGTGACCAGAGAAGCAAGACGGGGGTCGTATCTCATCCGTCGTCTTGCGTGTTCATTAGTTATTGTACCTTTGCATTAACTGTATTGTTGATGGCGTGGATGATAACGCATCCCACTTAGCATTTTATAAATTTTACTTAACAAATTGACAAAGCAATAGTATCAGGAACTATGTGTATTTTATTTGTTAAATAGTCGTACATTGCTTCAATGTATGTACGAAACTATGGCAAATTTTAATAGCGACAAGTGTGGATTATTAATTGTAACCATTTATTGAAACAAAAATCGATCATGTCAGTTTTGGAAGTTACAGTATATTGCAGCCTATGGTAACAAATGGTGTAGCATGACATCCGGACAGAAATTGTTTCGTTCGCTTATATTTTCGATTACTCATATTTATGAGTCCCCTGATATCGATTGTATGTATCGATGTCAATTTTAGATGTACCAGAAATTTATTGACATCCGTTTAATGAATGAATGGTTAAGTATAATAACCTATTCAATCGAACTCATTATTCTTCTTTTGCAAAATGTAGTGCTAGTTCATCGATCACTTATTTTTCTGTATATAATTTTATTGGTTATTTTTAAAAAAGATTCGTTAATTTAGATGACCATTGCCATACAGTTTAGACGTGTTTTCAATGACAAGGTGCCATTCTATATGATTCTTTGCGTTTTATAACTAATAAAAAAAAAACTTCATATTGTTTCTGGTATGTAGAGTCAAGGTATAAAACCGGACGAATAAAAGCGCTGCTGGCCTGGTTCGGTTGGCATCAGAGTTTTTCTCGTTTCCAACATCTGTGGCTTTATGCTGTATGTTTTGCATATAATTTGCTTTTATATTATGTTCGTTTCTCGGATACAGTACGTTCTTTCTCCTTCTAATGATATTCGTATCTCTTGTGCTCGTCTGATTCAAATTTAACTGAGGTGCTGAAGTATCGCTAAGTACATTTATTATACGCTTTCCATTTCAAAAAATTCACTCGTTTGAATTAATTCTCCAAGGTTCAATATACATACCACTACTACCGACACAATTAGAGCGATTTTTCTGAAATTCCAAATTTTGTATTCTGTAATATAAAAAAAAAATTTTGGCGCGTAGTGAAATTGTAGGAAAAACAGATTATATACAACTTATATTATATACCAATAGAGTTGTGCAAAACTGCAGTTATTCGCATTTATTCAAGCCAAGATAAGACGACATATAGTAGTATGTACTATTCTAGAAAATGTCATCTGAAGCTGTGTTGACATTCCAGGGAGACACTTTGAATGAAATTGTTTCCATGAAGTGCATCTAACTTGAAATTCATTTTAAAATATTCATTCTTGGAATTTTAAAAACATGTATATATGTTTCTTATTATTATTTAACTCTAGAAAGGAATAATACAACTGGATAAGACTTGATACAATTGATTATATAACAGTACATTGATAATTTTATTACAAAATTCAGACAAGCAAGAGAGAAACTTCAAACAATGAAACGTTTCTTGAACAAATAAATAGAAACACTTTATTAACACAAGCCGCAAGAAAACAAAGTTCAGATAATAAACATGGCGAAGATTGCAAATCACTTCACCTTTGCTCACGACATCTATAAAACTGTTGTTTTATGAAGCAGTCGAGATGGCGTGTGTGTGTTCAACGGGGCAACTGCAGTAACGTTATTTCGACGTCTCTGTCAATAGACTACTGTTTTTCTGTAAACAGGCAACACAAATACGAGTTGGCAATAACGATGATAGAATCTGGTTCTGCACGTGCATCTATCCTAAACATTCCAAATGACTTTGCATGTCACCGTCAATATGTCTGCGAGTGGATTTTCGCGTTGCTTTACTGTGATAAAAAGTGTTGCAACTGTTTTCTTTTTATTTGTCGTTTGTTAATTTATATTAAGCTATCTCAACACAAATTTTATTTTATTTTTCTACTTTAAAAATTCTACACGAGTCATTTGTCTTCTATAATTGTTTTTCATACCATTTTCTTGTTTTTAAATTTGATGAAACAAAACTTTAAGTTTGGCGACATACATTTCATTATTATACAAATAATCAATACTGTTTTAATGTTCTATACAACATACATTTATAATACATACATGAAGGCTTTATAAATAGGATTTCAAAACTTACTGAAACTATTGAATAAATATCTATAATTCAGCTGTTTATGTTAAATTACGTTATAGGTACAACTTGTAGAATTTTGATTTCATAGTTTCCGACGGTAAGTGCTGCAGAACCTATGTATATAGTAATAGATATGAACAGTTGTACTATTCGTTTCAGTGAACATCGTTATTTGTCATTTCATTGATTTTCTCACATATACCCGCCATGTTGTTGTCAACAAAGTACTCTAAAGTGATATAATTTTTTAATAGCTTTAATTGGATTGCTACAAATGCAGCTTCTTCGATCTTTGGGTTGTAATAATTAATATAACACGACATACTTCTGAATTTCTTCGGCCTTGAGCCAGACAGTTTCCCTTTCCAAATTTCACTGTTGACGACACAAACATGTACGAATATAACTAGAAACATGGCGTCGGATGTTTCTGAAATAATTAATTTCTGGTAGAAGTATCTCCTGACTGTATCTTGCGCATTGTACAACATAGGAACCAAGTATTACAGGTGTGTCATGAAAATAGGGCTGTCGAAATATGAATATGTAACTTAATACATAAAATCTAAATGTAATGAAATGAGAAAGTAAACATTTGGTGGAAAAATGTTTGTTAGCAATAAATTATACGCAATTATAAATTTTCTTACTATCTATTATATTCAAAATTCAATTCTTAAAACTAATATCTACTTCAGTGTTCTAATAAAGAAGATAAAAATGAAAAGTAACCGTATCTGCTTCAGTTCCATTTCGGGTTCACAGTTGAAATTGTGAAGTTTATGGTGGATGTATTTTGTGGATTAAAAGTTTCAGTAGAGAGCAAAGCTGTAACTATTCCGGCGACCTACCCGTCTCGTTGGTGTGCAGCATTCAAAAAGCAATTTTGTTCCAGTGAGTGCGAATTGTACGGGCGCTCGAGCCTGAATAACCTAGGTACAGTCTAGATTTGCAATGCAACTGTGCGTATAATGCTTCTTGTCCATCGCACACTTGGTCAGATATGCAAACGTTGTATATAACCACTCAGTTATTCTATTATTACTGTTTTATGTGTCATTTGTCATTTACCGCCGGTATTTTCTTCTTCTTGAATATTTAATTCTATATTTAACAAGGTGTTGTTTACAATAGGCGTATCAGAAAGAGTGTTATATTTAAACAGTCAACACGCACAATAAGAAACTAAATAATCAATTAGTTCCTTGGGTCATTTCTAAATATTGAAACAAATAATACGTAGTCTTTAACTAACCGTATCATGGCAAGGGGAAGTTGTAATTTGAAAACATTTATAAAACCGTATAAAATAAATACGCTTGTCGAAATTACTAGTTTTCAGTTTACATATTATGAATTGTTAATTACCTGTGCTTTTATTTCAGTTCCTGTTGGTAATAATTTCTTCTTTCGTACAATTAGTACGAAAGTAGTAAAAATAAATGTATTCACACGGAATTAAATAGTCGATAAACCAAGTACCTAATTTTGCCCTGTATTTTCGAGCAATTAATTGTTGAAAATGAATTACCGCCTTGGCACTGAACTTTCATTGGATGAATGAATAAAAAAATGCAGTAGATCGTCGACTCCCCGTGGCGTTTTACAGTATCCACGGGGAAAAGTAAAGAATACGACTGTATTATGCCGGGTTCTAGAACGAAGTTCAACTTAATTCTCCAATCAAAACAAACAATATCGAATCCATTTGATCATATTCTTGTTATTTAACAGATAAGCAACGTAGTTTCGCTTCAATTTTATTTTGTTTTAGATTAAATAGATATTTATTGTTTCACACGATGTTTGGCTGAAAACTACACAATGTTGAAATGATTATGACAAGACATAGCTCCATATCCATTGTGTTAGTTGCATAAGTAAATATTGCTAATACAATACATGGATTTCAAGTGTAGATATTTTTGTTGTTATAACCAGTAAAGCAAACATTCAAAATAGTAGTAATACATGTTGTCTGTTGTTCTACTATTTGGTTACTGCTCGATCTCTAATTGTTCTCGGTGGGTAAAATGCGAGTAGGGCCGCGCATTTACTGTGTGCGGTTTCGTTGTTCAACACACTTTATTATGTGCACATTTCACTCGTTATGTTTTAATCTGTTTTACACATATGTGAAACAACCATCGTATCTTGTACCACAGCCAAGGTACAGTTATTTTCTCATTTCAACCCTCTATCTCCGGCTCATGTTTTTGCACTGTTATGAAGTTAATCTGAAAACATTTTTATGTTAAATTAGTAATAATGGAAACAACAGCCTAGATTTAGGTGTGTCACATAAAAGAACAAGTTGTTTTACTACAATTTTATACAAGAAAATTATTTTGGGTTAAATCAAGTAACCCAAAATCAAGCTTTAGTCCATGAAACAAATTTTTTTAACTTGCAAACAGTTAACTTCTTCTTTCAAGTTCTCATACATTAAGAACATTATTTAACCCATTGCATTCCAAGCGTTTTACAACCTCACATGCTAGCAACTCCAAGCCATTTTTATAGTTCTTTTAGTCGAAATAAATTCTCTTATGTAATACATCCATAATAAGGAAGGAAATTGTACACAGAACAAAGGGTTAATTTATCAAAAAGTAAAAAAAAATCAAAACTAATATTCACTTTTTATTAATAAATAGTATTAATACAAGCAAATTAATATTTTGAAATCTGATTCAAAGCGATCGATATATAATATATATTACATATTTGTAAGTCTGACAATGTAACAAATCTGCTGGCTTGGTAACGGTATCGATCGTGAGATTGGTGAATTGCTTTCTGGTTAGATATTTTGAACAAAATATGAAACTTCTCTATTTAATCCGGTATATATACATGTATATGCTATCTACTCATATAACAATGAAATATGTAATTTATTAAGATTTCATTATGAGCGAAGCTGGCTTGAATGTCGATCGGAATAATAACTACAAATGAAGAGATTTTCCCGGTATAATTTCCCAATGGAATAAGCGCAGTAAATATTTAAAAACTCAAACAGCGACGTGAGCTGGTTTTTCGCATTTTCTTTGTCTATTCGTAAAATGACAGGAAATAAAAAAAATCAAAATAAAGGAATTGTTACAGTGAGATCCTTTCTGTTGGATAAATAGATAAATATTGAACTACCGCTTTCCTGCTGTGCGTCTGACATTTGAGAAACGGAAATTTATAACGACGAGAAATAGGGATTGACTAATGAAAATAGATTGGTTTCTCTCCAGCACTGTGTGATACCTGCACGAAAAAAAAAACTGGATCGTTCATCATCGTAAGAAATACACGTTTACAAGGATAAATGTACTTGGCTATATCAGTGTTGAGCGCTATCAATTTTATAGTGAACGGCCGAGGTACTTTGCGAAATGAATTAGACACATGCATGTTTTTGCTTCAACTTTAATTAATACACTTTTAGAGTATTCGCCTTTATGAAGATGATTGAAGCAGAATTCACTCTATATCCAGTTGTAAAAGATGTAACTTTCTACGTATTTTAATTATTATTTAATTACATCATAATACCATCCTCATTTGGTTTTCTTCGGTTTGATTTTCTGCTAGTCCTGGAGAATATCATAATAAAACGGAAAGGATATTTTAGTTGAATTATCAGTAAGTGTAAAGAGAGAACATTACATTTTAAAATTACTAATAAACTGTATTCAGATATTAAAATAGTTTATAATCAAATTGTATTGGAAACTATCATAAACATTTTCCATATGTGTAACTGGTTAGTTGAACTCAGTATTAATAATGATAATTAAATGGCAATATGGCAAATGAACCGTGATGGGGCAACTGCATTACGATTATTTAAGCAGCACGCCACTGTAACTAAAGTGCGGTATCTTCCGCTCCATAAGTTCCACATCTAGCATCACCACAAGGACTGTCACATGCAATGATTAGCTCTGATTGCTTATTTCTCCTTGAGTAGAGCGCGCCTGACAATCCCGTTTGGCTTCGGGGATTTTTATATTCCACTATTTGTTTCGCATCGTTGTCTCGTTTGTTTCGTGACCTAATTACTGTTTTAATGTCAATTTTCTTCATCACATTTCGTGTGCATGTGCATTGAATACGTTGAGCTATGAATCCTGTGACTTGATGTGTAATATGGTGAAGTGTGACGGTAGAACTGAGGTGAGATTTACACAGTTCCCGGGGATATCATGTGTCTTACCTCATACAATCCATAATTCAAATTGCTAATGGCGTTGCTTGTGGTGTCTTGAGTCTCTCTGTATACTATCCAGCGATGAAATGAATTCGATGTTCTAGATCCGGAGAAATAAAATAAATGACATTTGCACCCGTTGTTGTCTATGGGCTCCTAACGCGAGTGTCTATTTGTTAGCTTTCGTTGAATTACTGATGAAGCTTCATCATTATTACATCGTTATGAGGTTCCGGTTCCGCTAACTTGGCATGTATATATGGAATGCAGAGGTATTATTACCTATTACTATTAAAGTGGTCAGGTTACCTCCGCGTGCAGAACGACCGTGAATACGAAGTTTCAGGTAATACACATATTCTGTTGAAGCCGAAAGCTCCCCGATGGCGTACATTGCATGTGATTCAATTTCACTTCCTTACAGGGACATATTAAAATTTAAGTCATCGTTCTCTATGCTTGGGTATCATTCTTTTGAATGTTTTAAACAAATTTCCTATGTTTGCTTCGTAGTATAATTTACAATAACTATTATATTTGACTAAAATACCGGTTATGTTCGCATAGTAATTTGATCTCATGCATTATCATATTGATTTTATGAAATTATTGATGATGATACGGATCTAGTGGTAATTTACCTGATCATATTTTATTGACGACTAAAAATCACATGGTTATATGACATTTCAACATGCGACAGATCAACACGCGACAGAAAAACTTGGACACTCTAACATACGTTCGACAGATAAACACAGGACTTTTAAACACGCGACAGATAAACATAGGTTTAACACTAGCCTGCTCTATACTAGCCCAATATACACACTCCACCCCTGCAGTCAATCAACCACCAAGGATCTACCCTACCCTACCATATCCTATCCTACCTATCTTAAAATTCACATCCCACCCCTGCCTTGCCTTCAATCAATCAACCACCAAGGACCTATTCTGTCCTACTCTACCCAAAAATGCACACCGTACTCTGCCTTGCCTACTGTCAACCACCAAGGAAGAAGTATCAGAATTTGAAAGGTCATATAGGACGTGCAGTTAATCTTTATTTAACTGCCAATGTTCTTTTGTTTTTGCGATTAATCGCTTAACTGTCTCACTAATAGTTAAACATACCTGTGTTTATCTGTCGCGTGTTGAAATATCGGTACAACAGGACACAAATGTAGGTTCAAATTGAACCGTTCAATAATATCTATTTAAGTTCAAAGTTCGATACAAATATTTGTTCTTAATTTGTATTTTCGGTGATTGTGAAAACATTGTGATGTTTTAGTTCCGCCATTGCAAATATTAAAAAATATTTGTGCGTGATGAAGTATATGAATATTTGTTTGGCTTGGATACTGCGTTGTTAGAGGGTGCCACTTGGTTTTTGTCAACCGTGCGACAATGTTTGCTTGGTCCGCCATAATTTAGTCCACACCGGCGAGGATTTTGCACTCTAATTAGTCGCATAACGCTTATGTAGCAGACAGTGACAAGACGAAGACCGCGCGTTTTTTTTTAACATAGTCGCGTGGGCTTTGTACAGCCTGGTTTATGCATCGTCATGTACGCTGTCCTATTCGAGGGTGCTTCCGGTCTGTTGGACGGAGACCACTTCTGTCTTAGTCACCAAGCCACGAGGATACTTCAGACGACACGACATTGCATCTCTTCATCCGATACAATAAGCCGGGGCCGGTGGCTTCCTCACAATGCTCTATTATGCTTTGTTGTCGCGTACACTTTTCCTCTTATCCTTCCTTCTTTTCAGCTCACGGTGCTAGGTGCCAAGTATGAGTGTCGTGTCACTATTACTTCCTTATTTCCCTGTTATTCACATCTATATTGTGTATTGTAATAATGTGAAATAGAATTAGTTAGCGTTATTTATTATGATGTTCTCTTCGCAATTCAGCGCGAAAAGTTTCATAATGATTCCTTTGTTACATTCTTATGCATTTAAAGTAGGTATTATTTTAAGAGTAGGTTTATACAAGCAGGTTTAACAAAATTGGTAGCGCTGTGAGCTTTATTGGTATAGTATTAGAATGCTGACCGAATACAGAATTCACAAACCGCGAGTAATTTTTGGTTTATCGATTTTTTAAGAAAAATTGTAAAATATAACGGCTTCGTATTAAAACGTAAACGGGTGTTCCAAACTAACTCAAAGTGAAACAATCAAATTACGTAAGCGAGTTAAATCAGCGACAAAAATTCGGGTAGATATTGATCGAGCTCCGGTTGTGATGACGCACTCTCGAACCAGCACTCCGCAACTCGTATAAAGAGACCGAGGGTATTAGGAGATCACGTTGATATTACTCTGTAAAATGTCAATATCAGCATTCATATAGTGAAAGTAATACGTTGTCATCGCCATTCTGCTGAAATTCATCATGGCCTTTTTGTGTTATTTTGTAATGATTTATTACATACATATATGTCACACGGGTCTTTAGTCGTATTTTTAATATGTGTTTTCATAAATTTCGCTAAAAGGACGATTATGTGAATGATGCAATTTAAATGAAATTCCGACGATTATAAACATTTAGTTAACTAAGTTGCAGATTTAGGGGGAAGGTAAAAGTTTCCTCATTTTAAAGCAGACGCACGTAATAACATGGAGTTGAGAGTTGTCGCTTCTTCACTTATTTAGTCAAGTAATAAAAGTGGGTCAATCCTAGCAATGCTCTGTAATTTAGTCCCCGGTTGCCATTGGGCGGGCGATGTTCGCAGGTATGCACGTGTTTGTTCACCGACCCCATGTGTTCTCTGCTTGTTTAATTTTGAAACTCATCTTGTACCTTTAGAGCGAGAAATGCTTGTGCGGTATTAACTTGCGGCACGTTCATGAGACACTAGCATGAGCACGCTACGAATTAAATATTGTAATTGTAAGACGAGGTGGTCGTTCACTAAACTTAAATAAAACGTCTTGCCAGCTACGTATTTCTTCCACTTCATACTATATAAAGACTACCACCCTAACTGTACTCACAACTCTCTATCTCTTATATACACACAAACACTGTATTTACTACTCATTACATTATTCACTTTGTTTCTTATTATTAAATCTTGTTTTATATGGAGTTCTGCATAGTTCAAAAATAATTACATTTCCAAGTAGCAAATGATTTCTTCCAGTAGATTTACATTTTGCTGAAATACTGTTTCTGCGCTTGTTTTCCTCGTAAAGAACATGCCTGATATCCATATGCTAAAGTTTGAATTATATACATGTCAAAAGTTTTAAAATAATGGGCAAGTTACTTGCATTTTTCATTTGCCAATATTCTTTCCAAACACTAGACATATTTCTCCTCAACTTCTTATCCTGTCGTTTATAGAATCATATTTCGATTTTTTTGTACCTCTTGATTATTCTGCTACAGGGTTTCATTCACAATTGCAATAAATTCTTTACCTAGAATTGTACTTTCATAATTTATATTTATAATTTGTACAGATTATTTGTTCCTAACATATTTTTCCTCATGTTCTAGATGTAAATTCTTTTAAAACGGCATCATATTATAATTTTATGTTCCATTTTTCTACCTTTAATTATGGAACGAAAAATTTTCGCCGTTCTAAGTTTCCATCTCCTTTATTATATTGAAACACTTTGTAAGTTTTTAAGTAGTACTCCATTTACGATTTTGGATTTTTTCTTCATTTATACTCTCAAGTATACTTAAATTTATTTTGCATTTTCTCTGCAGGTACAGTAAACTTTCTTAAATAACAAAATGTGTAAGTCTGATGGTGATTTTTAATCTTGTGTGATTTGTATTGATTTTATTTTCCACATCATATTATCATGGACATTTATCGTGAACATGTTCCGCTCCCTGACATTAATAATATAAAAAAAATAAATGTCAATCGATTGTTCTTCGTTTGCCGCGTATACTTCCGGTCGTTCTATTTTCATTTCTTAACCGCGTTGAAAATTGGGAGCGGCTTGATTCATACAGTCCCCTCATATTAGTGAAAATCAATAAAAATAAACTTACTCAGGTGAGTGCTCTGCTTTGTCAATTCCAAATATTTTTACCAATGTTCTCAAAAAGTAAGTGTAAAAAGTAAGTAAAAGTTGTGATCGATATTAGGATTTGCATTGTAATATCATTAAGATATGACGCTTCAAATAAATTACTATATCTCCATTCTTTCAAATAATGGTTTCGGATTTCGCAATTTGGTAAATACACTCACGGTATATTTATAAATTATACCTTCCATTTGATACAAATCCCACTCGTACATTGATACCCGTGAGGATGTAGAAGAGCAAATCCCAAAGACTTAGTAACGTGATTTGTGTAAAGAGTACTAGCATTAGGGATACAAATAACAATGCATCACTTTGGCTGTAGACTTATTTTAAACTGGTTGGCCGACCTCAGTCAAACCTGACCAATTAGTTTGTACCATGTTATTACGTGCTGGTTAAACTACTTCATTTTGTCGACAATCCGAGGTATTTGGTACAATTTATAGTGTAGTTTCTTGTAAATACTTCTTTCTCTACCCTTGAAATACGAGTATATCGTGATAATGTTATAGAAGTATATCATTCTCGTTGTATTATGATATTAGATTTATATTTTGTATATCACATCACTTATCTGCATGAATTAATCTCGTCGTACAACACTTGACTAATTCAGCATATTTTCAAAGAAAGTGTGTCCAGAGTACATATTGGTAAATTCGTGAAGTGAATGTTCCGTGCTCTTGGATGAAATGTACGGCTGACAGTGCCGAGACGCAAATCTGAATCGTTGCATTAATTTTAAAGTTTTGAATTAGTATGGAATATATTTTGCATGGATGCAAGCGAAGTGCTGACAACAACAAAAATAAGTTGAATTTAGAAAATGTAAACAAGTGCAGCGACGGTGTTGTTCTCTCGTGAAGGAGCGCCGTTCTTTATTCCATGTATAAAAAAAGAACTGAAAATGTTATGGAAGTTTTGTATTTGTAAAGTTCACCGGGGTCGTAACGACGCATTTGCAATGTATATTTGACAACGAGTGCGTTCATTTCCATATACGTCCACATTTTCCGTCGTCGTGCTTTTGTCGGTGCCGCAGGCGCTCTATTTCACCTCTGAGCCTTCTCTTTCAGGAACTACGCGTCAAGCAACTGACGTTGCGGTCGTCGAATGTGGTACGCGCGCGGCTTATAACGTCCGCCCTTTACTCATCGAGAATTTGGTTTATACCTTTCCAATGATGCACGCTGCTGTTTTGCTTCTGTACATGTTTTATATTCCTTTTTATCTTTGTGAGTGTTTACGTCTTTGAGAATGTTCACACGAGTCAAAGCTCAAAGCAACGAGCAACATCGTTTAAAGGAATAATATTTTCTTCCTATTTCCTCTATTGCACGGCGGCAATGAGTAAAGGATCCTCATTTCCCCTTGATCTTTGTTATGGTAAAAGAAGTACGACCTCTGCAGAGTGACTTTCTAAATCACCCTCGTAGATTTGTACCGAAACTGCTGTCCTATATGTTAACGCTGCAGAATTGTTTTTATGGGTGCGTAAATAAAACGATCATGAAATATCACCGCGAACGGTACTTCAGTAAAGTCGTTGTCGTTCCATCATATCATTTTCTGTGGAAAGCAGCTGTTCTAAGTACCTTGCGGAAACGAATCTTGGCAGTAGTTACTTATAGGCCTGGATAAATTGAAGGAGACGCATATAATGAGTTCTTTGTACATTCATCATCGAACGAAACCCCATCAGTGTTGACGCGTAACGGAAGTGCGCCATTACTGACGTGTCTCTCAGCCATTGTTGCCGGGTGGGCCGAGTGTCGACAGTGATGGCTCCCTTATTCTACTTCCTCATACTACCGCCTCGTAACCGCATGGCGCCTGTTGTCCTCGGGGATGTCAGGCTTTTCTTCGGTTGCTCTAATCTTAGCTGTTACTTTCCTGATTCCTAGTGTACCCTCGGGGCATGCGTGAAATGTGAAATTTGATCGACTCCGTAAACATTGTTAGGAGCTTTCGTCGTTTACGAAACCATTTCTCCTATTTTACTTACAACACAGTCTATTCACTCGGGAAAGTGTATACGTTACATGGGTATAATATAAACTCTTCCCCGAGAAATAGTCAGTACTCAGCACATTTCATTATTCTTTCTGTAAAAGTTTAAACATTAAATAATATATTTATGTTATTCACGTATCGATTTCTTTGAAAGATGACAACATAATTTGTTAAAGAAATAACTAAGTTTATACTATCAAAGCAACAAGAGTTAGTCCATTTGTTCATCGATAATATATCCATAAGTTTTAACATAGTACACCGTATAAACCAGCAAAGTGCGTTTTTTATGTTACATCGTAAACAAGTTCAATTAAACTTTTATGTACGAGCCCGCACTGAAATGTGTCATTATAATATTACATTGTCGCACTGTGAGATTTGAGACATGCCTTTTTTACATTAAAAATAATATTGTTAACAAAAATATTGCAGAAGATGTGCATACTAGATTATTTTATCTATTAAAGTAATTGTATTGGAGTAAAAACAGTTATGTGCATTACAGTTACGATGTTTTATAATTATACAACATACATGCAAACTTTACAAGAAGAGACGTTGCTTTCTATTGGGAAATGGTAGATTTCCAGTGCTGCCTCGGATGAGTGAACGGTAGTACTGCATCGCAGCAAAACATTCAGCAAGGGGACTAAATATTGCACGGCTGTCTGTGGTACATGCATTACAGGAATTAAAAACAGCACAAAGCCAAAGACAAATTCGCTTTTTTGCAGGCGCAGTGAAAAAATATCTCACTACATGAATGCAAGGAATACTGCGTCACATGGACGCGCGGATTCTTCGAAATAGATGGCTTATTACTGTACTTTGTTTATATTGAAAGCTCCTTTACTAATTACGTATTTCAGTTTGCACCTATAACGTATTATATATCATGACCCCAAATATATAATAACGAGAAATAGAAGTTAATAAATGAACAGAACTAGTATTGGTTAATTTGACACATTACGTCTATCGTTTCTCTCTGTAAATTAATTCACTTATTGTTTCCAGTTAACTAGATTAAACCTTTATTATTGATACAGCACCACTGTTTACTTGTAAATCACACTAAATTATTTTGTACATGCGTTGTGGTATACTAGTGAACTAGTAATCTGTCGATTATAAAATGTTGCTATACGTTCGTATCAATGACCCGTAATAAATGCTCGTTTGTCGTAAATTGCCGTGAGCGTGTGTTCGGACAGGGCGGTAGGAGTAAGTAGTTGGCTGTGATGTTGTTGCGCCTTCTGGGGTTGACGTGTAATCACACCGCTAATTGCAAACAGTACGTTGCTAGATTAATTGCTTCGTTCTCGCGCAAGCAGTACCATCGGCACCGGAGTTATGTAACCGGCCGCTCGGCCAGTAACATTGCAATGTAAGTTAACTCTGCTTAAACGATTATGTCTAAATGTATTATAACGTAATGTACCTATACTATGCACATGTATGTGTATACATCAAGTTCTATTTCTTATTAAAAATTCGAACCATTCCACACAATATGAACTTGCAACTATTTTTAAAACTGTTTTCACCTTTTTGCATCGCTATATTGCGTCAAATGTATGTTATCAGAAACCAATCTATTTTATTCTTTCATAAATTTTGTTACAAATATTACAAATTATTTACGTTCGTAGTCAGGTTATTTTGATTATTACCATGGCTTTGGGAGTTGACTACAAAACGATGTGCGTGTGTATGGGACAAATTCAAATAAAAAGAATGTTGCCTTTTAATGACCTTTTGATGAATGCCATGCGCTAAACGTATATTCTGTTTTGCTAATTCAAATTTGATTGGGGGTAGTATGTTTCATTAATTGCTATTAAAATGTACGCAATTAAAATGTTGGAAATGTAATTAATTTTGCATTCATATGTGCAAAAAAATTTGTCCACTTTCTTTTCGTTGTTTCTGTTAAATTGCCATATTCTCCTTCCTATACTTGATACTAAATATGTGATGCAGTCGATGCTTATAAGAACTTTTAATTTAAATTCTTTGGTATCAACATTGAAAGTAGATTTGTGAAAGGAACACGCAAAACAAATACGATAGTTTCGATTTTCTTTAAACGATGGTAGCGGTTGGTACAATTTAGTGTTTCAGAAATTGCTCGAGTAAGCTGTCTTTAGAATCAAAGGACGAGTTCTAGATTCAACTACATATATAGTGTACTATAGCGTGCCAGATATAAATGAAAGATAAATAGAAATAACATGTTCGGGGATGGGATGCAGACATTACTCTTTGGATTTGGATAGGAACTTGAACCCTACCTGTGTACGTCCTCGTTTCCATTTTCATTCCTCCCTTCTCATCGCTGTAAGCCTACCGATGGTATCATTTTCCGTACGCTTTCACCATAGCTCTTCACTTCTAGCATTGTTCAGTTTTCTGTTGAAAGATTCCATAGTTTCTTGTATGAAATCGGTCAATCCTTTTTAGCGATCGGATAATGTATAATTAGAAACCGTTGCCCTAGTTGGACATATTATTGTGATTTACCAGTTTCAAAAAAATATATTCTTCATATTTTCATAAAATACTCGTATATAGATACTTGATTTTTTTTAATCATAACAGTCCGCTGGTCACTGCATTATTTATCCATGTATTTATTGGTTCGCATGTATATTGAATTATTGAATATCGAATGTTCTGGTTCAGAAAGCTACATACACACGCACAGGCATACAGGTAGAGTAAATATTAACTGAGATCTGTTCAAGCCTAACATTTCGTTCCGTTTCGTTTCGTCTTTAACTCGATGGCAGACGAGTTACAGAATTGGTCATACATGACATCACGAATGTAGAGCCGGAATGGTCGTATCGGCACGTCACTGGAGAATTGAACCGAGCGCATGTCACGGCAATGTCAGAGTTATCAAACATTCACAACTCCATACAAGTAGCTAGCAATTTAATGTATATTCCAGGTATATGAGGGATCCCGACGCAACCCCTTTCAGCCTTCACCCTCGTCCTGAACAGTAGAATATTCTATTACGTAATTTGTATCATTGTGGTGCGGACTGGCATATATCAGTGTTCCGGTGTGCCCCTACCTACAGCGCGACCTCCTTTCCGCTACGACACGATATTTAAAACTGTACAATGTACGTACATATATGGCAACTGCCGTATATTTTCGTGAATTATCATTTCACCATAACGGTTCGTTTGTATTCACTTAAACCATTAGTGGTTCGGAAATTGTCTATGTTAACACCCATTTCCGGATTGTGAAAAATTAGCGGAGAATAAGACTTCTATTGACAATGCAGCATCAATATGTTTCTTGTGCAATTTCGGAACGCGTTATTGAACAGGGCTGTTGTTACCCGTTTGTAATTTCGTGACCGAAGCAGTAACGGTGATATCTCTGGCACGACTCCAATTCTACTCGTTTCCTTTGAATAAATCGGTTCTACTTGAAATTACGATACTAAAAATGTATGAGATCGATGGACCTGTGCCGTGTTACAAGGATGTCAATAGTCTCTGTTGTCCTAAATTTTCTAGCTAATAGATTGTTATATTCTAATAAATTCACGTAAATTAAATGAAAACTGTACGCAGTTCATCTTGTTATCAAATTTAGTGTCCATGTAATATCGTAAATATGCTTTTATGCGGAACACCTGCCAACCTTTACGTAATGAAAATATCAAACTGATATATATATATATATATAGGTTTGCATTAGGAAAATACCCTGGATTTCAAAGTTTTCAAAAATATGCCTGTCTTTACTGCATAATATGTATTGCGTAGAACATTTGGAATAATCTATATGTATGGAATAATGAATATTTTCAACATAAAACAATTGATATGGGCTGTTTCATTGCTAGTTAAGGTAATGGTGTGGGTTAGATTTTAGGGGCGATGATAGTGGCACGATTCATCGAATTTAGTAGCGCCTTTGTGACGGGTCAGTCTTGGGGAACTACTGAATAATCGTTGGTAGTATTCAGTGTGAATAATAATGTGACGGTGTACACCTGTGTACCCTGTACTAGTATCGACATCTGAAGGTATGGGACACGGGGTTCTCCTAGTCTGTATGCATCCAACCGCCAGGCTATTTTCTAGACGACTGACTCTCCGCTTGCTTATCTGCGCGCACTTCGCTGATAAATTACCTAAGTTCACACTTCTGGCAGGTAATTCACGAGGAACTTTAGAAATTCTTACTTCTCGAGGCTTTTCCTCGTTCCTTTCGTACCTTACCACCACCATTTGCCCAGTCTTTCCAACTTTCAATTTCGTTAACGTGCTGCTATAATCTCAGTTGAATCGATTAAATCCGGCTAATAGAACGATATTGTGAGGTTTGCATCTTGATTACCATGCAATTGTTTTTGTAATAAAATATATGGGATAGTGTTTAATATGTATACGAGTATAGTATATGTGTGGTAGTATCATTGCTGAACGATATCATACAATTAAATACATATAATTATTAGAATATTTTTGTCCATAATATATTACAAATACACAGAAATTCTATTTTAAGCTTACATCTTACATTATATACTCATCTATACCTAACCAAGCTTATGTGATTTTCATAAATATCGTCCGGTTTCGGCCTACTATAGACTTATTACGTCACTGAGGATCTCATTATGTCATGTCTGTCATCGTTTACTTGATGAGAGAAGAAGAGCAGTTCATTAAATTTTTACGCAATGATGTCTAACGAAACTGAAGGTTTAAAAGTTTATTAATAAAAGTGAATTATTTTATGGATCTCTGCTTTATAATAAAAAAGTACCTACCAGAATTTCTGTGTATTCTTATACATTTTTCGACTTTATTATTTAATAGGACGTTATTAGTTCATTAGCACATTTCTTTTATGTTATTCATTAAGTTGATGAATTTTGTGAAATGACTCACTTTTACATTTCCAGTATTTATTATTGCACAGTACTTCTTGTTCTAATCGTGTCTGTTCCGTACACGTGGTTATATACCGTATCTTAGCGACGCGTATTTTAAATATTTAACGTAACCAACGAGTAAAACGGATAACTATTAGATGATTTCCCGCGGCAAACTGCTTTAAGATAATTTGAGTGCAATCAGGACTTCGTAAACTTTCCGTTGGATGGTTGGTCGTGTCCCTTGTGGCCCGTCAACTCTAGCCACGGTAACGACATCAGATGTTCGTCCGTGTTCTCCCGGTTGAGAGATGTCTTGATCTCAACAGGCTCTCGTGCAGTTTACTTGTAACGATGAAACTAAAGTTATTAGATTGAATTTCTTAGTCGATATATTTTTTTCTCCTGATTTATTTCAACATTTGTAGAGCCGGGCACTTGTGCAATTTAAGTTATAATTGGGTACTTAAAGCAGCTTCTCGAATTATGATCACCACAGGAAATGTTGTTACAAGTTGGAAAGAATTATGAAATAATTCTACCATTCATTTTATATTACCCAGTTTCTGTAAAATACTGTGTACATATTTTAAAATAATATAAACAATAAAATTGATATTATTATTACTATTCATTTCATCTACTACTACATGTTCTCAAAATATATTACATAGATACTGCTATAAAAAATATATGTGATTTTCACAGAATCAGTTTTTTTTTTTAATACGGATTACATATTTTAAGTACACGTAAGAAATCGCGTGCTTCTTTTATTTTAACATTGTACATTCATCCTGATTCTTGTTTTCGACTGTTCAAAATAGACTGAAACACGCACATGACGCATACTTTCATGTGAAATGGTTCTACTAAGTTCAGACATGCAATCGCGTTGTCTTCTCTACTCTCCATATTATATCTGATGAGTTCTGGAAATAAACTTCTGTTCTTTTTTTTTCTAATTCATTAAAAAGAAATGTAAATTTAAACACATTCTTTCCCACAGATATATTCGATGGGTTTAGGGTAGTGAAATAAAACTAGATTGGCTTTAACATTTATTTTTGCTGAAAGCTAACCGTAGAAAAAACAGCCAATGGATTTGACCACATAAAATATATCCACATATTCTTTATACCTATTCGTTTTCGTAAGAAAGGCAAAAGGCGGTGGCGTCTATGTGAGATCCTCCGGAGTACTGTTAACTTGCCGTATAAATGCAAGTATTCGTGGCGGATAACTGTGAAATGGCTCTCTAAGGACCACGTCCAGCGTAGCTTCCCCGCTCACACTGCTACCCGAAAACCTTGGCGATATCGATAGCAGTAGCCGATAGTATGACGACGACTTCATTCCGCGCTCCGCCAACTCCACTGGGAACGCTCCATAGAGGAACGGATCAATTATACCCATACCTGCGAGACCTCGATTTCTAAACTCCAATTTCAGAATTCTCTAGAATGTTTCCTGTTTCTCTTTCCTCATCGTGTTTTCACGATCATGCAAGCGCTTGAAAAATACTAGTGACATGTGAATAAATGAGTATGTTGCTAAATTATAGCTTTGTTTTTCACTTCCCTGACGGTAGTGAAATAATTCCCTCACTGTGTGTATGTGTGTGTGTGTGTGTGTGTTTATTAATTACAGCATTATTGAATTAAGCTAATATTCCGGTTCTTGTTTGTTACAGATTGAAGACGCGATGCTCATGTTTGACAAACAAACCAACAGGCACAGAGGTGAGTAACTAAAATCTGAATGCTACTTTTAATACAGTTAGTTCTGAATTGTATGTACAAACGCCTATTGACGGTTAAACTGGATATTACGGTGTGTATCGTATTACCGGAAGTAGCCAAATCGAGAAAAATATGTCGTTCAAATATTTGGCTTTTGACAGAAGCTAGGGAAAATCTCTGTGAGAGATCGGTTGGTGGTTCGTTTTTATATTCCCGTTCTTTATAGAAAGAAAATATGATTCGATTTGGAAGCCAGTGTTCCACGTCAATGCGCCTGTCTCTCTGTTGTATGCGAAGACTGTATAAAAAAGCATTTCAAGTTTTACTGTAATATTTCATTTTGCCTTTTCCGTACTTTCGTTGAATCTTTCGTCCATGTAATAATATAAACCTATATTCTGCTGTTTAGATATTTACCGTTTTCCATTCACTTACCCGTGCAATATTTCCCATATGCGCGTGGATTTACACAATGTACTTTACGTATTTGTTTAAACTAAACTCAACGGAAGAGACGAGTAAATTTTAAATCCCTTTGCTCCAGTCGTGCTATTGTTCTTATAATTGAAATGATGACCACGGCATAACGTATCAGATTTGTGTTTCAAACAACTTTTGTTTCATGACCGACGGTCCATTCGTTCGCTTTCTTTCTTGTTTCTTATACCTTCAGCATTCTGTCGATGTTGCCAGCGAGAAAATGACAAAGTTTGTACTAAGGAATGGGGGCCAGTAAAAGTTTTCCAAACCAACCGGACTCCGTACATTAGCCAGAATCAATTCCACCCTCGAACGCGGCTAAGGACTTTTCTTTCGCTACGAGCGAAATCCGGATTTTATTTACACGCTTTTCCCTTCTGTAGATACCGGTAGTATATTTCTTGGATAAAGCTAGTTTTTCTATCAGTTTTAGGTGCAAATTTCAATATTTTTAAAGTGCGTACTATTTATATTATTGATTATATACTTCTTCGATAATATTATACAAATTCATCGATGCGAACTGAAACCTTGTCATAAGTATGATAGTACAATATTATTAACCAATTGCTATAGATATCTCTATATTCATTTGAATATTATACCTATTCAGTTAAGTGTTTAACATGTGTAGCACTTTACTGAATAATAGAGTTAACTAGTTATTTTGTATTAAGCCCTGCGTGCTATGTTTGTTATGTTGATGCAATAGCTAGTTCTGTTTGTCATTTAACTGTTTGCAGTAAAACTTTGCTGGATAATTGCAATTATATTTACACGAATCCATGTGTGAAGGTACCTCTATATAATAAAGCATATAATGCAATTAACCGATGTGATATCCCTTGATATTCCCAACAGCGTTGTTTTGCATTAACCGACTACGCTATTCCGCCAGATTATACCGGATAATATGACCTCATATCATAACATAGCGTTACAGTGGCTTGTTGAATATCATCTCTACTGCGCTAACATATCTAGGGTATTTTGTACTCCATAAGTATATCTGCTCTCTCTGTATCTAAACAGATTGAGGTTATGTAAATTAGGAAGTATTTTTTATACCGGATGAACTATTCATAGTAGATGCATGCATTTTGTAGTTTCTTTTATTTTGCCGTATATTTATTTGTATTCATTACTTTATACGATCCAGTTTGTATTGCGCCTGGAATTTCTTTTCGGACTTTCGGCTCCACTTTTTCACTTCTGTTACAACTTTGTCGTCATTTCTAAACTTTCATCCTAGAAAGACACACTTCAGTAGGTCAAAAGAATGAAGATAGGAGACCCCGAACTGTATTCAATCAGGCCCAGTGTTGTGATTGCTTCCCTTGTTCACAAGTTGGTGTGCGAGCTTTCGTTGTCTTGTAATAGGACATCTTCCATGCATTTTTCTACTTCAATTCGCCGTAACTGGTTCTTATTCTTCGTCGTAGAATAATATACGCTGCATCTAAAAGTTTGTGACTTTTTCATACAAGTTTTAAAAGTAGCGAGAACGCACTACTGCCTGTCACTTTTTCCGTAAAACTATGTTAATGATCTTTATATATTAAAGAGTACTTGCATCGAGTTAACATGTAGAACGTATATTGATTATTTTACATAATTATCTCGAAATTTTTTATCACCACAAAAGATTTTATTTGTTTTCTATTCTGGAAAATGTGCATGATATTATCATGCAAGTAACTGCATTTGTTAGAAAACAAATTATATATTTAAATAGAAAGTGAACGATGAGTTGCGATGTACGATACGGGAAGGTGAAATGTCATTATTCATAGAGAATTGTTATCGAATGTAATCATAGACTTCACACGAATATCCCGCTACATCCGCGTGTCCAGATAGCGATATTCAATTTCAGTAGTACCTACGTATTTTCTATTTGTGGATCTATATCAAATACAAAAGAAGAGCTTACTTCATGCGTGAAGTTATATAACATTTTTCACTTTAGTTATTTATAAATATTGGTGTATTTGTTTCAAATATACCTTCTCTGTTTTGCGTAGTGTTATACCGTTGTTTATATTTAACGTGTGAAATGTAATATTAGTGTATTTTAGAATCGTAACATATGATGAAAATGTATACAAGGTTTATGGTAGCAGGATAGGCAAAATATTTCTGCTGTATAGGTATTTACGAGTATACTGAGTGTACGAATGAAATGTCGATTAAATTAACGTGTTGGGGAAAGTGTGGTGTGGGAGGTGTGCATGGGGAGGAGAGCTTTGGGGCAAATAAATGGTTTCCAGGACAGCACACAATATGATGTGACTGGAAGCGCCATCGCGCTCTGCATGTTACCCAACTGACCACTCGATTCATTATAAGCCGCTATCATTATTGGTTGCTGTGCTTCGGGGAACGTGTTATAGTGCTGTCGGAATTTATTTTGCCAATGATATTTTTTTGACACTTTACAAAAATTAACCATATTTTGCAGTGTATGTAATAAAATAATTTATTTGGTTAGTAGCCAATTTTGAGTTTAATTGATAAATGGGTTTGATCAATTTATTGGATAAAATGATTATAACGGTTAGTCTATTTACTGGATTTTGTATTACATCCGTTTTATCTGTTTTTCTCCTCGATTTTTGTATTTCAAATAAATATGATGTAAATGTTTAGTTATAAAAGGTCACACTTAGAATATTTTGTACGCTGAATCCTCGTAAAAATGAGCTTTTAATTACGGGAATAGTCATTGAATGTTGATGGTTCCTTCGTGCAACATGCCATTAGTTCGGTGTTTTTTCTACTCATTAAGTTATCAGTTATGTTTGCGGGGGATCTGTGCGCGACATATGGCCACTGGTCATTTATCATAGTCCCGGAGTTCGACATGGGTCGCCTCGTTTCAGCAGTCTCTCGGAGTCTGACAAAAACAACTGATGATCGTTCGTCCCTATGCTGGTGTGTGTGTGTTATGTAGGCAGGGGTGGGCGTGGGTGTATGTGTATGTGATATATATCCATGGTATTTGCGGTCATGTGTAACTGTACTTTACTCATTAACTGTGTGTTTATTTCCCAATGTACCACTTCTACATAATCGATATGCGTATTGACTGCACTGTATGGTACACATACATACATCCGTGTACTTAGGTGTACAGTATTATGTATTTAGAGCCAGTGATTTTGTTCGTGTATTTAAGCAATTATTTATGCGTAGCCGGTTGCTCAGGTGAATTTATCTGCGGACACCGGATGCGGTACAGGAATACAAAGGTTCAGTTCTGTGGCCTTTGTAATATTGTTTGAAATGGTTCTCTCTCTTGAATCTCTGCGTGCGATTTCAGTTAAACAATCGCAAGTTAAATTTATTACTATCCGCACGTCGTCACCTGGCACCGGTAAATGAATGTACGACTAGAAAATATCTAACTACATATTAATCTCTCTCTCTGTCTTTCCCTCTGCCTCTCAGCAGGCGTTCGTGTAGAGTGCGTGCGTGAGCCACCACCACACGGCACTGTAAATAAAACACTTTGAGTTTTGTACTTACAAAACTGTTCTTTAGTCAAGAATTTCCCGCAATTAACACCCACATATAAACTTGCATTATACATTAAATACATATGCTAATACTTACCTAGATCGTGTCGTAAAACTAAGGTGAGATTATTACAAATTACTCTACAGAAATTAGTCTACAAGTTGATATTACTCCAAGATAACCGCTGATATGTAGTATAATTAAGTATTAATGTATTTTACGATTTGCTAATTTCATTATTTTCAATATGTTTACCATATAATTTGTACAGTAAATATACTAAATTCAGACATATTTGTAGATGTATACACAATAGAAATATGTATGGAAATATTTAGTGCTGAAATTACAATGTGTTGAATTAAATTAGTTGGATTATGGTATGTGTGGCTGGGCATTCTACATTCGAGATTAGTTAAAGTAATTATTGGGGAAGTTTGGCGAGCGATTTACTCTGGAATCGTTTTCTCAACCGCAACTCTGTTGCAGCAACAATATGCGCCCGTTTTACTATTGAACATTGCGCGTCAATTAGGTGTTTAATGCACATACATATATACACGGACGTATGTACATAGAAGTCTATGTGAATGCCAGCAATTAATGCAGTAATTTAATGAAAGCATTTCAATTTGATTCTGTGTGCTTGTCCCCGGCACGGTTGCATATGCGAGGCTGATTAATAATATCAATTCAAGGCAGTAAATAACTGGCGTGTGATATATTATACTCGACGGCGGCTCGGGACGGCCATGTTACCGCCAACACAATTGTTGCCGACGTGTCGCTTGTACCCTGTGGATATATTGGCTGCGATGTTCTGTTCGGCCGAATGTCAAAATATCCATTGTCCTAATTTCAGCTATCGATATCATCGTGGCACACGGGATTAATTCCATTTATATCATCTCACTGGATCATTCCATTTTTTCATTCTTCTAGTATTTTTTGTTTTGTTGGACTAAATGTACGTAGCCAATTGGGAATCCATTTAAATAGGTAATAAAAAAGTTAAACAGTAAATGTTTCCAGTAAAAACATAAAAGTCCATAACACATAAAATATGTACGTACTAATAACTAAATAGCATATATCTATGTAATATTTATTCACTAAAATGTTAACATATTTTCAATATTTTTATCTACTCATATGTGCAACTGTATGTTATGCTGGGACATGATCATATCACGTAGGTAAATAATGTTACGAATATACGCCAATATTCTGTAATCAGAAAAGATATTTCTTTAAAAAAAAAAAAAAAAACGTGGAACTGATAGCGTTGTTTATGTATGTACCATTTAAAAATATTACTTTTTATATTTGCTTTAATACTAGTACCATGTACAGTTCTAAATGTTTACTTCATTGGTTTATACAGTGTTTATAGAATATGGTTATACATTAATTTAGTAATTTGCAAAATAAATATCGCAACCCGATTTAAATACCTGATTGAACTAGGGAGATTGTACTTTTGTGGATGTTAAATTTTGAATTATTCCATAGGGTATATACGTATGAATGTGTATTTTAGAGGGTTAGAGCCTGGACGAGTTATTAAATTTCTCTGAATGCCTGGTGTTATTACGTTGTAGTGTATTATTGTAATTTCAATTCATTATTCTTAGATATTTAAAGTGTTAGTGTCAGGTGGAACTAAGCCTGCACCGGCAATATTCTCGTATCCGATTCTAAATATATTGGTCCCGATCCTCGAAACTGAAACGGTATTAAACGATTACGTGGACCGTTAATATGTCTGTACGATTAATTAAACCGGTAACGTAAACCGTTATGCTGGTTAGTGTGTGCGGTTGGGGAAGCAGGGATGAAACACTGCTGTGCGCTAGTTTTGGGTTTGCTAGGGTTAGCAGGAGGAAGCGCCCGACACGGTTCGCGTTTAAATTTTACAATCATAGCGAGACCGCAGCGGCGTTCATGAAATATCATTTCTGGTTTGTGAACGTACCGGAAATGAAACAGATACTTGCACAATGTACGCAGATTACGAACAAACGGAGATTTAATTCACTCTCAAATTTATTGTCCATTAGTGATATTTTAATAATTTCACTTTATCACATACGTGTGTACTTTCTCCATGTGTTTCTCCATTTCACAGTTTACCCACGTCCTATGTTTACAAAAGTTTTCAGAAAATATTTTTAATATTTGTTATAAGTCGTTATAATACTACTATTATTTGTGATATACTTTACCCGATATTGAAGGCGACGTTGTTTGCTGAAGTTTTGTAAAATGTTATTGTAAACAAAAATGGTAAAGCTGGTGAAAGAATATATTTGTCCCTAACTAAATCAGGGTTGTTATTTCAAACTGAAAGTGTACAAACATCATTAAATATTGTACATACGTATGACCATTAATCACTGCGATTGTAGATGAAGCACTGGCCTAAACATGTCTTGTATGTTTAACGCTCACCCAGCCCAGATATCGGCGGCTTCCGGCTCGTTGGACTTCGATTAATGGAACTGACACGATTTATGAACGTGATTGCGTGACTTCCAAAATCGTTTAATTATTTTGTAGATACATTATGTCGCTTCTCGCATTCCTTATTCTTTGTATTGCTCTACTAAATTGCATTTATCTGCGCGAAGTCGTTAATATCGAATACAGTTTAATTGTACAGAAGAATTTCGTCGTTATTTCATGATTCGGTGTAATATATTTCTTTACGAAACAAAACAATAATCTATTGTTATTGTGAGACGGGGGACATATGCATCGTTCAAAAATGATTTCGACGGAATAAGAATAGGCCGATATTTTTGTTTGGTATTCATAGACCCGTGATTATTGTAAGGAATGCGTCTTGTTTAGAGTAAAATATTCACATTGCAGTGCTTTTTTTCATTTATTCCTCTCCTGTGGTTTTGCTGTTAAATTACTGTTTATTCAGAAACGCAAGTTATATGTTTCGTGAAACCCACAAATCCTAGCAATGTGCTTGGCCGTGTCACCTGGGGATGGAGCGTGGAACACCTGCTGCGATGTAAATTACAGCCGAGTATCTAAATATTGCGTGAGTGTATGCATATCAAATGTACCTGCTGCGCACGTGTCTCTCTCCCTATACCAACGTCCTTCACTCGCATTCTCCTGCTTCGCTATTTATTTTCACTGATTCGAAATTTTATATCGCCATCAAAGCTAAACGAAAATAAATGTATGTTTTTACAAATTCAAGAAAAAAATATATCTTTGCTGCATTAAATGTACACATTGCCGAAATTAATATACCTACAATTTTTAGGAAAGCGTTATTCAGAACCGAATTTCGTTGTAAATTTTTTAGTATGAGAAACTGCACTACTATAGTTTCAATTATTTTCAAGCGGTATATTTGTACTTTTTAATTTAATTTTAGTAACGTTTTAATTGGAGAAAAATAACGACTGAATTTTCTACTCAATACTTGCCTCCATATTAATTTACTTTCTATACAATCATATGTTTTCATGAGTAAATAATTTTAGTTTAAACGTTCGCATATATGTCTGCTGAATTTCTAAACAACTATTTATTATTGAAATACCCTATCCGGGATGAACAAACAGAGACCGGATTTGCAAGATACAATAAGCGGCTGTGTTGTGCTTGTTACACACTACGAAAAGTACTTGAATTGGTTTCTACTGTTTGTATATCTCGGGGATTTGGGATGCAGCTGTATGTATTTAGAGTCCGATTATATGTTACTTCTGTTTTTCTTTTTCTATTAATCTGTTTGTCGACTCATGTGATCTATGCTGTAAACATGTTTAAGAACTTTATCCTTGTAAATAATAATTGTAGTTGACAAAATCTAACCATATTTATAAAAAAATTCATATATGTTTATGACTATTTGTGAGAAAATTCTAGATTACACAGTGCTTGTGATTTTTTGTAGAAAAATATAGGTGCGGCTGATTGTTGGTGGAGTGTACTTATGTACAATGGCATTGTGGCAATCCTATGTTTTCAAATGCTAAAGTTAATATAAATCCACGAAGGCTGCCGTGGTATCACATGCGGCGCCTGAGCCGGCACAAACATGAATTCCATTTCTGAAACTTTCTGTTGACCGTTATTTAGGAGAGTTTAAAGCCGGATTGTTTGAAGTCGCCGGAACATCCCTCGTTAATATTGCGGTCCTGGTAACTCGTATACTTTTGTGATAGTGGTACCGCATTGTAATACAACATGGAAATATTTCCAGTGACTGCTTTATCCGGTGCGAATGTCGGAAGGATTTTGTCACTCATAGAAAATGTTATATTTTATGAAAATCTCCGCAAATAAATGGTTTTCTTTCATCTGGTTTAGACGTAAATGTAGGTACCTATCATTATTTTGCACTTCCATTGATGCAGAAGTTTGCATTTCCTTATATTATTGTTTGAACGTTTACAATTTTAAAAATTAGTTTGTAAGATAATAAGACCTCTTAGGCGAAGTTGGAAAATGGCCAATAATTGAAACATCTACGTTGTTATATCATTAATCAATTTAGAATGTATCATGGCGGCCGCATAACTGAAAATGAATATATTGTAAGTTGCAACAGAATTATGGTTCTATATGTTTAACTGCACCCCATGCTTTTCGGTTCTCGCTATACGCCCTCCTGTACTTCCATTCTATCGTTCATCCATCTTCATTTCCTGAAACATTCGCACGTCACAACAGTGTGGCTTTCAACGCCGAGAACCGTCATCTCGTCCTTGATGCTAAAAATGACGATAAATGAAATATCCCATTATGCTTTTTTTCTTTTCTCACATTTGTTGTTCCTTTTTCTGATGTCATTATGCTGACATATCACTGTTCACTTGAAATTTTTTATTTGTACGAGGTTCTAAATCTTAAAAAAAATACGGTTATAGAAGTATTAGGTACCTTCATATATCTACATAAATGCCTATGAAAATGTCATGTTCTAATTACTTACAAGTATGTATTTAATTGTCGCATAGAAATTCTTCGTAACTAACAATGAATATTGCTATCCCTTTATGCGACGCACTGTATGTTCTCGTCAAATGGCTGACAGTAGGCGTGTCTACTCCATCGTCACCTAGAAATTACGTTGAGTAAACTGTGTATTTTTTGTTCGTACTGTCACTTTCAACATAATGACGTCCTTTATTTAATGATGACGTGATTCACCCTGACGACATTCAATTATTTTAAGTACTAAAATCTTTTGTGAGTGAAGAATAGATTTAGGAAATTTGCCGGTAATTTGTTTTGTTGAAGGTGCGGTCGATACTATCCAATTTCCGATTGCTGAAACGATTGTGGAATTTAGGTGATGTTTAATTTATTGTGATTGACCAGGGAGTTGTTCTATCCTAGGTTTTATATTTGTGAGCAACCTTAGTTAAAAGTGAAAATACGGTTTTTTTTTATATAAATGGGATATCCAGCCAAACAACCAATTCACGTCATCAATGCAATATCACTAGAAATTGTGACGTCATATTCGATTACGGTTACGTGAGTTCTAAAACGGATTAAAACAATGTTCTGCCACACGAAAACAACGTCGCAAGGATCATCTACTATAAACGTGTAATAGATATTTGTTTTAAGCGTTGCCATTAGTAAAAAACAAAATTAAAATGATTGGATCAAAAATGATAAAAAATAATGTAACAGAATTATTTATTAACATGATTAGTTATCTTAATGGATTTTTCGTGAATATTAATAATAAAACCTATAGAAATGTCCGTTACAAATATATTTACAAATACAGTGATAAGTAATTTCAGTGACATTTAAGAAGTATGAATCACCAAGTCAAGCCTGCAAATTCTAGGCACATAGATATACAAAATATCGTTGAATTTGGGGAAAAAACTGATTTAATCTTTAGTATACAAACTAATTGGAAAGGAGATGTTTATCTTCGGGCCCTATGCAAAAACATTTCAGAAGACCTTTAAACGCTAGTCCAAAGAAAGTTTCAACAATACTTGCAAGCTATTTGCAGACCATTCAAAGGACGGACTTGTTTGCTTAGGCGTAAAATGGCTAGGGACTGCAAATGACCACATCACGACCTTCTCGATAACTGTATTTGTTTAGACTGTCCAGTAGCCAATTTAACAAAAGACATTTGCGCTGACATTTGCGCAACATTTCGGCGTTGTGGAGGCTAGTTGGAAAAAAATATTTGAACAAACTAAGTATAGAAACGTGATTCATTTCAATATTTTACAATATATTCATGCAATTTAAATAATATTTGGGTATTTAAATTTCAATTCGAAATTTATTTTATATTATGTTACTTGCATTATATGTTTTATGATGAAATTAAAAAAAAATACTAAATATAATAAAACAAAATAAGGTAGAAATGTTGAGTAGATTTAAAATACCTCCATTTATATTACGACCCTGAATTCAAGAAATTATTTTAGTCGCAGTATGAGTTTTTGGCATAGTGGAGTAAATTTTGACACCTGCTGTCACTAGGGTATTGATAAATTGCATTGTGTTTTTAATGTTATAGTTATTGCATTTATGAAAACAGTTTGTTTGAGTAATTGCTGATATTGTAATTAATTACTTTATGCGATTATTTTATCTATTTGTTATTAGATTAACATTACATCAAGCAAGTATATACCTACGGTATGTACATTCATATTATTTACTGTTCTCAGACATCCCAGTGTGGGTATACATGGAATTATATGGTTTATTTAAACAAGGATTTAAAGGTTAAGGTAAGGTTGGAAATAGACGGAGATATATTGTTTTCGCTCGTTCTGACTGATATGCTTAAATTCTTGATAGAGTAGCGTGTGTTCCATTTCCCGTAACGATATATAAATTATGCAAGAATATAGAACGACTGAGGTACTATATTGAGCGAGAAGCTATGATACTTCCGACAGCGGATCGTTGTACGTCGTACGAAGTAAACCTAAATATTAAAATTCTACCATGTGTGTGTGTACGCATATACATACTAGGTGTTAACTATACTATATGTTAACAGTGTTCAAATAATATCGCTCAGTAGCTATCAAAACAAATGAAATTCTAGTAGTAAAATTAACAAAATACATTTGATACGTACATGTATAGCAAATCGAAATATGTATTATGAACATTTCGAGAAAAAATACTTATGTAAAATTCCACATATGTATATTAAAGCAGAAATCTTTCTTTCTGATCATGGTTTCCATATTGGTTATTTTCGTGTGTAACTTAGTTTGATATTATATGTGGAATATTACCATTATTTATATCATAAATAACATCCTTCATTGTAAATGTTATATTTGTGTAATATTCAATTGTTGTATTTGCGGGATTCGATATTCACATACTTTTATTACAGCGTGCATTACTTCTAAATAGTTTGACTTTGTTGGAATGATTTATCAATAACAATTATAAAATTACAATAGAACATTAATTCAGTTTAATAGCTATTGTATAGCATCGGTAGCGCCGAGTCCTTTCATATTCTGAAACTAATCGTTGCAAAATGTACATGCCAGCAAATACCGACGCATATCAGGCATGCAACAGCAGCACTACAGCAAATCTACTGACTCATTTGTTTCTAAACAGTACCGTTCTACATAGAACTAGCCGGGCATTCCTAACAACATTAGAACTACTAAACTCGCGAACGTATTGTATTTAAGTTTATCTTCGAGGTCTAAAATTTCTTACTTTACATAAATGTTATGCATATAGAAGTTTAAGTCTGAATTGAATGGATTTAGTTTAATATTCAATAGTGGTGATCTTCGTTCTTACCGTGGGTTGGAATAATTGGCCATTGCTATATACGTGTCTTTTTGATAAAATACTCTACCTACTTTTAATGTTATCTAATTGTTTTTCGCAAAGTATTACACAATTATATTAGTTTATAGTCGTTTTGAAATACAACTGGTGTACGTATTTTTTTTCCATACTGTATTTGTTTTATAACTTTGTTCATATCACATCTAGTATATTTACTTGTTAATTACTATAACAATCAGGCTTGACTTTAGGTTGTATATAATTATAAAATTACATTATCGTTATCTGCGGATAAATATTGAATATTCACAGTTTGCCAATAGTTAAAGTCCATTGAGGACTGTGTTCTCGACCGCCATGAGCCTTTCTAAGCCTGAATATAAACAATGTATGACATGTCTTGTTAGTGGACATCACTTACGTCTCTCCAGATGGAGATTATGCAGCTATGTGAAAAGCTTCAGCACGTAGTTTCAACCACGTACGTTTTCACCGGTGATAGGATTAAATGCTGAGACTTTAGTGCGTATCTCGTCCATGCTTCCACACTCTTTTATAGTCACGTGCACAACGGGCGGATTATCTTCTGAAGGTAAAAGCGATTTAATGCAAGTCTTGTGAAGCTAGACATTCAGATCCTCGTGGCAATGCAGGAACAAAGTATTTGAGTACTACCTGTGCAGTGAATATATTTTATCACTTACGTACGTATGTTCGTTTTAACGTCTAACGATTCACTTCAATGCGACATTATTCTCGCGCAAATTTAATCATTTCAAATAAAACTCATTCATGTAAATTCCTGATATGTATGATTTAGATACGTTCACTTCCATTTAAATATGTTTCTCTTGAAATGTCTGTTTTTCTAGCAATCGCTAAAAGAAATGATAAAAATTTGTTTTCTGAAAATATGAACATCGGATTGATCGGTGTGCAGCGAACTTTCTCTGAATTTAACGCTTTCCCAGATTAATGTGCGCTCCATCCTCGGCACCTGAAAGTCTGCCAGTTTTTCAAGTTTCGGGTTATTTAGTAGGTACGCAAGCAGCCTCAGTCAACAACATCCCCAGGACTTCATTTCCCCTTTTCCACATGCGATCCGCATTCATCACTATTGACTGCTCTATCGACAGCAAACTTTCTATCTTCTGATTACCAATACTTTGCCGGTGCTCTTCCCTTCTAGAATTCACTCATTCGCGCTGCTCTTACTGATATTTTGTTTACATTGAATGTGTCTATTTGCCTTCAACAATAAGGCCTCCAACCTACGGGGAATATTATATTTACATGTAAATAAATATTGTCCAACGTTGGCGTCTATTATCTATTAACAACAATTTCTTCTTGTTACAGGTTTCGGGTTTGTTACATTTCAAAGTGAAGATGTGGTAGACAAAGTTTGCGAAATTCATTTCCACGAAATTAACAATAAAATGGTAAGTTGTATTTACTTGTAGTTTACCATAGCATATAATTACGTATTGTTACAAACATAAAGAAATCCTCGAGATGAACCTAAATTACCATGACGTCTATTTTTCATGTCACAATAGTATTTAATTGACAACGGATATTGTTATTGTTCCTGATGCCAATTGTCTGTTCTAAATAATTCTAGAGTGAAATTCTGTGTTCAGAATATTTGTGTGAATTCCAACAGGATTACTCATTCCAAGAGGGTGCAGAGCTCCAGGTATTGCTCACTGTCACTGTGGCATTCCGTACATTGTTTCGAGTTACCCTGTTACGGTTGAACCGATTATAATGCTCCAGATATAGTTCATTGTCGATGTCACCGCTCGCTTCACACCAGCCTTTTGTTATATTATGTACGAAAAAAATGGCGCACTTTTCTTACAGCGGACATTCTTGTATTCATAATGCTAATATTCTGAAGACAAACTAGTCGAACATACTGTTCCTTTACATGTAATGCCACAGTTCACACAATGCTAACGATCAATTTACAGTGACGTATAATACAAAGAACATATACTCAATAAATCGGAATGTTATTTCTTCGCTAATTGTTAGTTTATTTTTCTTATAACTTATTTTCATTATGTATATATATTTCTGAAGATGACTAACTTCGTAATTTGTTATGTGAAGAAATTTGATGAACATTAACAGTGTTGCGTATGATCATATTCTAATGCATCATGTGATTCGTGCAGGTGGAATGCAAGAAAGCTCAACCGAAGGAAGTGATGCTACCTGCCAACTTGGCAAAGACTCGTGCAGCAGGACGTGGCACTTACGGTGAGTTACTAATGCTGAATCCGGGGGCCGGACCCGTCAGTAGCGGCACACCGGCGTCAGCCTATCGTTATACACCCTATCCATTACCAGTGAGTGCGGCGGCGGCGGCCGCCGCTGCTGCTGCTGCCGCTACAACCGTGCCTGTGGCCGCGACTGGTCTTGGGGCGGCATCTGCCGCTGCCACCATGCTGCCCATAGCCGTGGCAGCCTCACCAGCGGCTACCGGCACCGGTCTACTGCACTACGCGCACGGCCCTACCCTCTATGACGTCACGGGTGCCATACAGGCTGCGGCCTCCTGTAAAAGGGTGTTCGCTACGGCCGCGGCCCTCCGGCCTATACAGTCGCGGCCGACGAACACACTTACCTACAGTATGAACGATTTACTAGGGGTACAGGGACTCGACATCTCCGCCTTGTACCCAAACACATTACCGGCGGCACTGGGCCTGTGACCCGCGGCTGCGCTCTTTGCGCCGTTTGCCCGGCAACCACCGCCGCATTAAAATCCGTTAGCTCGTACTTGTATGTGCTGTGTCGTGCCGCACCTGGTCCATTTTCACACTTGCAATAATAGCCATTTGAACAGTAATTCTCCACATTGCTCAAACATCCCTATGCTTCTCTATATGACTCATATCGATGTCACCTGTTCAGAAACTAACGTACATTTACATACACATGCATAAACCTACTTATCAATCGTGGCCAAAACCCAGGGAACTTTTGTGATTGTAGAGCAGTAGATAATAGTTTTGTTTCAAATTATGTGTTTCAAATCAGTTATTTCGTACAAAATTTAATGAGACTGGTTTTTATACGAGTAGATTTTAGCATCAAATTGACAATAACGATAGTAGTCTTTTGTAGCAACGTAGCTCTCATAGTGTATAGTAAAAGATTAATAATAAAATTGATATAATTTTTATACAAACTTAGAATTTGGTATTAGAACGTATCAGCTAGTATTCTGAACTGTGCCATTGCACCTGTGACGTCATAAATTCAGCGAACCTCCCATTTGTATATGTACATTGTATTTTAGAAGTTAGATTATACTTACATATGACAATTGATACTCTTGTGACAATTACAAAGAGCATTCATTTATTACACGTGATACACACACATATCCAAATAATGGCGTAGTAGATGAATTCTCGTCTAGTCTGTATATAGCAATTCTATAGAGAACCTCATCATGAAATTTCAAAGTGTCTATGCTAAGCTGTCAGTGAGTTGATTAAATAATTGACTTCAGGTCAATTATAAATACCCATATCTATGTATATGCTATAATTAGGTAGGGCAAATATTACATATATACGTACACGTATATTATGCGTATATATATATATATATATATATATATATATATATATATATATATATATATATATATATATATATATATATATACAATATTAGATATATAATACTATGTGACAAAGTACCGCGAGAGTCGGGGAAGTACCTGGATCGTTTCCAGGTTCACTGTTCGAATCCGGGGGCCGTGTTTGTTCAGTGCCCGGTCCTGCAAGGGCATTAAGTGTAGCTGGATGGCTGTTAGCTAGGCCTAGACCAGACTTGAGATGTTGCTACTGTTGCCTAATCGTTCACGCACGTGCCAGGGCTCCCGGATGCCTCATGTGCATTCAGTAGCCTACCCTCACACCACCAGGTGCGAACTAGCGTGCCCTCCGGCACCAATCATTCTCTTTCTATTATGTACTTCAGATATAATTAATTAATTAATTAAGTAGTTAACGTAGCGTAAATATTTATATAATATTCGTGATTAGCACTAATATTTTACAAGGTTCTCGATGAAGCAATCAAGAAGTGATGTGAATCTTAAACTTGAACTACTTATGTAACATATATAATGTACGTATTTGAATTTATCTATTATAGATAATGATTATAGCTGTTTTAGATATTAATATTATTAACTGTAATTGTTAAAGCATTTTGTTAATTACTTCCAGCGGTCTTACTTCATGTATTGGATGTGTGTTCAGAGTAATAATTATTTTACCGAAGTACCAAACATTAAACATTTCATGTGGTAATTAGAACAAATGATCATAGTTTGCTAGTTGAATGTAGTTTGCATAAACACTAGAGTACAAATAATCGGATAACTAGAATAATTTTTTACATATACCTACCTCTGTAATGTGCATATATACATACAACTATGTACAATGTACATGTATATTACATGGGTACTTACATACTAGATTAGTGATATAGCAAAGATCCTAGGTGAGACAGCATCTCTCTTTCTAGGTGGATCATGTGCATTTATATTCACACAAATACAGTGTAACCTGCGTAATGCTATACAGAGAAATACACTACATACATATATAAACTCGCACACACAGACACACATACATTTAAAAATACCCACTCACACATATAAATATTCGTGGCATATTAGTTAGTGTGAAACGATTGTTGCAATGAGACACTGTATTGCCTGTGTAGCCACGTACAGTAGAGCTGATTAGCGTAGCTAGTTCTACATATAATTTTAGTAACCGATCATTACTATCGGTGCTGGCGCGTAGACACTACACCATTAATTAGTGATATGCGAAATTTCATGAAATTTATGGCAGCGTGTGCGTAACCCAGTATAAGCAGATGTGGTGCACGCCACCAACCATCATTCTCTTTCCCCACTTCTCTGATCAATTTACTAAGAGCGTGCTATTTTTGCATTTCTAGATTTTATGTGGTCCCTGGGTGCTCTTCCTGACGGTAAGTCAAAAATTGAACATTTTTCTATTTCTTAATGTGTATATTTCTGGCATGCTTAGTTTTTTTGCAGTTTATATATATATATATATATATATATATATATATATATATATATATATATATATATAGGAAGTAAATAATTATATAATTTAAATGATTGAAGTCAGATGAATATCCATTAGAAAATTATATACTGCATTAGTAATTTAAAATTAAATTTCTCTAAGATGTTTTAATGCTTGTGCATAAATATACGGTGACCATTCGTACTTTTTTTACGGCCCTGTACTGTTGTTTTTTTTTTTAAAGAATAAATGTACTGATTTTTATTTTTTGTAGTTTTGTGTTGCTTTTTTCATCAAATTTAAATTATACTTAACATAAATTTTAGAATTTGACAATATAACAAACCTTTACCTAAAACAAAATTGTTAAAATTTATTCTTTTTTATATATCAGGTGTCCCAAGAAATCTGGGACATAGGGAATTATCCTGAAAATATAGAAATATTATGATTACTTCAGAATGATACATTTTAGAGCAAATGTGTAAATAAAAAAGTTGCGTAGAATTAAAAACTGTATAATATGATCACATATTCATTGCCTAAATATATTTGTATATACAAAAATGGGTCGAGATATTTACTCACTTTCATGGTAAAAACATTTCCTAGGTAAATATTTTGAAAATAGTTGAGTTCGGCATAAGCCTACCAGCGCTCAATGCACCAAAAGAAAGAGTATTTTCTATATAGAATAGCCCTTGTCTGTCCGTCACGCATGAAGTTAGCTGCAATTGCGTAACCTAGGCAACATTAATGACAGTTCATGAAATGACAGCTCTTCTTAGTAACATAAAAATAAACAATAATAACATTTTGACAACCCACATGTGCGCAGAAGTATTGTTTGTGAATGCATGTTTAAAATATCTAAAATACGTTATTTGTACTTCTACGAAGTCTATTAAAGCTTCCGTATAGACGGATATTTTTTTTAAACCGCCGACAATAGTAAATATTTTTTTTTACAATATAAGATCCGATAAATACAATTAGATGGAGAAAAATAAAAATGATGGATATACAGACAAAATCAAGATATTTTAGAGAGTTTGCGACTAGGAGACGTAAAGGTACATACAACGCAGAAACAGAAATTTTTTATAGAAAATACGAATGTGGGCACATGGTGCTCACGGGAAGCGCCTAGTTTTCTATATTTGGTCAACTGAAAAAAATGTTTGTTTTTTTATCAGAAAATAATGGTCACCGTAATAATATAGGTACAGCAGCAACGTGCATTTATTGCTTAGTATAGAGTATTCAAATCCATATGGGAGTGACGTCACATCAGATAAATTTTATTCACGACATAAACAAAACAAGCTATCTCTTTCTAACACATTTGACTCGTATAAATCTATACGCACATCGTATTGCTATAAGGGGCGGAGCTTCTCAATAATTCGTTTGTTTTTTATGACGTCACTCCTATATGGATTTGAATACTCTATAGTAGTAGATAAAGAGTATCACTATGGAAATGATTGCTTGCTTGCCTTACCGCTACGTGCTACATTTGTTACACATACATTCAAGCTGATTGTATTACATCAATACCTCCTAGCTAACAACCATTCAAAATAATTCATTGCGTAGGACGCGATACGTAATATTGATGGGTGTGTGTATTACGTAGCGGTAAAATTAAATTGGCAAACAGATGATGTAACGAGTGACTAGTTTTAAGGTATTGTTAATGATGATGTAACGTATATCTATATGATTGCTGTGTGTTCTGTTACAGGTTTCCCTGCCGCTGCATATGCAGCATACGCTGCTGGTCGCGGTTATTCGGGCTACCCTAGTTTCGGACTACCCTACCCCACAGGTAATCATTTGGCCAGTTTGCATCACCATCACCATAATCACCACCCCCTAACATTGCTACCGTACCCGCTCGAGCACTTAGGTGTGTACGGCGGTGCGACGGGAGGCGGCCTGCACTCCATGCCCCTGTGAACGTGTGACGCGACGGTATGCGTCGGCGGCTCGGAGACGGGCATCGTTGCCCCTGTCCGAATTGCCTCCGCTCGCCCGCGTCTACTAGCATCCTCCTGTTGTTGCACCCGACCGTCGTTACTAATACAGCCATTATAATCAGTCTGTAGACTTGAACATTCGTTTTCCCCCTAATCTGTAATCTAATAATGGTGTCTGTACACTTACGTATGTTGCGTACTTTGAAGTAATAATAATTAGATATACTAATACTAATACTACTACTACTATAAATACTACTACTACTACTACTACTACTTTCAAAGATATGTTAGTTTTAGAAGTTCTTTCAAATTAAAACACATATTATTATTGGTAATACGTAGTTGCCTAGAACATTATATAGGACATAGGGTGTACGTAATCGTAGGTTTAGCGAGGAGATGAACAATTACTTTTTCTTCCAGTCAGTGTTACCTACATGTAGTTATTGTACCTTAGGCCCCTCACTCGATCGCTAAACGTTTTGTCGTTCATAAGAGTCCACTATTCCCTAATCGGGTTCGATACTCATCCATTCTGATATAAAACTCTTGTTATTGTTGATTCGTTATTTTTGTATACCTACTTTCGAAATGAAGTACACAGTATTATAAGTATCTTAACGATGAGGAACGAAACATTGTACAAAAAAGCCTATTTATATCATTAATAATTCATGCTTATGCGAAATTTTTATACTTAATTTTTCATGTATTTTCTTCAATGAACACCAATAATGCCTGTCGACTTACGTGTCATTATATCGTGATACTAAATAATATAATTTATATTACTAAATGAAAAGCTTTTGTAATTGTTCGTTCGCATGGTTCCGTTAACTGACTTTGCGAACCAAATGTAACCCGTCCTTGTGCACATTTCCATCCACCTGTATTGTTGGTGTTCAGTTCACTGTTGTTATTCTCGCGTATCCATTCGCGTTTCGAATTCTCTATGTCCGTCTGTCCCGGTCTTATTATATTACATACATAACTAATACATACATAATTTTATGAAACATACATAACTCCAAGCTTACCATAATGTTATGCGTGTTGTCTCCGAACTAATCCTCCCTCGTACAATGACTATTTATTCGCAATCGTGTATGAGTATGTGTGTTTCCTTCTCAAATGTGATAGGGAGTATTAGGTATATATCCGTCAGAGAATCGCTACTGCTGGGTAACTGTTGAACGATGAAAATATGAAAGGATGTTGGCCAGTCTTTATTTATCGCTGTCTCCCAGCTTTCTGTTGCTCTGTGCGATATATATATATATATATATATATATATATATATATATATATATATATATATATATATATATATATATATATATGTATGAGAGGAGACGACGTTACGTTGTATATAGTTGATACGGGTGTGTACTCACAGGAGCATGGAGAGCATGGGGCTAGGTGATTTTGGTCGAGTGTCCAATCTCAAAGTTAGTTCGCGCTATGTGTCGTGTCCGATACTAGGTAAACCCATTAGTATCATATGTAAAGTATATTTAAATGAGTGTCGGGAGTGAACGACTAGCGCGTGTTACTTCATCTGCGAATATAACACAAATACGCGCTCTCTGTCTTCTGTCTATCTGTCTTTTCTCTGGCTTTCCTACGTACCTGCAGGTACCTAATGGAACACAAACACACAGACACACACACACACACAAACACAGCAATGCACACATATGCACGCAGACATGTTACATCTTCCTCTCACCTGCATTCTTCCGTATTTGTAGAGACTGTTACTTATTTCAATACTCTGTCGTTATCGATTTGTACGTGTGACTAAATAAGAATATTTATGATAATGTATATGGGTGGATCGGTTTATTCATCATGTTCACCGATCACCGGTAAAGCACAAACAAGCAACTGACATTCGTTCTATACTATGCACTTTAATAAACGCTCGTTTAGTCAGGGACACCAGCACTAATTGACGTATTCTGTCTGTTTGTTGGATCGTAAATAAGGGCGCATCACAAATAACGCCAATTAGATTAAACATGTTTATAGTTCTGTTTGAACATTGTACAATGTGCAGCAGCTAATCAAACGAATGTTCGGTTGTTTTACTTTGTTGTTATGTTGTGATCCTTTGCCTCAGATGTTAATTGTTTGATTGTCTGGCTGATTGAATGCGGTCACTTCTCATTGCCACTGTAAATGATGTGAATATGAATGCCAATGCTTTTTACATATATCCTAAGTACATATACATACCTACTTATATAATTATATACACACATGTGCTATATGGAAAACAAATCTAAGGGAGTAAGAACGTTTGAATGTTTGACTGTACATTGTAAGTCATATCTGTGTTATATATACAGTGTGGGCAGTACTAATATGCTGTTATCATTGTACATTGTATCGGTTTTAATGACAAGTGATGAACGCTATCTTCGTACATTTGTGAATTAGTAGTATTTTTAACAGAAGTGACTCGCTATCTTGTCATTGCAACCAATGCTGATGAAACAGTAGAGTAATGCAATGAATTTACTCCTACTTGTAAGTAGAAATGTTTGCGTTCTATTCACGGGGCAAGACCTTTGGACCACTCTGTATATGTATATATTGTGGAATTTAATGGATGCTCTCACGAACATGACACTATTTGCTTGTCATCAAGGGCGATATTTCAACTAATTATGAAATATTGAAACCAATATATAAATACAAATAAACAGATCTATACCATGTGAGAATAGTACGTATGTTATTTATCCCAGACGTATCTCGGTGATCTATAAACACAATGTCTTGATTCGCGTCCATCATGTTTATTTTACATTAACACTCTTTCGCATCAACTATTCCGTACGAATTTAGAAGGATCGAGTATAAGTGTGCGCACACTACTAACTGGATTGTTATAAATGAACCGATAGCCAGAAAGTTTAAGTAACCAGATGAATCCCGAAGAAGGCATTTAGGTGCATACCTTTATCGTAACGATCGTGCAACACACGCCAGATAGTTGAATCGGGAAAGGAATGAGCGTGTGTAAATATAGCCAGGCGAATGCTGGCCAAGCCGACCACAAGAAGTCATGGACAGACACGATGGCATGAGGGGCGAGTAACAAACCTTTAGTTTAGATCAAAACTCTTAGAAGCTCAATAGCAGTCATGTGATAATCAATAGTCCATATATTTATATATTACACAGTTTAGAGACATAGTTTTCTATATTTATATATGATGTTCCGTAGTATACAGTTTAGACATATAATACAATTATATGAAGTGGACGTTGTCGTGCGATAATTACATAGAGCCCTAGTTTACTTACAAATTATATACTTATGTATTAATAATTCTGTAACAGACAGAAATAGTAGATAGTATTTGTTGTTAACTAGAGTAGGTAATACTGTTTATTATATTTATTAATCGTTTATAAAATAAGTTCTAAATGTAAGTCTTGTAGACTTTCGAAAACTGATCAAATATACGTATTCCTTTCAATTTTTTTACGAAACACACATATCTAAATATGTGTATTCTCAACATGGAAATTCACATCTAGACATTCGACAAAAATTGTAGCAGTCACTTGCTAGTAATTCGCTTTTAGAGATGAATTAATACGTATTAATACACAATAACAGTATTTATAGCCGTATATACTCGTACGTACATATCTTAGTTAGTCGGAATATTTAGTTGACTAAATTGTATGGATGTTGTGTGAGTGGTATCTAATAAGTGCTCCATAGACGCTGATTCGTCGTACATTAGCAACAGTCGCAGGTGTACTAAACACAACTAGTGCTTAGACTAGTTAGACTACGTTTTATTACTTAACATTCATGTGCCGATAGAATGTAGTCAAGTGTAATACGTGTTAGTCAATCGTAGCATTTAGATAGACTAACGGAATAACTGGTGTACGACTGTACGATGCCTATTTACAACATCATACTTCGTGGCACTTGTTATTTCGTAATTAGCGCAATTAGTGCAGTGTTTAGAATATTGTATTTATGTCTTATTTCAAAAGATTATCATATCGCAAATAGATCATGCTGTAAAGTTTTCACTACAATAAAAGCAATAATCCGTGTGGTCTATTTGCAGTATCACTGTTAGAAAACTCCGTGGTAGTTGGAGGTGCTTCCACTTGACTCATAACTTGATTATCATCTTTGTTCTGTGTACTATTTTGAACAATAATAGTTCATTAATTCCTCAAACAATTTAATACCGTTTTGAGGTTAATATGCCTATTGTTGTGTACAGTGGAATCATTACTCTCCTGCTATTTTCAATGTTACAATTGTAGTACTGATACATTTAACTAATACTACCGTATTTTCTCATGGCACTACACATCTGTGTTTTGTTTTGCGACTACTTTTGTGAGTTGAGTTGAAAACTAATACCTTATCATTCTATGTTTCTAGTGGACCTAACCAATGGACAACTTACCCCTAACAATAACACACCATTGTTGACACAGGCCTTATCAGGTAACTGACATATATAGTTTTACTACTGCTTTAAAGCTATTTTAGACCTGACCGAAGTACTCACTACCTGCATGCGTAATAATGTAATAATAAATGAATAATAGAAGCGCTAACTTCACCGAGCGTAAAACCTATAAAGTTTATCACGTTCGGCGAACGAGTCGCACTAGAGACGTGTGCGTGCGCGTGACCTATGTGCTTGTCATTCATCCTCAAGGGTCTCCGGCCGCGAGCTGGCCCGCTCCCGCTGCCACGGCTGCAGACGCGCCCTCACACCAACGCCACTTCTCCGTTTCATTTGCAGTGATGAACAACTATCAAGCCGCAGCTGCTGCAGCACAGGGATTCGGTCCACCAGCTTCGCCCCACGCGGCCAACACTCGGGGCGGTTTTCCGCAGGCCAACTCACCCGGACCAACCATCGATATGTACAGCTCGAGTGCGGCGGATACCGTTGCGGGTTATGTTCAGGCAGCCAGCCCGCAGCCATCCGGTTTTCCTGCAATCGCTGTTAGCCGTGCCCCTCTCAATTACAGTCCGGTAAGTGTTTCATATCTTTCATAATTATTACATACGTAGGTACATAGTGTGTACCACCTTACCATGTGAACCGGATGAAGTATTCGGTGTACTGTTTGTACAGATATTATTCTATACACACATATTATATATGTTCACATTTAGGGTCCACTGATTCCGGCAGCGTTCACCAATGGCTATCACTGAACGTATTGAGTGTGAACGTGTCGCTGCTATGCACCTGGGCGCGTCAACGAAATGGGCCAATGCGGGGCCCGAATTGTATGAACTGTTCACCACCCAATAAAGTGTGTGTTGTCCGTATCGTCATGTATGTACCTATATTTCTTATACTACATATGTCAGTGTGTTCCATTTAAACAAATTTCACACGCGGCTCAGCTCAGCCTGTGCGACCCAGGCCCGACTCCAGCTACTGTGATTTCACCTCACAAAACCCTGCACTGTACATTCACGTCATGTAAACTATTATATGAAATTAATTAATTAATTAATTGATTAATTAATTATACCTAATTGTATATTAAAAATTTAAAACTGATTATGATATACATATAGTCATAATAACATAAATAACTTACATACATACCTACCTACCGTACCGTGAGCTACAATGATATATGACGATGATATGTAAACTCGACACATATTTATATGTAAAATAGGTTCATATACCTGCAGTACATTCGCGGCCATCGTTGCCGCGTACTTGTTGTTGTTGTTGTATAATGTTTGATGTTCAGAGGTGTGCCGGCGTGTGCGTATTCCCATACGTCCGGCCGAATATCTCAATGAAATCTCTCTCTAACTCTCTCTAGTTCTATCTATCTACAGTAGTCATCCATCCCTCCATATTACCACCTCCCTCACCTCACCCCAACACCCTCCACCCTTCCTTCTTTAACCGTACATTCACACCTATTGCAATCTACTAGCAAATCCACACACCCCTCAAACACTCACACTTACACTTTCCTTCTTCACACACATGCATATATATATATATATATATATATATATATATATATATATATATATATATATGTCACTCTCTCTCTGTCTCTTCTCATCCTTATTACTTATTCTTCCTCTATTTACCTCTATTTATATCTTCAATTAAACTCGTGATGAAATCACTTGTGACTCACTATCAACTCAGAGCAGGCACCGGTAGTTCGACAATTGCGTTTTACAGTATAAATATATAATATATATATAAATACCTACGTTCTTACGTTTTTAATTACATATAATGTATTACAGGGTATCTTATTCATAAATGGGATACATTATCCTCATTCATTGATCGCGTATGTTAATTATTATGTATATTAAGGACCAATGGGGCAATGGCGAGTGTTGTAGGTAGACCCGAAGCATTGCATTTCATTGCCACGGTGAAGTTGTTCGATGGTTCGTTTGTCGCTATTTTGTTTATCGATATAGTTGTTTTTATATTAAATTTTATTTTAACAAATTTTAGCATATTATTTATATACAGTGAGTATATTAAGATTACCTATAATTATTATAATTAATTATTGAGAACCAAATATTTCAAGAAAGGATAGCACAGGGATCTGTACACGAAGTAACCTGATGATATGAGAAATGTACGCATGTGTAATATGTATACACTTGGTCTACAAGTATACATGCATGTATTTCTCACAAATATGATGTACGTATGTATTAAATATTTGCAAGTATGTACATCCTCATCCCTCCCGCCTTCTGTCATCCCCAACGTGCGTGTCTCGTCTCGTCTCGTCGGGGATATTATGTACATATTATACATGTAATAATAATACCTTCTTTCGTTTATGTGGTAACTACTATTACTATTACTACTACTATTACTATTTCCTAACTTCATACAACATAAGTTTATATTATTATATACATACCTACATATAAATAATGATAATATGGTTGCCTAGTTGCTTATCCCCGCAGTTGAGCGCTAAGCGACCCAATCCTGCACACCTCTCCCAGCCAAAACTACCACCCCTCCCCGAAACCAGTTCCAACTTCCTGGAAATGTACATCAACCCGTAATTGATCGTCTAGGTGTACCTCTCTACTACCTACCTATCTAGAAGAGTCAGATGAACAATCTAAAAGGTACTATATATTAATTACATAGGTTATATTATAGTATATATTATGATATAATGAATAATAACTATATCAATGTTTCCTGTTATTAAGTGAAAATAATTCTATGAGCTGCGGCGGGCCGCTGCCAGCCGGGAGCGGCGCACGCATCGCCTCGCACCGCGTCCCACACAACTATAGCGTTCAATTTTTATGTGATTATTTATGATGTATTAAGGAAAGTGTATAGGGTAGATCGTGTGACGCGTACAGCAGCTATTTCGAATAATCATTGTGATAACAACGTTTTTATAATGTATCGTGTGCGAGGGACGCTCGAGTAAAGACGTGCAGCCGCCCCGGCAGTCGTGCAGTTCGACCGCGAGCCAAGCGTGAGACCTTATTATAATTAAATGATAATGAAAACACAAACAAGTACTAGTACTACTACGTGGTGAATTACATATGTATATTATTATTATTATTAATTATTATTTTATTATTATTATTATTGATTATTATATTTTCATGTTATGAATTAATTACACATTCTGCCAATCGGCTTGTTAAATGAATTATGATTGTTGCCTGACTGATCGCAACTGCTTATCTCCTAAGTACAAATGTATAATAAATTTCACACACGCAAATGAATCTCGTTCGGATAAACTTGTAGATTCGGTATAACGATGGTGGAGAATGTTGTCACGTTTAATTTGCACGTAGAACATACACAGCCATATTAAACAATCGAATTAGCTAACCAGTTTAGTGTTTGTGTCAAAAGGGCACACATTTCCCCTTCCGTGTATGTACGCGCGAATGTGCGATTAAGTGCGCGTGCGTGTGCGCTGTGTTTGTGAGTCTGTCATCGTTTTGTTTTTCATTTGTGTTACACAGTTTACAGATAATATTAAATTAACACACACCGACACACACCTGGCCCACTATTTATCCGGCCTCTGTGTGCGTGTGTGGTTTTGTACGTATGTGCATGTTATGTTCACATGGTGATCAAGTTGGATGAATGAATGAATGAACTCGTTACATATGTGTGTGAGTCAATCATATACGTATGTATTCGTCTGTCTGTCTGTCGTGTGAAACATTGTCAATATATAATATATTTGTATAAATATATTAACTAATGTCAATACAGTGGCTTTACGTTCCGTGCGTTTGCGTTCTCGCCCACAAATGATGTCAATCCAGAGCAATACGATTATAATAATGAATGCACCGGGGACATAGGTCAGGATTAGTTGCCTCGGAGCGTTTCTTTTTTATATATTTTGATATATCAGAACTGTGTTAATCTTATATTGAACGCATGTATATTAAACGATAGATATATATCTATACATATATTAAATGAAAAAATAATAAATGTGTATAATTATTATTAGCGTATTTAAAAAAGACACCAGCAAGTATAAAAAGCTTTAATCACCTGAAGACAGCTGTTGTTTGTTCGTGTGTACGCATTGTGTATCCCCAGAAACTTCCCGTCGTACCCCAAGTTCCCGCTTTTGTAAGAAGTACGTATGTTTGTTAGTTGAAAATTACGAAAGTACGCCTATCCCAGCAGCAGGATGTAGCACGCCGGTTAGGCTGTAGTGTTGTGTCGACTGAACCGCAGAGCAATAATGCGTCCGTCTAGGCTACTGTTTGCCTAGACCGGCCAAGCATGTCTTCCTTCCTACCTGAAAACGCTCCGCCTCCTACTCGCGCCAGACAGGCTACAACCTCTAACCACCATTCCTTCCTTCCTACCTTCCTTTCTTCTATCCTTATATTCCCATATATACTACGAGTATGTCTCTTTCTCCCCTATATATACACACACACACACATTCACTCACTCACTCACTCACTCACCGCTCTATCTACTCTTCGCTCTTTCTCCGCAATAAATCTGTACTCTCCCCCCAATCACAAAACACAACTTTGTTTCTGAAGTCTGATCAATGCTCGATGTGTGTATGTTGTATAAATATCGTTTAGTGTCACATCCCGTGTCGGTGGAGTACCTACTACTACTATACTACTAACCCATATCCATTTGTCAATCGATATTGTACTCATAGTACCTACATGTACTATTTAAATAACATATACCCCTCTATTGATAGGAATATGTATATCTATATTGGAAGAAATATAAATTATATATATATACACACACATATGAATATTATATAGATAGTGTATTATTATTATATACATACGTAAATTAAATAATTCATTATTATAAACGCTTAACTCAGTTGATACGATGCAATTGTGTGTCATTGTATTGTACGCCGCACACAACTATATCCTTCCCCTCATCCTTCATTCCTGTCCTACGTCATCTACTGATCTACATCATGCTAAGTATATGTCACCTAGATATAAATGATGTCTATGTTTACTGTAAAACCTGGTGTCCCCATCGCCCATCCCCTTACATTAATGCGTTCAAACACCAGAGTTCTAGTCAGACCGATGTGGCTCTACGTTACTACTATATGCCTAAATCATTCTAACAAAAATACACATTGCATTACGGGGATGAGATACGTAGCATTCGAAGCACTACTACCTTTAATCCAATCATTGATTCCAGTGCAACACTGACAGATACGGTAAATTTCAATTACGACCGTACATTGGACCATAAATTGATTTTGACAAAATAAGGTAATTTTTTCCTTGTTCATTTGAATTTAAATATAATCCCGTATCTCATCCTATAACGTGACCCGTATTCTATACGCATTACAAATCTTAAACGTAAGTCTCACTTGGATAAGTAAATATCGTGTCAGTTTGAATATCAAGTATCATTCAGTTGATAAAACAGATTGTTTATCTGCATTGCACATGCATTAGAAACGTATTATACTAAACAGCAGAACATATCAAAGAGCTTGTTTATGTGGAGCGATCGGTTGCTTGAAGAACTCTGTAGACGTGAATCCCTACCGCCCCTCGCCTTGATACTCTGAACTTGTGTTGCGGTGTTGTAAATTACGACGCCAGTATCTGATAAAACATGTTTGTTTATGTGTTATTGTAGTAGTGAGTTTTAAGAGTTTTTATGAGAATAATTGATTATCCAAAAATAAATAAAAAATTACAAAAAAAAAACAAAAAAATTCTAAACTGAAGATTTATCTCGACAATATTGAAAATATTTTCAGTTGTATAATTCATACTGTATATCGTGGGCCTTAATATACACTGAAAATTAAACACGTGCTGTCCAAAATTGTATTATTATTATTATTATTATGATCAAGGTACTTTGTATTATTCGGTAAATTGGTTTTGTATGATGAGGTATGTGTTGGTATATCTACAATTATGAAGTGGGGCTTGTTTTTATTTATTTGTAACCGTGTAGTAAGATGATCAACATTGTGCTTTTCCCCACCACTTCGAATAGGATTGTTTTCCTTACTTTTTATGCGTTACGTACATTACTAACTAATAATGTTTTTGTTTTAAGTATCACATTATGAATGTACACATGTTGTATATATTATAATAATATACATTATACATATTATGATATTCTATTTACAGTTAAGTAATCGGTGGTCCGCCGTTTCACCCTATACCAATTATGTATTAAGGCATTCAGATCGAGCCAATTCCTAACCACAACCACCCCCCCCCCCCAACCCCCCCACCCGCAATGCCATCCTCTTTGTTAGCACTGCTACTCCTTAATTGATTATTATCCGCATCCAATTTCGTTATGATTGCCATCACCGTGTACCTACCATACACGTACATATATCTACAAACTACATACCTAGCGATACATGCGTCAGTGCGGGTCTGCATGGATGTTGTGCCAATGTGCATTTGTGAATGGATATGTATGAGTGTGCGAGTGTATGCGTTCTTGTAATAGCGAATGGTAGGGTACGTGTACAGACTACAGAGAGTACACTACCCTACCCAACCATCGAACATGGTCATGGTTTCTGCATCTTCTATCATCACACGTAGTGTTATGTTCTATTATAGGTACTATTATATATCTAACCCAGGTTGTTCCAAAATTCCTTTTCTTCTATAATTTAATTAATTACTTACATATTATGTATGTTCTGTATGCTCCACCGATTCATCATGTACTTTATACAGCCATCATGAATGGCTTTTTGCAATAAATGAGCAATAACCATATTCCTTCTGTGGATGCTTTCAATTTGGAATTAAGAAAAATATTCAATTACTAAATATAAATGAAAAAGAGAAAATAAAACTTACTGTAAGTACGTACATTAATGATCAAGATTTTACACTAAATGATAATAAGATGGCGATGGTAAATTGCTGCTAATTAAAGATGATTGTACAGATAGAGTTTGTAACATATAATAATACTTATATAATCTTGTTTATGATGTAACACCGGTTCTACCGGGCATATGTTGAGCGCTTGCGCGACATTATGTTCATGGCATACGCATGTACATACATACATACATGCGTATGTATGTATGTATGTGTGTGTGCACGATGGACGTCGCGTCAAGCGCCGTCCGTATGTATGTATACACGTTCTATGCAATGTACATATAATTATTACAATGGTAAGACAAGGTTCACAACGTGCCGTGTGTATGTGGGAATAAATAATATGGACATTGTTCAAAATACATTAATGTTGAATATTCATTTCGCATCATATCATCAAATAACCATATTCCAATATCCTCCTCACGTTTTTACTGCTTTATTTTGAATTTATGTGCGTCATAATAGTTGCTCACATTAATAAATATAAATTAGTATATTTTTTTAGATAATTCATTGTGAGTATCGATAAAAACTTCTTAATGATCAAATTACTATACATATAATCATTTATATGATTACGTTTATATATTTCTACAGAACCATATCTGCAGTTTAGATTCTATATTAATATTTCTACAGGGTGCATTTTTTATGAAACAAGAAGCAATAATATCATTGACGGACGCATTTTGGTAAGTCTCATCGTGTTATATATGTATTAAATATTATTCTCAAATTCACATGTTCATTACATTACTTTTTGTAAAATATAAATGTGTTTCTAAATCGGACCAGATTAACAATTTTTTTTTGGTATATGTATTATTTAATTAGAATAACAAATTACTGCTAACGAAGTATGTTATATCCTCAAATAGATGAATCATTATAATTTATTTAATTGAATTAAGTATAACTTCGTATGGATTGGAATTTATATAATCGTAATTACTGAAATTGGTACAATTAAAAACTTGACAGAAAAAAATAGTTTTCAGATATATTCTTGCACCTTATTACTTAATTTTTTCGAATATGAATCTAATAAATTATCAGATTTCTAAAAGGATTTCATTTCAGATCATTTAACAAATGTGCACAAATATATTTTCCGCTGTAACGTTGATTGCATAAATGTTAGGCTTTTGATAAAGGAGAAACTTCCCATTGTACCTTCTTTAGAAAATTCTCCGTTCTATTTTGGTAGCGAATCTACCTCACAAGAATGTCAAGAATATAACTTCCAAGATAATGTCAGGATACTAGAATGCTTGATAGCTCATGGACATTTCACTCAGAAATAAACATGTAACAAAGTAATCAATAAAAGGTTTCGGCAAGGGAAGTGGATAAATTTTAGCCAAAACGAAATCTTAAACATTGTGGAATAGGTAGATGAAATGTAATTACATAACTGTATGCTATTTGGCTACAAGATATAATTAGTGTTCAACGAAAAGCCACAATTCTGTAGATCTCTTCTATATAATTTCTCAATAATTTAAATGCTAAACTATCGTTAAGAGTAAAATGATAAAATGCTTAATAACATGGAAGATCGCATTCGCACTGTGGACGTAGATGTATGCATACAGAATTAGTAAAAGTGAAGCGTATATTGATTACAGTTTTTATATAAAAAGAAATAAATCGATTAAAAGTTATATGGGATATTATGACCCATAATATTTATTTTAGATGTTTGTTTTTGACAGCAGTTTTGAATAGCAAGGTAGAATGGTAAGTATCTGTATTGTTTTATTTTCTATCTACATAATCAATTAGAATATGATATAAGCAGACATATAGTATTAAAATATATGTTCGATAAAATTATTGCAAATCACATTTTGCTTTAGGTTTAATAAATATCGTACAAATATTGTTGTTTTGTAATAATAATCAAAAATTTTGCTATTCTCAAAACGTTCTGGATATACATGTTATTATAACGCAATAAGGTACCTGTACCGTATTAGACCGTGTATCTAATAAAGCCACTACCCTTTTTAGCCAAACTTCAAAGCTCATGCTGGTTTTAGAATCTTATGTTGGAGCCAGCTATGGTATCAACCACATGAAGTACTTTCAAGTTATCCGTTGACAACTTATATCTTTGTCGCTTAAACTAGTGTTATTTAATGTGGTTAATTGAAAGTGCACCCATTTGATCTTCAGGTGAAAAGCTTAACTAACTATCAAATTATGGAGCAGGTGAGTAAATATCAAGCCAATATGTTGACATATTTTAAACCATCATTATTCGTCCGTGTTTTTACTATGTTCAAATTTACCTAGGATATTTTTTTATTACTTATAATAATAATGATATATTGTAACGGTTTAATTTACGCACATGAAACCTTTTAAAACGTGTCGCGGAACGGACCGGCATCGTCGAGCGCTGCACGAAAAGAACAGGAATAACGCGGTTGTTCAGTGGCAGATCTCGAGTGGGACAGACGAAATTTTAAAGTTTCCGCATTATTGTGCTGCGTTTTGATTTTTGAGTCTTTACTACGTGAGTTCAATACCACCCTACAGAAAAGGGGGATTGATAAGTTACGCTTTCATCTCGTCCTGCTGGATACGGTTAGAAAGTGAGTGAAGCCACGGGTTTCGCTAGCCGTACCAGTCCCGTATTCGGGGATTTAGTGTGTGTGCCCCACCGAGATACTGTTTCGTCGCGAATAACATCATCGTCATATCGATTTCCGAGGTACCGCGTTGGTGTGCACTTGAACCTGTCCACACCGCTTGCCGATCGCCGCCCCAGCAAACCCTTCGTGTCCCGCACCAGGAGCCAGAGGCGCAGAATTCAGTTAAGTCACTTATCTTCTACGTTCTGTATTGAGTCAACGTAAATTTGGTCCCAGTGCTGTACCAAGCGACAGCGCGTGGAATCCATTGCCCCTTTGTGCTAGTGTGACCCTGGGCTGCGCGAACGCAACCCGACGCGTTAGTGTACTCTCGTAACCATCTTTGCTGGTTCGACCCAGCCAACGTAGATTCATTTATTTATTTGAGCTTATTTGTGTAATTCCCCATTAATTTTGTAACATTATAACTTTTGTTCTTAATTCTTGTAAGTCTATGTATTATCTTGATTCTGCTAGTTGTTAATTTTAAGAATATTGTTTTATCATTTGTGTGACAGACCCCGGAGTAATTCGTTATATACGATAGTGAGAGCTGACCCGCGTATTTTGGTCTGGATTTTGATTTGATTAACCTTTTGTTTTGGCAGCTACTCATTACCGCCCGGCTACTTGCTTCGGACCCCGTCTGTCTCTCTAAATTTTGTATTAGCTTAAGTACTAACCCATTTAGTTTAATATCGCTTATTGTCATTTCATGTTTTCTTTATTTCTTAAACAATATACGGATTTGTTGTACACCCGTATCACACATTGTTTAATTTGGTTGTCTCCCGTTATAGTCTTTCGTGTTTCAACTTTAGCGAGTGCAGTGGCGTACCCAAAACACGTGGCGCCCTTATTTTAACTTAACCTGCCGTTTAATTTTATAATCATTTTGTATTGCGAAATAAGAACCACCCCCGTCTCCACTGAAGCCAGCCGGAGCAACCTTTTATCGCGCCACCCCTCAGGAGGCGTGATAATATGTATATTGAAGTTATTGTGTTATTTATCATTTGGAATATTTAATGTGTCACATCAACCTATACATCATTTGGTCTTAATGTCACAGAGATTAAAAAATATTAAGCCCTTGTTATGGCCTTATATGGTACAAGTACCTTATTTAAAAAAGTTTTTTTGTAAAATTACACTTGAAAATAGTGATTCATTGATTTAATCCATATGAAGTAACATTTAAATAAATATATTTTATTCTTTATCTTTATGAAACTGTTTTTATTTGCAAATAATGATTTTGGCAATGTGTAGGTTGTGTTTTGCGGAAGCTTGCTAGTAATCAATATCAACCTATCTCATATTTCCAAATCAGTGGTCACGTGGATGTGACACGCGAGCTTTACTTGTACACGTGCGTTTCCCCCTTCTCGTTGATAACACAATGCATCCTGCAGATATACATGTCACATGGTTGTCACTACTGCTGCTGTTCGCAATTACTGATCGTTCGGAATGGTCGATTCTATTTATCTTTAAAAATCGTGCTTTTAAACACTGTTTGTTTCGGTGTATAAAATAATTAATTTGTAACATTTATTAACAAAAACATTTGTGACATTATTAACGTAATAACGTCGAATGGCATTATATTATATGTACCTACTTGTATTTATAAAGCATTTTTGTGTACCATGTATCGGAACACGTGATGTCTACGTTGTATGTTAATCAACAAAGTATGTATGTAACTAAGTACACAATTTCTATCATATCATATGACTGCGAATGAAACAATGGCAACTAAAATTTCAGGTATTCAGGTAGTCCGTTACGTTAATCAAAAAGTAAGTTGTTGAATTGAAATGTAATCGGCAGAATTTGCTATACTACTACAATATCCGAAATTAAAATGTCAGAATGAAGTATAGAGGAACGTTTGTTAATATTATTCAATCTACAAAACTATATTGCATCCCAGCACACTATGCTACCATGTCCTTTATTCCAGTATGGTTATACCACGACCTTCTAGATTTTATACATTTTAATAGTACACTTTTAATCGAGAAGGTCGTGGGTTATACTAATATATTTTATATATAGGGATTCATATTAATCGGTATCATATTTGTAATTTCTATAATTAAAATTGGTATTAAAAACTATATCATATAAAAACGTGTAAATAAGCGATAAGTGTTTATTGAAAAATAAAATAATTAGAACTGTACAACCCGAATGTTGAATATTTCAATGTAAGCACCATGTGCCCACATTCGTAATTTCTATAATAAACTACTTTTGAAAATTTCTATTTCTGCGTTGCATGTACCTTTGCGTCTCTTAGTCGCAAACTCTCTAAGATATCTTGATTTTGTCTGCTAATCCATCTTTCTTGTCTTTTTCCATCTAACCGTCTTTATTGTAGAAAAAATAGGAGTACATATTTACTATTTTCGGGATTGTCAAAAAAATAACCCTCGATACGGAAGCTTTAATAGACTTCATAGAAGTACAAATTCCGTATTTTATATATTTCAAATACATTTACAAACATTACTTGTACTGATGTGTGAAATGTGAAAATGTCGTTATTATTGTTTATTAATGTATTGCTGGGGGGGGGGGGGGCAATTTCTTGCGCTGTCATTAATGTTGACTTATTGCGCCTAAGTTCATGCGTGACGGTCAAACAGATAAGGGCTTGTCTATATATAATAATTTATCAGGTTGCTTTTAGGTCTCGCAATTCAACGAGACCTTCGATTTGTTTATAAATAAATATTACTGATTACTTATATACATAATTCAAAATTCTGAAGCTTTTTCAAGGAGATTAAATTATAAATGATTGAATCCTTGTAATATGTTACTTTATTAGTAATATTTATCAGGCAATACCATCAATTGCAAGAGGCGTCAATTATCCTACTTTTTTATTTGTAATTATTACAAAGACAGAATACAAGTATTTCTAGTTACGGCTCTGCACAGATATATTGTATACACTGAAGTTACGCTGATTCTGATTATAGCACTGCGTAGGTTACAAAGCAGTGTTTGAAAATAGGTGTAAAACTTCAACAAATAATCGCATAATTATTTTCATAGATGCATACTTGATTTAGAAGGATTTCACAAATAGCTGGAATTGCAGACCTCTGACTGACCTCGGTTTATAATGGAAAAGACCTGAAATTTAGAGGGAATTAAGATAAAAAAAAAGATTGAGAACCACTGTTATGGGAGAAGCGAAAGTCGGCAAACCAAGCGTCAGGCTGGGGTGAAGCCAACCGGAAGTGTAGATTACCACACTAACTTGAATAAATTGCTTCGGCTGGTTCTGTATCTACCACCCATTGCTATTGGATTTAGTGGCGTCTTTCTCTATCCAAACGAATACAGACACCGCTCACTTAACGTACGTTCGATAATACGTACATGATTATTTACGATTCTCTGTCCGTGTTACGTACTCATTACCCGCACGAACGTACATCACGTCACACAAACTGACACAAATCCGTTGGAAATACACCGTTCGCTTAACGTACGTTCACTTACCGTACCGAAATATGTGCACGCATTGTGTACGTTGAGCGAGCGCTGCCTGTACATACACGTGAATCGGCAAATGAACGAGAAATCCACAACTTATGTTGAAATTTTCAAATATATCCCGAGCACTGGATATTAATACCATTTGGAGAACTGTTGGTTGAATGTTTGTTATAATTAATTAGATTTAAGTACATCAGCAGCCGTTTTGGATAATTAATTGTTAGAAACCATATTCTTCTTTCTTTATGTGAACACCATGTGTGGTCCAATTAGATCGGCATTTATATGTAATTTGAATTACGTACACCGTAATCTTCCGTCGAGGGTGTCATCCACGACAAACTTTGCGACAAAGAACAGATAAGTGCTAAAGAGCCTATTGGATGTTACTTTACGTGCACACCAGCTGCGAAACAGGTAAAACGAATGACAATCCGTAATTAAGGATGAATTTAATATTCATTGGCTACCAAGTTTCATTTCTTCAAGGTTGTTCAACACTAATAACAATTGTAAAGTCATTTGAAGTTTTTTGGCATCCCTGAATATATCATATTTTAAAATGTTAAGTTCCTTATTTAACGTAATAATGTTCTATAAGCCGTATGTGTTATACTTATATAATTTTTATTTTCGATATTGTTTAAATTAACATTTTACTGTAAACTAATTGATCGATTATTGAATACGCATAATATTTGCTCTGTATATATGTGTAATAATAAATTCAGGAAATATGAAGGAATAAGTGGCGTCTGGTCGAGCGCGCGTGATGTGAGACAAAAGAGATTGAAATCCAATTTACAAGTGGTGGGTGACCTATTTAGCAGCGTTCTGAAGAGGTCTGGGTGCGCCACCAGGCAGGCACTCTTGAAGTATTGCGAGGGTACCTCGAGTGGTCCGTGGTAACTTGGAACTTAAACCCATAGTAACGCTGTTGACAATATACTGCATTTCCGTCACGTGGCCTCCGGACTCAGTACCGTTGTTTCCGTGCATCAACATTTATAATTGCCCGCGCGCTTTATGTTCACAACCCCACCAGTGAATAACTTATAAAGACCCTCGCATTCGTATCAATTTATGATGCTATAACTTTAAACGCAAGTACCATGCTGAGTAAGCGTGAGTAACAACGCTTCAATTGCCGTTAAGAATATTATATAATATAAATGAATATGTAGCTGGAAGTTTAACTGTTCCGAGGATTCGCTCGTTTTACATCCATCACCATAAAAAGATTTAATATATTTTCCACGTTACGAGAAAGTGCCTGTTTACAATTTTGTTATGTGAATTTAGTGAATATATCGTAGACGAATTGCAAAATCCGGCATGTTGCAAGCGGAGTTGGAGTAAATATTAAAGAAGGATATTAATTTGTAAAGCCGGAAACTACGTGTACATACTCTTGGGATAAATCTAGTATATTATTCAAATGTAAATGCACATGTGTTAGAAAGGTACGTACTATTATTTATTTACGGATATTTTACGATTAACATTACTGTTACAGATCTCACTCGACGATTCCCGGTTGTCCACCTTTCTTCGATACTTTGCGATGCGCTTAAGACCACTGAGACTTATTACAAAGCTAAAAAAAGTCTAGGCTAATTGAACAAAATTGGATTATTTTACAAATAAGAAGTTACATACAGTAGATATCGTTTATAACGACGTTGAAGGGACCAACGAAATTCGGTCGCTATAACAGTAGGTCCCTATATTCAAACAACATAAATACAGACATAAATTAAAAAATACATTATATATATATATATATATATATATATATATATATATATATATATATATATATATATATATATATATATATATATATATATATGCTAGAAAAGACTACATTTTCATGAGTGCAAGAAGCTTAAGCAACAAAAACAATATTCAAGTGTTACAAAACAAAAAAAAAACAATCCAACTTATTTTACGAACAACTTTACACATAATTTTACATTACAGTATTTAAATTTTAACAAAAAAATCTGTCATTTTGGTTTGTTTTTGTGATTTTTTCTTTGAATAATCTTTTCCAAATGTAGCAATGCAAAATCTGTTTTAGCTTCTTTTAAATTTTGATTAAACATGAAAAAATGCTGAATTGTTTCAACAACTGCTGAAAATGCATCCTTTATAGTAGGTGTTTGCAACTCGGTTGTTTCGTCCATTTCCACTTCGTTGCTTTTCGTTTCGCCATATCGACATCGATGACATACCTTCAATTCGTAGTTAACCACTGAATGAATACGTCTGTTGCGTTTCGTCCTACCTTTTCGCAACTCGGTAGTTCCCGGAGTCAATTCAGTACTACTACGCAATGCGATCCGTCGTTATAAAAGATAATTTTATCCAAATTTCAAGCCATTTTTCGTCGTTATATTAGTTTCGTCGTAATATCCGATGTCGTTATAAGCGATAAGCCTCACGTATAAAGAGTATAGTTTCGGGCCGGGACTTTGAAATGTTGTCGCAAAAACCAATATGTCGTTATATCAGATGTCGTTATAAACGATATTCACTGTAGTTTCTTTGCAAGGTGCCTAAAAATTACATGTCAAATTGAAAAAGTATAGTTTGTTGTCCTATTTGTCGGACAAAATGCAAGAGTTCTTATATGATATTCGATGTGTTTTACAATTTACCAACATTGTGTTTAGGGCCGGTTCTGCCTATTGTGCAATGTGTGCACCGCACACGGACGGCCATAATAAGGGGGCGGCCAAAATCTCTTCATTTTGTTTATTCTATCAATTATGTAATACTTTTGTACTGCATTACTGAAAACTTATAAATAAATTATATTTCTTCAGTTTTGTAATTTTATCATACCTATTTTGTTTTCTAAGACTTCAGTTATTGTTATATTATGGCATAATTATATTTCACTGCCGACCACAAAATGTTTGAAAGTGTTTTTACGATATTTCAAAATCGCGCGGCAATGCGCGCTCGCTTTCCACCATATTCACAAATGTTTTTAAACGTCCTCACTGTATATTTCCGAAGTAAATATATAGCTCTGTGCTGCCCCGTTTTCGCGAAAATTCCTTCCAATCAGGGCCGGTTCTGCGTATTTGCGTTGCAATTGCGATAGTGTTTTTGTTTAGGTGTCTTGGCTAAATTATTATTAAAAAATCAGCTAAGAAGCAAAGATTACCAAGTTAAGTGTTTTCATTCTTATTATTTAATTTTCTTATTTTAGCTACCTTCATCACAGTAAAATCAAAATGGCAGGTAGATATTTCCAATGAACGGTACAATTTTTTTTATTTGGTACCAGACAGGTGGTGAATATTGAAAAAATGCGTAAAAAATATAAATTTAAAACCTTTAAGTGAAACTAGATGATCCAACAAAGTGGACGCAATAAAATCGTTACGAAATAATTTAAACGAAATATGTGTGCCATTCAACCGATCATAACAGTACTGGAAATGATTTTCCATAAGGACATCAATTACACTTTTTTTTATGTTGTCCACAGTCACACTTTATTTTGTTTTTCAATTTGGGGATTAGTTTGAAGTCACGGAGGTAAAGTAGAGGAGTTGTGGGAGTGTGAGGATATTTTATTTTTGCCAAAAATTCTCTAATACACCGTGCTGTGTGAGCAGGTGCATTGTCGTGGCGCAGCAACCAATCATTTGCAATGTCCTCTCGGATCCACTGGACCCGTTTTTGAAGGCTTTCCAAGATATCTTGGTAGAAAGTCCGATTAAATGTCTGTTCACGGTAACAAAAATGTCTTGTCAATCAAATCAGTACTCTTACTTTTGTGACAAACCACGTGTGTCAAAGGAGTTCAAAACACGTAACATAGCAGATTCATTGTTGGATAAAATTTCAAATTCAAATTTTGCTTGATCTAATAGTTGAATTTGCGCAAAATAAAGCTCGTCAAACTAGAATAATATGATATTTTTTTCTATGTATGTTTTTCCCTTTTTGTTATATAATAAAAATTTTATTTTCGTACTATATTGATGACTTTTATTTTTCATAGTGCATAGAGGCGACCAAATAATAATTGCACACAGGCGGCCAAATATTTAGAACCGGTTCTGATTGCGTTGACTGTATAAGTATTCGTACTTTTATTTGGATACATCGTATTAACTTTAATATAACGAGTTGTTTTATTTTTAAAACATGTTCTGAAAAAAAATCATCACTTTTATAGTAGCTCGGTTCCAATTTTCTTAATTATTACATTAGCACCTCAATATTGAGAATAGAGCGAATTCCGAAAGAAAGATGTTTGCATCTTTGGAAATACTAGTTGAAATATTTTATGTTCGTAATGTATGTATCGTAATAGATGTTTGTCTAGGATGTCAACAATGAAATATTTATCATATATAAAATAAAGTCTAATGAAGATTATTGCATTTTTGTAAAATAACTCAGCGCACAAATTCTTGAAACCAAATGCTCAGTCGCATTCATTTTTCATAAGTCCATAAACTTGTTTACGACAATATTGTAATTTACACTGTTTGCTAAGCACTCTTTTTTAACTAAACAATATTTGATCAAGCAAATGTTGTGGTTCGTTGTGGGAGTTTTGATTTGAATTTTAATGGAATGTTTACATGAGACCCTAATCTGATCTCGACAATTTTCTCTATTTACACTTTATACACGTGCTATGTATACATTGTTTTTAATTTCATTTTGATTTTATTTACATTTTTCTGTTCTAAAATCAATAAATAGTGATTTCATTAACAGTTAAATATTTATTATATATACAGATGTTGTGTAGTCTGACATTCATAGTAATTTTGTAAATAAACGATAATCTAGATTTTAATTTTTTATTTATTAATTTTCAACAAACTAAAATTTGTTATTTCCAATTCATTTAACGAACGCAGAACCCCGCAATTGCGAACTAGGAAATGAATTGCCAGCAAAGGGTTTATTTTAATTCTTATTAATAAGTTGATATTAATTGAAATTTCGGAAGAAAACACAAAGCGTGGAAAATATTTGGTATTAGTATTCAACTAATTTTAAAGTCGATGAGTTCTTTTCCTGCTGCATGGTAAATATGCACGAATATTTGATAGAAACTTGGCAATGGACTGATTACTACAAATTACCTTCTTTACTACATTTTTTTATTTATTTAGTAATACACTTCACTTCCTGTTGCTCGTCCTATTAAAGTTACGAAATTTTATATTACATTCTCTATTACAAAGATTATTTTACGATACCAAATATTGGGCAGAGGAGTCATGGCAATAAGGTAATATTTGGTATCGTAAAAAACTTTCCCCGAGTCAATATTAAACTCATTTACCAAAAAAAAAATACAAAGATTATATTTTATTTTAACTTAGTCAAGTGGAGCATAATGTTTTACATATTCTAAGAATTTTTCATTTGATTTGATTTTATACTCATGCCGAACGTTGATTAAAGCAAATTCACTTATATTTGGTTTAGATTTACGAACAATTAAAAAAAGAAGTATGAGAAATGCTTTATACTATTTACTATGGAACTAGATTTAAATCTAATAATTCAGTTAAAAACATGTACTTTGAAATTTAAATTTTAATTCATTTTATGTAAAATTTTTTTTTTGTTTCTTTTGATGTTTATACAAGAATGTTTATCATTGGTTAAAAATTTAATATTTAATTCTAATTTCGATATATTAATTTTGTTAAATTTTGTGTAAATAAAAATTATTTTTAATTCGAAAATAAATACTATAAACAAAATTCTGGTTTAACTATAGATTGTCCTCCCGGCCCACTGTTAGCTGAAATATTTATGAACAATCTGCAAACCATTATTTTTAATTATTCTTTATCTTGTACACACATTATTTTTTGAAAAAGATACGTTGTCTATATACTCATATTAACGAGGTTTTCAGGAGAAGAGAGACAACTAAATATTTTTCTCGATTATTTAAATTCTTCACACTCTAATATTAAATTCACTTTATAAATAGAAAAAAATTAATAATCCATGAATTTTTCAGATTTATAATATTTTGTAATGTTAAATTAAATGGTTATTTGGGCTTTGATTTTGAAATATTTTGGAAATCAACATATACTGATTCTATAATCCCTGCGCAGGCATATTTCATCCATATTGTAACAAAATATCTACTTTTAGAGCTATGTTACAAGAGCTTTTGATCTGCCTTAGATAAATATAATTGTGAAATTAATAATGTTACAAACATAGCTATACACAATAGGCTAGGCGACAGGGTGATACAATCAACCAAAACTGTAAAAAAAATGTTAGCAAAGGTTTTATTGTTTTAAATGGTTCATTAGAGTACCATTAGCATGAATTTAGGTTTTCCCCACATCCCAAGCGATGCTTCGACCCCCGTGTGGGCGCAAAGATACGAACATTTTGTTTTTCGGTAATATCCCATTTTCTCTTTATTGCACGGCCAAAATAGTTGCTTATAGCAGTAGCGGCGCGAATTTGAACGATTTTTGACAAGTGCAGAAACAACGTTCTCCGACAAAAAGTTCATCTTGGATGCATAAAAGACAAAATTAATTAGATAAATTAATATTTACTTATTTACGTTTCAAATCCTAAACAGTACGGTGCAAATAAAACAATAAATGTAAAATATATTAACACATGTACAGAGTGATTCTAAATATATGCAACAAACGGTAAGGTCTGATTCTTGGGGTTATTTTGACCATGAAAGTTCATATAAATAACTGCCCAAAACGGTTTAGTTTTAAAGTTATAGGATGTTTAATAATAAATTAAGAAATTGTATAGTATAACTTATAGTATAGTATAACATCCCCCGATACTTTTTAACGTGTTAGTCATTCAATACGACAGAGGACAGAAGCCTGTATTACTTACCTTTACCGTATTGTTAATTTATTATTAAACAGCTCATAACTTTCAAACTAGCATATATTTAGAATAATCCTGTACAGGGTATAGAACGAATTGAAATATTTCTATACTATATATATATATATATATATATATATATATATATATATATATATATATATATATATACCGGGTGTTAATTAAAAAACTGGCCATAGGCGTTTAACATGTAAAATCAGTTTTTCCTCCTGCATTAGTTACCAAATTACTTTAGAGAAAAATACTTTAAATAAAAGTTGTAGAGAATTAAATTCTGCATCTAAGTGAGCAATCAGATTTAATTTTTGACATTTCCTAACTGAGAAAATCAAGTTTAAAATTTCATGAAAACACATAATATATAGGAATAGCCATGGAATTTAAACAAAATTAAAAACAATTGTATGACATTTGCTGTCAAAAAAATTATTCAATCACGAATATTTAGATAAATTTGTCCAGAATAGAACCATTTTATTACTTGAAGCTTTTCTTCATGTGAAAACTGTTCCATACTTTTAGAAATATCTATTATAGAACGAAAATTACGAAACACAAATTTTTTTTACAGTTACAATGTCATACAATTGTTTTTAATTTTGTTTAAATTCCATGGCTATTTCTATATATTATGTGTTTTCATGAAATTTTAAACTTGATTTTCTCAGTTAGGAAATGTTAAAAATTAAATCTGATTGCTCACTTAGATGCAGAATTTAATTCTCTAAAACTTTTATTTAAAGTATTTTTCTCTAAAGTAATTTGGTAACTAATGCAGGAGGAAAAACTGATTTTACAGGTTAAACGCCTATGGCCAGTTTTTTAATTAACACCCGGTATATATATATATATATATATATATATATATATATATATATATATATATATATATATATACAGGGTGTCCTATTTAAACGGGCCACTACAGGGATCTCAGAAACTATAAGAGATACAAGGTCGGTTAAATTAGACAAAAGTTGCACATTTATGGGCCGATGTTAATGGCGATTTCATATTTTGAAAATGTTGCATGGCTCGCTAGATAATGACAAAATTGTGATTTTTTCGAATTTTAATTTTCCATTATATCTCGGAAGGTATTGAAAATATTGAAAAATGTTTCAAATAACTATTTTAGCATAGAAAATAGGCTTTTTGAAGCATTTGATGAAATTGTTTTTTACTTTTTTATTTAGGAGATACAGCATGCAAGTTCAATTTTTTAAATAGGAACCATATTTAATTTTAGTTTAGTTAAATAGAGTTATTTTTCCTCTTTACAATGATGTATTTGTTTATATAAATATCTTTTTTAGTTTCGAAGAAAAACTAAAAAGTATGTTAAAAAGAATGATTTTCGTAGTATACCATGAAAATTTGACATAAAACAATTGCATCTAAACATGTATAGTACATGCAAAACAAATGAAATTCAATAACATTTGATAAACGAAACAAAATGTGTTGTGTAAACTGAAAACTATTACATAGATTTTTGTATGAAGCCATACCTACATAAATTATTTTTTGTCTATAATCTTTTGTTTACCAAATATTATTGAATTTCAATTGTTTTGCATGCACATAACACATTTAGATGCAATTGTTTTATACCAAATTTTCATCTCACACTACGGAGATCATTCTATTTGCCATACTTTTTAATTTTTCTTAAAAACTAAAAAAGATATTTATATAAACGAATACACTATTGTAAACAGAAAAAATAGCGCTTTCTAGCTAGAGAAAAATTAACTATAGTTTCCATTTAAAAAATTCAACTTGCATGGTGTATCTCCAGAAATACCTATTACAAAAAATTTTCATCGAATTCATCGAAAAGTTTCTTATTTATGCTAAAATATTTATTTGAAACTTTTTTCAATATTGTTTATACTTTGTGAGTTATAACGGAAAATTAAATTTCGATAAAATCACACTTTTGTCATTATCTAGTGAGCCATGCCATATTTTGAAAAAACTAAATCGCCATCAACTGCGGCCCATAAATGTGCAACTTTTGTCTAATTTAACCGACCTTGTATCTCTTATAGTTTCCGAGATCCCTGTAGTGGCCCGTTTAAATAGGACACCCTGTATATATATATATATATATATATATATATATATATATATCCCGAAGACGGACATAAACAAATAATTGTAGTGATACCCCATTTTGCTCGCCAACAAAAATTCGGATACATGCTCCCAGTTCAAATGCTGTAGTAGTCTACTTATTACAATAGCTCCAACTGATCATTGAAAATTCTAATTTGAAAAATCCTTATGACCAGCCTTAAAAACATGTTAATTATTTTATGGCATTTCAACATTTACAAAAATTTAGAGAGCTATTTCTCATCTCATGCACCCCAAAAACGCCAAATGAGCAATTTAAATTTTGTTTAATGTCTACTGAATAGTTTACATTCGAAAACATATTTCATTGTTTGAACTAGACACATCTAATTAGCGTTTACCTCTTTCAGCGATTCTGTCTTTATCTTCTCAATGTTAGCAAAACCTCGTCCTAAGGTTCTTTCATCTTCATATCCATACACCCACGTTTCATCACCAATTAGGATCGGCGATTGACCATAATCATTTTCTTTACTTTTTCGACATTCAGGCCTATTCTGTAACGCACCTTGCTATCATAGAAATTGCTATGAGAGCTAGCAATTGCTACGTAGCATGAATGTCACAAATTGGTATTCTGTAAGGACAATTCTTGCTATGCGCTGGACAATTTTCTTGCTCAATGGCACTCTAACAATTGCTACGTAGCAAGGGTCTGAATTGTCTTGCTATGATCTTGCTAGCTACTTTATTTGAGACTTTTTACTAGTTTTTAAATAATTTGTGGCTTTTATGTTTAGATTATGTGGTGTAAATTCATTTCAATTGTGCATCTGAGTATTTTTGGTATTTTATAATAGTGTTTTAAAGAAAATTTTAAAATTAATACATGTTTTATGTTTGCGTATATGTACCTGTCAAATGACGGGCAGTGTTAAATTTTTTTTTCACATACAGATAAATTACGATAAATCTACTTATATTAATAAAATGTATTTTAATTAATATTTTGTAGTATCCAATGAAGAAACTACTGCAATATTAACAACATTTTATTAATTTAATATAAAAATAAAACATAACCAAACATAACCTTTAAAATTATATTAAAAGTGTTAAGTTAATGTGCTCAAACAGTTAATTTATAATTATTGAATTATTTTTCACGTATCACAAGTTTTTGGAGCTTTGCGCCCTCACGGGGATCTAAGCATCGCTCGGGGGCGTGGGGAAAACCTACATTCATACTAATGATCCCCTAATGAATCATTTAAAACAATAAAACTTTTGCCGCCATTTTTTTACAGTCTAAATTACTAAATTACTTGCCGCCTGGCCTGCAATGGTGATAGTATTAATACTATTAATAAGTACATTGATAAATTTTAAAAAGAAAGAATTCATAAAATCATTTGTCCAATTTCTACTTTTAATACTGATTCTAAATTTGATGTTGAAGTTATTTTGGGTCAATTTGTGATAAAATTGCTTATTTATTATGTAAACAAAATTTAAATATATTGTCTATTCAAATCCATGTAGGAGTGACGTCATAAAAAAAACGAATTATTGATAAGCCCTTATAACAATACGATGTGCGAATAGATTTATGGGAGTAAAATGTATTGGAAAGAGATAATAGCTTATTTTGTTAATATCGGGAATGAAATATATCTCATATGATGTCACTCCTATATGGGTTTGTTGAATAGAACATATCTTTCAAGTCATTGACTAAAATACAATATATTCTATTTAATTATAAAGATAATATAGAACTTTTGAATAAATCTGGAGTGAATTTATTAAAATGTAACAGCTTTTATATTGGACAAACAGGTTGAAATTTTAAAATAAAATTAAATGAACATTTAAATTGCATTAAAAATTCCATTAATCACGTTTGAGTCAATTATACATAATGTAAATAGTTCAGATTGCATAAAAATTTTACAGGTTAATATAAAGGCCAACAATTAAATTTCTTGGAAGCAATTGAGGTTTTAAAACATAAATCCAAAAAAGAAACATTTGATTTATGAATATTTAGATTTAAAATTTTCTATCAGTTTTAAATGTGTAAATTTAATTACAAAAATGTAATTAAACGACTAATTATGCTCGCCTCTAAACCTACCTACTCTAAGAAAAATTTATGTGTTATGCCATTTAATATAAAACCATATGTTTAATATAAGATTCCAACAAATATAGCGAACAAAATTTATAGTTTTGCCCTGTTTATATTGTCCTGCATTTATATGTCTTTATTCTTCTTACTTGATAAAGATATTAATATCGTAGATAGTACTATTTTAAACAATGCTTGATTAATTAAACTGTATTTTTACTTTCTCCGTAACGTATATAAGAAAATAATAGGGGTGTGAAAGATGTCTAATACGTAATTTTTTTTTAAATTAACTTTGCAGATATTAAATATCTAATTTAGCCAAAGCAGTAACTTATTGTTCTTGGATAACCCAAATCAGGGCATTTAGCGGTCTTATTCTGGTATATTTTTTGAAAACAAATATAAAATTATGTTTAAAAAGCTGTGTAACTCTAGAAGAGCTGGCACATCCAGAAAATACATCTTTGAATAATTTGTTATTAGCATGCATCTACTCCGGATTCTATTTTATATTTGTTAACTTTTTTATTAAAATTAGTACGAGTGTATGAGAAAATAGAAAGAATACATAAAATATATTCTCTATTACATTTTCTACTTCCTAGGTCATCGACTTCCTGTCGAAGTGTACAGTGCGACGTCCTATTTCAATTTTATTTTGTGTATAAAACAGACCCCCTTGATTACGAAAAGTCTATTACAACTTATATACGTATTCATGTCTAGCAAATCAACTGATTTTGATTAGTTATGCATATGACTATTTTTCAAAATGGTTAGCCTTGAGGAGAAAAAGAATTTACAAATCTTATTCTTTATTTTTTCCGTTTTATTTTTTCATTACATTGTGTTAAATATAAAGCTCAATACATTTATACAACAGAAAACAGATGCTTCGACAGTTAATAATATATTTTACCTTTATTGTTTTATTTGCGGCCTATTATTTATGATTTTGAAATTATAAAAGTCTGAGTGAACATTTATTTGTTTTGATTTAATCCGAAATGAACATACGTCGATGTGCTGCAGGCATGAGTGTCTGTATCATATTCTTGACTTCTTGAATTGCAGCGTATTTCACTTTCATATTTCTGACTACTTGACCTGTAATAATTAGTTTATTGAGGTTGCTATAGTCTAACAATACAAATTCTGTGACTTATTTAACTAGATAATAAGACCGAAACAAAATTGTAATCCTGTGCACTAATGATCTCAAGAATGAATCTCAATAACCGTACCGACCGTACAGTATTTCTCTGTATAACTAACTGATATTGATAGGTATACCGTAACAGAGGTGGAATAAGCTTTTTAGTAATCGCTATTTATAATACGAAACCATTTTAACACACATTATATAAAATCTAATTTTGTTAAATGATATGTTTTAAATTTTCAGGTTTGTCAAAATGGTTTTCTAACTTCATTTTTATTAAACGTATTAGTTACGGGACATTTAAACACACGACAGATAATCCCGCGACAGTTAAACACAGATACTTAGAGACACGGTACATTAACACATCAATATTTAAACACAGAGACATATAATAAGTGCGACAGATAAACACAAGTTCTTCTGAATACACGACAAATAAAATTACAAAATTTAGTTTTGGAGCCTACCTGTTCCCAAGCCTATCCTACCCAACCTACTCTAAAATACGCACTTCACCTCCGCCTTACCTACAGTCAATCAACCACCAAGGACCTACCCTACTATATCCTACACTTGCCTTCTCTACAGACAATCAACCATCAAGGAAAAGGGATCGGGATTTGAAAGTTCGTATATGACGTACAGTTAATCTTTATTTGGCTGCCTGCGTTCTTCTATTTTCTTCTCACCAATAGATGATACCTATGTGATTATAATACATACATAAAACTATAGTAAAATTTGTGATAATTTGTCGTGTGTTTAAAATACCTATGTTTATCTGCCGCAGTTATTATATTCCTCTGTGTTTAAAGGTCAGTGTGTTCTGTGTTTACCTGCGGTGTGTTTAAGTGTCTGTGTTAACTATCGCATGAAAATCATGTTGGCACCCCGTGTGCCCATAGTGCGTAATTTGAAATTCTAAATACATACGTACGTTAAATAGGACAAGAACTGTGTTATACGCTAGTTTCCGCAAATTTCTGATCGTGTTAAAAACCGTTCGAAACCGTGTAGTAGGTTGTCGCGTTATACGAAGTTTTCCGTAAATTGGAATAGGACAGTTACCTGTATAGTAATTTATTGAAAAAACTCTGGAATTAATAAAGCCATTGTATTATTTTCGTGGATTGATTTCATTTGAAACTGAGTAATATCTAGATTATTTAGCAATTATATAACAAATTTATATGTACAAATTTTAATGTAAAAATTGTGCTTTTTATAACAAAAAAAAAATAGTAAATTAAACTAATATAATGTGTACAAGCAAAATCACTAGTCTGGTGTAAATTTCTTAGTGCTTCCTGTACAATAGCAACATTAATTAAGTTACGAACAGAACCAAGAAAAATAATTGAGTTTCTTTCAAACTTAAATTGGTTTATTTACATTTTTTATTGTATTTGCATTATTTTGTGCACATAAATTTACCTGCTATGAAAATTGTGTGGTACTTTTAATTTTTTATTCTTATTTGTATTTGAAAGTTATTTTTTCCCTTGTTTCTTGTTCGAATCCCCAATATTTATAATTTATTATAATAATATATTTTAATATATTTTATCCATTGTAATCAATGAATTTTCAGCAGAAATGATTAAAATCAAATCCAATTGAATGTAAATCTTAAGAATCCAGAAATATGCAAATATTGTTTGTTTTCTTTGTTAGGATAAAACATTAGACATTTAAGAAACAGACATTTTGGAGTTAGGAAATTTACAATTTAAATGAATGTAAATGAATATTAAAAAGCACCACAAATTATGCGACTCATTTGTTCATTTTATCACAATTGCATACTAAATCTCGAAAAGAAGATGCTGTATATTTGGATTGGAATTTAGTTGATACGGCGGAAACTATATGCTGACTGACTACAAACGTGTCTTATATAGCAGATTCGCAATTAGATTATAACCTTTAATTGTGTCATACTAATGATATAACAAGAGAAATAGAGCACGTGGCGCTTATGCTGAACCAGCAAGATCTGAGTTAACTGATTTCAGATTACATTTTCATGTGATACGTAGATACATGTCTGTCTTGAAAACATAGCCCTCAATCCAACATAGGGGGAATTTCTAGTTCAAGTCAGGCTGGTAACTACAGTTTATTATCGGGCACGAACTATATTTATGGTACTGTCCAAAACGGGATTTGTATCCATGTTTATTTGTGTTACCTGATTGCCATGGTTATTTCTTCGGCTTTGTAAATAGAATGCTATATTTTCCAGACCACATTGCCATGTTCATTATAACATGAAATCATTTTATATGGATTTTAAAACATAAGATTATTATTAAGTAATCAACAATTCAACAGTTTCGTTATTAGCTTTATTCTGGGTAACATATGATTGGATATATTTCTGGGTCACCAATTATTGATTCTCAGAACAGGGAATGTAACTGGAGTGAATTATTTTTCCATAATTGATAAGAAAATTCTCGTCTGAATATTGTCGTATCATAAGAGAATGGAATTATAATTGATATTGATTTTATAGTGGCTATTATTAATAGTATTTCTAATTGAATTATCGATACAACACGGTAAATCTTTCAAGACAATAGATTTCATGTACTGTTCAAGAATTTAATTTTGAACTTTTAGTTCCTTATGATTTGATTTCTATATTATTTAATTGCATATACCATAAAGGTTCCAAATTTGAATTTAATAAATTGTTTTATTTGAATCAGAACTCTGTGCGATATATACAGCATTATGCAGTTATATTTTAGTTAAACATTCATAATGGACCCTAAACTTAGTATGCGTAGTTCCCAATTTACGTACATTCGCTAAATCGAACATCACTGTTCTAAGAAACAATGTATTTTTTAATACATCTCAAACTAATAAAAGCTAATAAAAAAATCTAGCCATTAAAATAATTTTTTTGACAATGCATGGAATGGGAAGTGACTTCTGTTTTCTAACATAATTCAATGAACAATGCACCAATCGATATTTTGTGTTGTAATACATACAAATAAAACACGCGGTGAGTCGTTTTAAAGGCACCGTAAAATGTAGTTCTTCAGTTGGAGACTTAAAAATATATTTTATGTCATATACGCTAAAAAAATACATGCTTAGTTTAACACATAACGAACAAAAGCGTATAATGAACGACCTCCAGGAACGGAACTCGTTCGTAAATTGGTCTGTACATAAGGGTGATTCAGGTTGTGTGTGTAAAAAAAATTAACAATGTTGAGAAGGTAATTTTAAGTAAACAAATGTGAACATAGATCCTATTCCATTTAGTTATATAAATACAAGAGGTCATGGTTTGAAGAATGTACTAGGTAGGAACTAGGAAATTCACTGCAAATAAACTATATGAGATACGAAGGCGTCAAATGAAGCAAGAGTTACGCAGATATGTGCTGATTATTTCGTTGTTGAAAATGTTAGCAAAAATTAGATTTTACAGATTTGCATGTTCGCTTATGACATTATTATTATATAGAAGTAGTAATTAGTAAATGGCATACCATAAACTAAAATATTGTGATAGTTACAATTATTTCCGCTAAATTGGGATCCAAAGAAACGAATTTTAAAATCGTTCATTTAACTGTCGTACCTTCCTGTACATAAATCTACGAAATTCCGATGCCGTATTTGGGGTCTGATTATTGAAGTCGATACAAGAAGTTAAAAAATAAATAGATACGTGCTGCATCTTAGTGATAATATAGTGAAAATGAAGTATAACAATTAATTAGCAAACACGTGCCACTTATATATTACAGTACAAGAAAGGTATTAGCAGATCAAAACCATACAAATGGTACTGTGAACATTAAATAGAGGTGGATGCTTACAAAAACAAGTAATAATACAAACACAACATCCTTCGGTTCGAATTATGTCTACAAACTCTATTCCAACCAGAACTATTGTTTTGTTAAGATACTCCCTAAATGTTCTTTGATTAAAACCATCGTCAGGCTATAATAGAAGAGAAAATACTTCAAAGTATCTCTAAAACAGAAACTAGAACTGATCGTGTATTTTTGAGTAATTTGTGCTCAAAAGCTAGCAAATTATACATAATATCCATATGTTTTGTACAAAGTAATTATGTAATTAGCTTCGAATCAAATTTTATTATTGGATTTATGGTCAAATTTGTTTATTGTTATGTTATACAAATTATTCCAATTATTTATAATTAGTAAGGTATCGCGGTTACTTGATTTTTATGTTTTATTTAAATTCATTAGATTTAAGAAGAGCTCAAGTACTTTAGTATTCATTACCTAATGCACAATTTATGTGTAAGTAGGTATATATAAAACAGCCTGTTCATTTTTCATTTTACTACGTGTCGTGGAATCTTCTGTCTAAAATCTCTTGTTGAAGAGCCGTCCCTGTAAACTCGTTTCACTACAATCAAGGAGCCTTGCGCGCGGTGCAATTAGACCGTTTATAAATCATGTTGCGACAGAGACAAGTGTAGCGGAGACGTGACCCCAACTTACAGGAATGCCTCTTGCTACTTCCTTGCTTTTACCATCAACCAGTCAAGAATTTAGAACTTAAGGTGGCCGTAACTGTGTAGCTAGGGTGCTTGTAACTGATGCATTTTCATGTTTTGATCGAATATGAAAGTTATGCCCGTTTTAGAATTTCTACTCAAACTATATGTACATACGTATATGTCCAGATATAACCCGTACATAATAACACTACAATACAATTTCAAGTTCAGGGGTACTTTTTACTGCATATAATATCTAACTTTGATCGACTGGACATTAAAGTTCTTCCTTATTATTTTCACTATTTAATTTCCGATTACATCCTAAATATTCTATTATATACAGAAAAAGAACATTTGGAACATTATTTTTAATTAAATGGTCCTCAAATTTCTGACAATAGTAATGGTTTTAGATATAATATGATTTATTGTCGATGTTTTATCAACTATGAAGGAAATAAGGTTTACCAGAGCACAATTGAGCATGATATCTTATATATTACCATCTGCATTTTTTGTTTCCTTCACTTTTTTGTTGCTTCAAGTACATACATATATATATATATTATGAACCCAATCTATGATCATTCCAGATTTTTTATTTTGGTTTCATTCTAATCTTTGTATCATTCATAATGTGTGGTTTTCCAATAATGACTTTTTACCTTTACAGTCTCGTGAGTAAGCAAAAAATTGGTCATCTAGAAGGTTTAGAAAAGGGCTTGACTTGGCTACTATATTCTCCAAACCTAAAACCTTGTGACTTCTTTTTAAGCAGATTTCTAAAGCATGGAGCATATTTAAAGAAAATATTTCAAAAATATTTCGAGAGATATTATTAAGTTTAAAAGCGCATTTTCTTTTTATAATGATCCTAAACATGTAATTGTAAAATAGATTTTCGAACTGAATTCCTTTGTTGCCTTATTTTTTTGGGAACTGCACTGGTCCAGACAAATAGCGCCACCTTACTGAGCCTTATTCTACGCTAGGGATTTCATTTGACCTATTTTGATCGAGACAGTCTCATTTTCACAAAAATGTCCGGGGTTCTTGACAGCATGTGACAGAATATAAAAATATCACTATGCACCGTAAGGGCCCTCTACAAGTTCCTTTCTTTTGCTTTGTTTTGGCTAGCGGGATTTATCTGTGCGATAGACCTTTCAAAAGCTTTGTTATGGGTATTTTTTTGTATGAAACGTTTGAACCCGGACAAGATGTGGGTTTGTTTTGCACATTACAAACTTAAGCCCGGTTTATAATAAGGAAAACGTAACGACGTAATGCGGCGCAGTAACACCACAGCGGAACAGAGATGTATGTTAAGTTTCACTATACCACGATCTAGACAACAGACTGATGCAACGTTGTGCCACAAGAGATGGAATGCAAAAGATGATTATATTCATATTCCACCAATCAGAAAACATAGCATAGTCCATAGCTAGATTTTGTGAAATATCTAGGCTTGTCATAAACTGCATGAGCCAGTATGAGCTAATTCTGAACGCAGGGGAATGATTCGAACGCTGATATTAACTCATTAACAATTATTTATTTTGAAGATAACATCAATAAAAATGGAGAATCTTAAATGTTTACGCACCCAGTATAAAATTCAATCCACATAAAAAATGCGTACACATCGAAATTGATAAAAATGTAGTATATAAGTTAAAATATGTCGAATTAACCCATTTTTGGAGGGTTCGTTGCTGGTTTTCTTAAATTTATGATCACTAAACCTAAAGGTAATTTCTTTAGTCTCACACACAATGTACTATACACAATAAATAATTACATAAAATGAACTAGTTACATAGTTAAATTAGAATAACTATATTTTCTAAACTAACTTCAAATATTTAAAACTCCAGCCTCACAGTGGAAGGGAATCAATTAAAATCATATCTTAAAATGACAATTTCTGGAACACGTGCAAAACGAGATGTTTTCTAACAAGGCTGATTCACGTCCAAAGAAATTAGAAGAATTCAAAAATAACAACCCCAAACATATAAAATTATTTTTAAATAATGCTTCATGCATTGTTTAAAAATAATAACAGTTTCTAGACGTAACAAAAAGACTCGGGTATAACATATTTAATGTTTAATTGTTAATACTGCCCTATTAAGCATAGAATTTAATATTTACCAAGAGGTTGCAAAGCTGAATCTAATAAGCCAGAGCATTATTTCAACAAATTGCTCTACAAATTATTGTTTAAACTTATTTTACAAGAAATAACTGTTTACTAGCTCAACTGTATCATCTGCATGTGACATCACAGAAACACTAAATTGTTAGAATAAGTTAAAGGTTAGAAAAAGCTGTTAGTGCAAATTGTCGTGAGTAACAAGTTGTTAAGTGAATTTGTAGTAACTGCTTGCTGTTTTGTGTAGTTACGTTATATACTTCTAATATTGTCAGATACGACAAATCAAATTAACAAATACGGCAGTTTTGCAGATACGACGAAACATTGCAGGCATCTACAAGCTATAAAAGTAACAGATACGACTTGGACTCTTAACAGAGTGATAGGTTTATGAAGATGTAGACGTCATAAGCTGAATATTTGAAAAAATGTAGATACGACTTCTATGCTGAACTGGATGCACTATTGAGGTGTAATATTAGTTGATGGTTATTGACTGCGTAAGTGTTATATTTTTTGATCCACTTACAAAAATAACAAATCACAGAAAAACTGTAGTACGTAACCCGCAGGATATTAATATATTTTTTTTAATTTATGGATATTGTTCAACCCCGGACCTTATTTCGGACAGCCAGTGAAATCCTGTCAAGTGGCAAGACTAGAAATAGCATATTTTTTTGCAGCCTTTGTTTCGACATTTGTTTGATGCATGACGACGGTATGTTTCCCTTAATACATACCGGATTTTAACTTTTACCTGTTTTGACCAATTTCCATTGGTAAAACTGGACATGTAAAACGAAATCTAATTATCAATCTGCGTCTATGAACAGATGCAACCAATTTCTATGTATAACGAGACATCCCATCTGATTTTTAAATTCCCATGTTTTTTAAGTACTCAATAAATGCAACTGAAACAAAATTCAATTGATTTGTATGTGTATAAAATCCGTTTAACACGATGCAAACATTTTGTAAAGTATTCTGTACAGAAAATTATGTATCACTGCATTCAGAGCATTTATGCAAATTCCACATAGAATTTTGTGCAGAATCATATCTGGTGTGGTCAACACGCGACTTATGTATGGTATACAATGGGATCCACTTATAGTGATTCTGCATGTAGTGGAAATTCGCTTATAATGAACGTATCACTGAGTCCCAACTAAAAGCATAACTTACTTATTATTTGCGTTATAGTGTACACTCGCTTATAGTGAAACAAATTCCTGGTCCCTTCAAGTTCATAATCGGATTCTACTGTATTAAAAATTTTTAATTTTCGTGTGCAGTAAACTTCTTCTTCCGGTTATATAATTGTGCGATTATGCCAGATATCTAATCTGCTCTTCGGATATTCACGAAACTTTTCACCCCTCCAATATCTCCATCAAAATTTTGCAAATGGAATATGATATTGAGAGCAAAATTTTGTCCAAAATATACGTACAAGCGATGTGCAATACATAATTTTTGACATTTGTAGGTTTTTGATTACTTGTAATCATGCATAAAAGTATTCTTATATCATAATCTGCTCATCGTCGCTAGAATTAATTTTTATTATTGGATAATTGTCTTCTTGTTAAACTGTCAAAATCCGATTGTTAAAAAAATAGTTCGTAGAGATGGTACTTAAGCACTCAAGCTTCCAGATGAATCATTAAATAAAAATAAATAAAATTACATTCAAATATTACAATTACTAATTGAGAAATTAAATTGCTAAATTTATTGTCATTCATTAAAAATAGAACAATATGCCGTACGTTACTGATGACGCGAGAGATTGTTTTCTTAACTTAGCTCAAATGCGATTTGCAATCTTTTGCTAAAGAAATAATAATAAAAAACAATTTGTAATACGAGTAAATAAAATAAAATGAACATGTCATTTACATAAATTTTTGTTTTTGTATTGGGTGGGGGGAGTGTATGAGGCGAAAGTAGTAGTAACTGTGCGACCCGGTTCTTAGAATTTTAGCAGCACAACATTGGTTATAATAACATACAGCTGTGTGTATATACATATTTTTATATATTGAATGATGCACCATGTTCATGTCAAGCGGGTTTAATAGATGATTTTAGACTTTGCAAAGTTTGTCTCATGACTAGAGTACCATGATCGCAAACACGAAATATTTTTTATTGACCGTAAGATAACTATCTCAATTATAATTATTAATGTACGAGTAATATACCGTTGTATAAAAATAAACGACTCACGTTTAATGTCTTACTACTGTGGGACTATTAAAGATAGAAACTTCGGAAAGGTCTTCCAATGTCTGTTATGTAGTCTATTTTTAGCCATAAAAATTATAAATTAATTATATGTGCTGCTTTCTAGTTACATCTAAGCAAGTGGGACGTATTTACATATTTTAAGTTTTTCACTTAACGTTTTGCTTTTCAAATGTATATATATATATATATATATATATATATATATATATATATATATATATATATATATATATACATATACAGGGTGTAACACGTACACCGACCACCGCCATTATTACCTTTATTATTATATTTACAAAAAAATACTATAGAACAAAGTTGTAGGGGACCAAGGGGGACATTCTTTCAGAGAAGAAAATATTTTTTTAAACCAGTGGTTCTCAAGTTACAACACAAATTTTTTTTTTCAAATGGGATTCTACATATTTCTTATGCCTATTCGATAGCATATTTTTTTCCGAATTCAACCATGTATTAGTTTTATATCCTTACATAATAAAAATATTGCAAAAAATTCGATTGAAATTTAAATAAATTTTTATTTTTAATATTATTGTACAGTTGGCTATGGATGAGAAACAAGAGTGATAAATTTAAATTGAAAATTAATAATTGTTAATTACTCCTTATAAATAATGTTCTATTTGATTTCCATTATTTTCTAAGCACAATTATATCACTCTTGTTTCTCATCCATAGCCTACTGTACAATAATATTAAAAATAAAAATTTATTTAAATTTCAATCGAATTTTTTGCAATATTTTTATTATGTAAGGATATAAAACTAATACATGGTTGAATTCAGAAAAAAATATGCTATCGAATAGGCATAAGAAATATGTAGAATCCCATTTGAAAAAAAAAATTTGTGTTGTAACTTGAGAACCACTGGTTTAAAAAAATATTTTCTTCTCTGAAAGAATGTCCCCCTTGGTCCTCTACAACTTTGTTCTATAGTATTTTTTTGTAAATATAATAATAAAGGTAATAATGGCGGTGGTCGGTGTACGTGTTACACCCTGTATATAACAATATATATATATATATATATATATATATATATATATATATATATATATATATATATACATATATATATATATATATATATATATATCCAAGCGTTCTGTAGTTATGGATAAAATAACTTTTTTTTGAAAGAACTTTGAAACAGAATACTAGTTAAACGAAACGTAATTGCATATAGGTAAGTTTAGTTAAATCGTCTTATTTTCGAACCAGGAATCAGTGGTTAAGCGATGTCCACGCATTTTAGGGACAACCTGTATATATATATATATACTGAAATTTTACTTTGTTATACGTAGAATATGGAAATACATGTTTTGAGGTCTCCTGAATATGTTTTGACTATTTTCACAATAACGTCTGTGTCTGAGGATGTGTGTCTGTATGTTCATTATCTTAGAAACGAGCAAAACAGGACAATGAAACTTCATATTTAAAAGTTTATTGATTATACGAAGATCTGATTAGATTTCTAGTACAATCGCACAATCGGAACAGAAAGTTTACTGAACATCAAAATAGTACACTGCGAATTATTCTAGAAAATAAAAGAGATATGGAGAAAGTTTTGAAATAAAAGTTATAGGAAACAATAATCTTAAGAAAAAATGTTTTATGCATTTTTGTTCTATCTTAATCAAATTTTGAGTAAAATGTATTTATATATTGGCATGTATTTAAAATATCATATATGGTATGAAAACAAAACAAAGACAAAATATTTATAGAAATACGTATTTGAAATGTCAAATATGTGCCAATTTAAATTGAGTATAAGAAAGTCGTGTGGTGACCACACCAGATTTTTTTATTGAACATTTGATATTTTTACTGAACAAATACCTCATTGTGATGCAGGACATCTGACAATAGACACACTTAGTTACAGCTCCAAGAGAAGGTACCATTGTGATGTAACAATTAGCCGTAAAATATCAAATATCTATTAAAATCCATGTAATTTTGCTTATCGAAGCAAAAATATATCTATTCGAAAATATGTTAGCAAGTCAAAACTTTTGCGTACAAGTTTAGAACAGACCTTCTGGATCAGCAAATAGCTGCTAACATATTGGTTCATATTTATATCGGTTATTCGTTCGTTTCATAGATTTTGTTTGTTTCACTGGATTTTCAATAACTGTTTATGAAATTGGTTAACGATTAATGCTATGGCCTATCAATTTGTTGGAAACTCAAATTTTTATTCTACTACTATTACCTTCATTTGTTTTGCCACTAAGTGACCTGCACGGTATCTATTAGGTGTTAACATAAGTTGGATCGGATTTTTTTTTTAATTCAAAAATGCGCGTCAAAAGTAAAAGAAATTCGTAAAGGATATATGTCATTTAAAAGAAAATTTTCTGCTCTACAAGTTATTGTTTTTGCTTTTACGTTGCAACCATTATTTTATTTAATTAGGAATGTCAAGTGGAAAAAATTGAGCACTTTCGACACCACCTCCTGGTCGCGTTCAATCAAAGGAATAAAACCTCCAAAGCAGTTCACGATATTTGCGCAGTGTACGGCGAAGATGCTATGAATGAAAGGACAACTCGTCGATTTTAAACCGATCGCTTTCGAATGGTTTGCGCGGCGTTTCCTTCGATAATAACGTCGAATTGCGGACAAAATTGGACGAGGAGGTTTCGAAAAACTTTTATAACGTTGACAAGTAGTTGTAAATAATGAACGAGAATAGATTATTGCCTATTTTGATGTCATTATTGTATGGAAAATTATGTTCTCTCAAAACGGACAAGACTTATATGTTAACACTTAATATTTGTGATAGTTTCGTGCATGGTGCTATTAGCGTTATATGAATTACTAATACCATTTTATATGAATATAACAAATTTACAATGATTCAAGAGGAAAATAGATTTGAGGCGTTCTAGCGTTTAATATATAGCTCAAATCATTTTTGCATCAACGAATATACCTTTTAGAAATCCACACGCTTGCACGATAAGTTAGCCGTTCCAAACATACAATCTTTAAATAAAAATTCGTAATACGATGTGTATCTAGAAATTCTTAAAGATATCATTTACTAAAATTAAACCACTTGAAAAATTAGTTACAAAAAAGCTCAGCAAGTATTTTAGAATTAGATTTAAATTGATTTGTAAATTAGATATAAAAAATTGGGTTCTGTCATTCTGTATTCATGTCTCCTATTTAAAAAAATATCAATACTAAATTTATGATTCTTTGTGTACTCTTCTCGAAGAATAAAATTTTATAAGAGCTTTCATCTGGAATTTTGAGCAATTTATGGCCGACAGTTCTAAATGATGAATAAAACCTAACTCTGCACTAACTTACATTTTAATTCTGAATGAAAAAGACGCACTCATTATGTTAATTAAAAAAGGCTGTATCGTGCGCAGGAAGTTATTTAAAAACACATTTCCGTCACGCTAATCAGTTTAAGATAAGTTTTACCCACACCCGGCTGAGATGGTTAATTTGAGATTTGAACACTGTCCTGAACAGAACAAGAAGAGACGATCACTCGCTTCCCACTCGCCTGCATGCATATTTTCAGCTTATATTACTCGTATTTTAATTTCGTTCGTTTTTCCCTGAAGTAAATTATATAATCTTATTATTGAAGTGAATTTCATATTAGATTTTAAAGGAGAAGTAAGCTATTATTAAACTTAGTAGTTTGCTTTTGCGTCATCCGATGCATATAATCTTGAGAATAAGTACTTGCAGGGTGAAGAAATAAGCAGGTAATTGTTTAAAGAAAATATTCCTGTGGTGTTATAGTTAAGCTATAGTAGCACCGAATCATACTGACAACAATATGAGTACATAAGTGTAAACTGAGAACAACACTGGACAAGAATAAAGAATAGAGTTTTATTTTATTTATAACTAATAAATAAAAAGCATTTATTTTTTTAAATTTCTTAATCTTGTTCGGCATTCTTTGGTTCGACCTTCAAAACATAGGGAATATCATTGAGTGCACAAATTGTCAAAATAAATACATTATGATTTAGAAAGAAAGCTTTTCATTTTTATACCAAGAACTTTAGCGGATACCAATATTTTTTAGGTAGGTAACTAGAGCTCTTGCTGAAAAAAGTCAGACCACCTCTGGTATATAACAGCAGTTTTGACGCTTTATGGAAATTCATTTATACATAGACCTTTAGCACATCCAGACTTTAAGTATTCTAAAAATAATAATAACCTACGTAATAATTACATTCTCAATTTTCTCATAAACTATAGTTGTTAAGAGGAAAACAAAATCCGATTTGAATTTAATGAGAAAAGGTATATAAGAATGATTTAATTTTATGAGAGGTGTTATTCCATTTTTATTTTCTGACTGATTAAAAATGAATTTTTAAAAAGTTGTGCACTAAACTTATTATTAAATTAAACCCATATACCTGGAAAAACATATTTCACTAAAATGTGGTTTTAAGCTGAATATTACTATTTCTTCATTCCGCTTTTTTCACTAATGATCCCACACCCTTATAGGGCATGAACACATTGAATTTGTTTACATTCTAGAACCTTATTTCATACCAAATGAGCACTGAACAAATTTAGTCACTATAGGACAGACAAACTATAATCTGTCTGTGTTTTGTTCTTCAATATTATATAGTAAATTACTGTAACAAAACATACGTTAGTGGTTTACCCGGGTAAGAAGTGAGAAGGGACAATGGATTAACCGTTAACCTAAACAAACCCTACCTGTCACCGTGACAATGTCACCTCTTTACTCTTCTAAGCGTAACTTGCATAACTAAATAAACTGAGAAGGTATTGATTTATATTAATCTTAAAGGGCAGTCTAATTTTGTTGTAATATCTTTAGCATTCTGGCAACTGACAGAATTTCAGGGGTGCCAATACCAAACTAACCCTACATTTTATTTGAACAATTGTTTGTTGTTTTCCAAACTTATTAATCTCCACGTACTCCTTTTTGGCAGTTTTCCATTACCGGCATACAATCTATTTAGTGATAATAATTTAGGAATAGTTTCAAGAATATCATTTTATCTATATTAGTCGCATCTATGATATATTTAACTGATAAATGATTGATATAATAAATATAATATTATAATATTTTTGTTCACTTTTTAGTGGGATATGCATACAAACGCAGTTATCGTTTTTTCGATGTAAGATTTCTACATCTATAAACTACTTGATTTACATCAAGCTTAAGGTGTAATCATGTACATGTTTATATTTGTATTCTATGGTATGTCCTTTTAATATACTAAAATGTATAATTTTTTTTAGAGCTACAATTCTATCTTGTATCGTATTTAATTCTTTTGAGTAACACCACGCACTTGAGAACTATAAAAAAATTACATGGATACAAATTATTATTTAAATTCATTTTTAGAACAATACTAAACTCGATTTTGAGTTATTTAAGTGCTTTTACCAGTAAAATATTTTTACTAGAAGCTTTTGCAATGAACGGGGTCGTGGTTAGAAAATTTAGCGCCTATGGCACTTGCCTGTATCTTAATTATTGAACTTTATATTGAACAGGGTAAAGCAGATAAAGATTTGTTTATTAGACATTGAACTTCCGTATCCAATCTAGAATGTTCAAGAAAACTGCCGTGGTATGGCGTTATTTTGATATTTGAATTTGAATATAACGAACTACATTATTATCACAGTGTATTTAAAAATGTTGGTATATTTTTCCTTCTTGTTAATTCACAGCTTCCTCTATAATTTCAACTCACAAGCTCATTTATACAAACATTCAACATTTAAAAATAAAGTAAAATTGACTAACATATCCCTTTCACTCCATTCAACCCCATGTAAACCTCTAGAAAATGTATCAAAATTATTTAATACATTTGAAAATAATACTCATTAAAAAGCTTCATATTGTTAAAATCATGTGAGATCGTATATCATTTGGCACATGGCGCAATATAACTATAAGCCATTACTGACCTGAGGGGCTAAAGATCGCCATAAAATGGAAACCTTTATCGGTTGCGCTGTGTGCTGTGCGGTACACGTACGCAATCGCCGCGCTACACATAGATATACAGAGGGTGTCTGCAGGTGACGGCTCTAAGTCCCCCTTGTTTTATCACCAGTATTTATGGTCGCTATAATTTCTGCCTAGTAGCCGCACTGGTGCACGGGAATAAGTCATCGTATTTGTTTGTGAAAGTGTGTTCTAATAACTGGCTACATTGTTGGAATTGGTGTCGTAGTAAGAACGTTATTTCGCAAATTCATAACAAAATTCCTCCAACATTTACCTGAAATGCAATTATCTCACAAAGAAAATTACATTATGTATTTATAAAGGAAATTCAATAAATTACATTTATTATTATTATTATATATATATATATATATATATATATATATATATATATATAATTAAATTTGCTATCAAACGCTTATTCTGATAAACTAGTAGCATTTCATTGCAGCGTTCATCATTGTGCAGAACTTTGTGTGGTACGCATGGCAGTGAACAGACGAATTCAGTCCATCCCACAGGTTTAATTTGTAAATGACGAAGGCCATATATCTAAGAACTAATCCTTAATGCATTGCCTATCCAGACTCTATATTTGCTATTCATTTGAAAGGACCGAATTGATTTAAATAATTTACCGCGAATTACAAAATACTCCAATTTGGGTAATAATATCGTATAGAATGTACTATCAAACGTCTACTAAGAAATAAAATTGTAGATCATTTGGGGGTTAAGTTTCGTATGTAATTTGGATCCAATGCAAGTTTAGTTGTAAATTTTTGCAGTAACAGATTTTGCAGAATTATATTTATAGCAAGGCATTCTATTGTGCAAAAGAACAGGAATGTAAAAATGACTTTTAATATAATAAGAAATATATACATGTGTAGATAGATTTGCTGCCAGTCAAAGCGTATGCTTTCTTCTAGATTTGTGTCTTTGAGGTATTCTGTATTTTGCGTTGTTATTGATGTACCTGTACATATCGATTCCATAAATCATTTCCAAAGTATTTCTACAAATTAATAATGAATATAAATGATTAATAAAAATCCCATAATTTATATGTAAGAATGATGCATTCGCAAAATAACATTGATTATACCTTTTTTTTCCATGGGGAACATGGAAATAGGGTGAGGATTATTTTTTATCTGGATACCGCCTTAGAAATTACAACAGCAATTGTACATTCGTTTTATATAAACGGCTGCAAACAATAATGGACTCTTAAAACTTTTACCTGAAGTATATTAAATATTAACTATGCCTCGGATTTTTCAATATATAAATATAAATATTGCAGACTCAGAATCCTAAAAACCTGGACCCGTCACTGAACGGGTATAGTATCACAAAGTCTCGCATACAACACAATTATTCAAAAAGAAACAAGAATAAACTTGTTTTAATTTTAAAATTCTAGTTTTTCAGTTGGAGTCAACTTGATTCACTTTTATAAAGTTGTTCGATTTTCTGCACCAGTAATATTAGCTTTAAAGTCGTATTTGTAATTTGGGAAACATGTTCATGTTGTACAATTTATGGGTTAGTCATATTTCTGTATGTTCTGCTATTGGTGTACATAAGTGGACATTTTTTGTAAACAACTCTAGCAATATATTGTACCGAAGCTGATATATAGTTTATAGGGCATACTGAACAAGTTATCTTCTTATTCCATGTTGCTACTGTGTTTCAGAGGCGGCGAGCACACAACCAACACGTATCGACGTATACGAAATACATACGTATGTACGTGTACGTAGTAGACGTGCCAACGGCGTCGGCGGTAACATTTAACTGAAAAAGGGCAAGGGGACATTTGCTGTCTGCTATCGTCAGAAATAATGAATTCGTTTAGCGAAACAGAACGAAAAAAATGAGGAAAGAAACAATTACGCGCAAGGCTGTATAATGCAGTATAATGGTACATTTCAACTCATTAATAACCTAGATGCCATGCAGAAATTTCAACGTTACATTTAAACACAACAATTTGTGACTATATTATACTAAAGATGTGAAATGTTGTAAATGTAAATAAATCTTATTTTCTAGAATGACATTCAATTTAAAAATCGAATCAAAATAATAACTAATCTGTCTAGTAGCTTTAATAATATTTGAAATAAATGTGTTAATATGTTCAACAGTTCCAAACAGATTTTTTATGATATGTAAAGATAAATAAATAAATTCATTGTATTAATTATTTTTAACGAGTGACTATTTATTACTCGCTACATGCGTTTATAAATTAAATTTCATGTAGCATATTTTACGTACAATGAGATTTAATTACTATCGAGTTCTGTTAGCGATCCAAAAAACCAACATTCATTTAATTTTAAACATCTAAATTAATTGCATTAAAAGTTCTGGAAATAAATAATCATATATGTATTCGTAACAGTTTGAATTCTGACTATTAGGTGAAATTAAATCGATTAAAATTAAATTTGTTATAATATTACTTCACAGTTTCTATAAATCACTTTAAATGTTTTTCTTTTATTATTTGCAATTGTGTAATGTGTTTTTTCCTCATTATGTAATTTTTTACATCTCATATAACCATTTATTGTCACTAATATTTTACCTACTGATGTGAAATTTACACGTATACAATGTTCATAATTAATATTGTAGCCTGTATATTTTTGTGGAAAAGTATTGTTATTACTAAATATGGAAAAATCTATTCTGATTGTGAGTTGTATAATTGATGTCACTGTTCCTACGCCACTGTTTGTGATGCGGAATACATGCATGGCGTGCAGGTTGCTACATGTTCTAGAGTGTAAGGCAAGTTCTGTAAAGCTGGTTCTATATAAGAGGTATTACCAAGCTGCAGGCAACTCTTGTAGCGTTTCCGTACTGCAGTGTGCGCGCTATAAAGAAAGCTGGACAATGCATGAACTCACATAGATCCTCTATGTAAAATGTTACCTGACGTTGCCGAGGGTGCACAGGGAATCGCAAATCTATATTGCCAGTCTTGTACCATCAATACAATTCTCCATGTTCTATTCACTGCGATGTTAATCACACTTTATTTATGTACCTACCCTACATTATTCCTAACAATTTTGTTATATTGCAGTTTAATATGTCATATAATAATAATAACGTAAGTTATAAATAAACTTCAGTTTTAATAATCTGGAATCCCATATCTCGCATTCATTTTTTAATAAATAAACTACAGTGAAACTTCCATAATTCATCACCATATCCACAAAAAAGTTCGACTTATGAAGCCTTAGAGCTTATAGAAATGTTCATCATAACTACCAATTTTGTTTAAAGACATTAGATTGGTTTAATTACACACGTTTTTATTTAATCCAAATCGTGTACTAGGAGTACAAATTAATTTCGGTTAAAATAATCAGTAATTTGCCGCGTTCCCGTTCATGCTAAGCAAAATTATACAGAATAAATGTGTATATATTCGTTTTACAAATAGGGACTTCCCCGAACAATTAAAAACATTATAACAGTAAGGGCGTGTTTTTGTGTGAGTGAGTGTTGCAACCAGCTATTTTCCTCATATCATACATTTTTGCACCAAAAAATGTATCACTTTTTCGAAAAAATCACAACAGAACTTTGTTTTATGCGTGATTGATCTTCCGCTCTCGCTCATTTTTTTACATTGAAACGTAACAACAACTCGCGACATGCGAAAAGGGACTCCCCGAATAAAATATAACGAAAATAAAAGAACGAAGCACACGCAAAAAATTTCCTCCACAAACAAGGATTTCTCTTAAAAATTCGACTTATGGAATGCACGTGACAATCATTTTATTCGAGTTATGGAAAAATTCGAGTTATAGAAGTAAAATTGCATGTAATTTGCTCCATAAACACTATTGCCACTCAATTCATTTCGACTTATGTCCATGACACACCTATCATACTGCATCATGCAACGTCGTAGAAATTATGATGAAAAAGAAGAACGCACCCGTCTATGATGAAAAATAGCGGCTCCTCTTTTTTCATCATACAGCACTATGCTGAAACGAAGGTCTCTCATTTCACACGTATCTTTTGTGTCTCATTTTACGTTAGTTTTGGTTTATATTTGTCATTTTAGTTTGAAAAACGGATGCGTTCTGTTTTTTTTTTCATCATAATTTCTACGGCGTTGTATGATAGGAGTGTCATGGGCATTATAGAAATTTCGAGTTATAGAAGTTCGAGTTATGGAAGTTTGACTGTATTTCATTCTTTTGTTTCCATTGTTCACCAATACATTACAATCCGCAAGTTACTACAAGAAGGCGACAGATCCTAGTGACAACTACACTTTTTATTTTCGTGTCATCACAAACACTACAGTGCGTATTACATCTGTCCAAGGTCATGCTGGCCTTGAAAAACCAGACAATCGTTCAATCATTGCTTTTCACGAATCAAAACAAGGACAAATAAATTTGAAGTATTTCACATTAGTCCATTGTCACAGACGGAAACATGAATTTTCACGTCAGTTTGATGAAAATTTTATAGATTTAAAAAGCACCTAATATTTATTTGCTCCTTTCCAACCATTTTTAAAATTTTAATTCAAATTCCAATTATTGTATTGATTCATTCTTGCCTAACAGAAATTTGTGTGCTAGTGCTGAATTCTGTAAAATACGATTATTTTCTGCAAAATGTTCTTCAGTTTACAGAAGCAATCACTGGTTCACGATTTGTATACATTATACAAGAAGAAAACGGTATTTTCTGGAAACCATCAACGTCTCTTAAAAAGCAAATTATTTACACTTTCAGTTGCTATTTTTAACAAATACTTGAATATAACAAATAAATTACTTTTGTTCATAATGTTTTGTATTACTTACTGATTTAAAAGAATGGATTAACTAGAATGCTAAAGGTATGTCAAATATGTGTATATCAGAAAATAGTAGTAAATTATAATTGATAACAAATGGAATTTGTTAGGAAACTTCCGTTTTCCATTGCAAATCTTTTTAAGGGGAGAGTTTTTGTTCATGACCGACGAAAAAAAATTATTACACACAGGCAATACTTCTTAAATCATGTATAGCCGTCGAACTATTACCACTTAACTGTCATTGTGGTTCTTCTTTCCAAAGTTGGGCGTGTAGTTGCTGATCCTGGTGAAGCTTCGCTTTATTCTGCACGTTGTGTTATAGCGATCATGATGATTCTGGTGATGCTGAGACTCTCCTATCCAATACCCTGGACAGTATCATGACCTGTGATATTGATTCCTCGAATTATGGCATTACTGCATTTTCCACGTATTTTTGTGCGTTTGCTCTCATTTCTGGAAATGCTGCGCGGTTGTCAGTGTCGATTTTGAACATATCTGTAGGATTACATCTGCGTGCTGTTTAGCTTTTTGTCATGAAAATAGCATAGCTAGATGGAAATATATGTTCCGCGGTCTTGTTAGTCACTAGCAGAGATATTACTTTCTATTATATGCTCTCCTCAAAGTCCTGGTTCGAGTTTTTGTTTCGTTAGCTCTGCAGGAAATAATTTCTTTCTGTTCCTCGTTAATCGAAGCATCCATATGTGTTGGACGATATGTTTCGAATGTCTTGACGTCGCCATCAAAATGTATGGGTATCCCGGCATCGGTATTGACTCCAATTTTGTACTGGCTTAGTGCGGAGATTGCTGTTTAAGTCTAATTAGGTTATACGGATACCTCAGAAGCTGCAATCCCACAACGATTGAAAGTGCTGACTGGAGGTACATCGGAAACTGTAAACACACGCGTCACTATTCTATTGATTGTAGCCGAGATTTTACGAAATGTGCTGATTATACAGTATGTGATATCCGAACGCAACAATTATAAAAATCCTACAGGCGGCGCTAATTTGAAAATGAAGAAATCTGGTGTGGTCGCCACAAAACTCTATTTAATGACACATATTTGACATATAAAATACGTATTTTTGTTAATATTTCCTTTTCATAGCATATATAATACATATTTTGAATACATGCCAACATACGGAATGATTCCCGTACGTAGTTGCACAATAAGATGTTAGAACAAAAATGCATACAACATGTTTTCTTTAGAATATGGGTTTATACAACTTTTATTGAAAACTTTTTCCACAACTCTTTTAGTTTCTCAAATAATACGAAATGTTGCATTTTGAAGTTTAGCAAACTTCTTCTTGTGCAGTTATACCAGAAATCTAATCAGCTCTTCGTATAATCAAGACATTTTTAAATATGAAGTTTTATTGTCCTATCTTTGCTTGTTTTTGAGATAATGAACATATAGACACACATCCATTCCGCCATATACACAGACATCATTGTGAAAATAGTAAAAATGTATTCTGAGCACCTCAAAACCTGTATTTTCATCCAGTGCCGGCGCGAAGTTATTTTGTGCCCCAGTTTATTGACGCGCCCTTTCTTTCACAAATTGTTAAATTTTTTAAACAAAATAACAATATTTATTTATGTATTTAACAACAAATACTCATAAAAATACACATTGATCGCAAGATCAATTTTTTTTAGCGGACAAAAATTTAATGAATGAAAATAAATTTTTATTAATGTATATTAAAATAAAAATTAAATATATAACCAATATATTACTAAAAATAACTAAAATAATTTTTATTTTAATACACACTACACAAAAAATGAAATAATAACTAATTATATAGCCTTCTAAATACCATCGGAATTATGTATATGTTGATATATCTGTCATAGAAATTTCAAGATCGTTTTATTTAGTTAAGGCGGTAAAGTATAGTTATATCATCATACGTTCATAAGTTAACTTGGTGGTAAAGAAATATGCCAGCTACGCCACTAATTTTAAACAAATTAGACTAAAGTTAACGAGAAAACAAATCTTTTATTTAATAAAAAAAAAATATCCGCTTGGGATTGAAGTATAAAATGAAGTTGTTGTAACTACAAGAAACGTTACGATGCTCAATACAGAAAACTGCAATAATCATTAATGTCCGGTTTCACATGCGTATCACGCTTAGCTTAGAGTAAAGTTTTGCTTTAATTCACTAGACATTTGTAACAAGCCGATATTATTTTGATTGGGAGTTAGTCTGACTCAAGGCTAAGTTGAATTATTTGGAATAGAAATGTACATTTCGTACACACGATTTCATGAAGGGGTTCTAACTTATTAGCATTCAGTTCGTTGTACCTATTACCCCTTGGGTGTGACACTCTAGAATCAGTAATTTCTACATTTTAAGGTGATTTCGAAAGAAGATTTATGACACATAAAGAGTAACTACTTGTTCATTATCTTCCTGAACCTTTCAAATAATTGACTGCCCATTTCATGAAATAGAAAGTGGTTATTACATACTGTCTGTATCCGTGATGACTACCTAATTCTTGTCCTGTAAAGTTGAAGCTAGTCCTTGTCATACATGTGTCATACCACAATATACAATAAATACTATCCTAGTGTGAATTTTCAAGTCCACTGAAGGACGTTAGCACAGAGTTTGGTAGTATCAGTATTAGAGATCGGAAATATTATTCTTTTTTGTTAATCACTTTATTTGGCATGATTAACTTAAAATAAACCGTTCACTTTACAATGAACCGGCTATTACAGGTTATGTTATAGAAACTTAGATGTTTTGGTATGTGAACGCATAAATTAATAAATACAAACTTTTAAAAACTACATAAATCACAATAGTTACCTCTACAAGTTATGTGAAAAGCATTGCTTTCTTCGTTTCGATTCATTTTTAATAGAAACGTAGTTGAAGTTGTGCGCCCGTCTGTGAGTCAAGACGGAACTAAAGTCTTGCTGGGTATGAACATCATGAATATCTGTACAAGACGACCATGCATAAGCGAAAAGGACTTTCACTTCTTCAGCAGTAATAAAAGGATTTTCTTGACAGTCTGCAAGATGTTTGTTGGAGAATTCCTTAAGCAGTCAGAGCGCTGTTGTGTCCTGTACCGGGATATCTTGTACGTACGTAAATATCTCCAGATTTCTATAAAGTATGTAAAACTAGAAACAGTGCATGTAATTTATAATTACTAGTAAATCTGTAATAAGTATAAAGAAATATATAGACTGAAGAATTCTTTTGAAGAACAATAATAATATTATAACAAACTTATTAATCTTTTAATATAGTCTAGCTATTATCATTAACGTGTGCTTTTCAATGAAATTGTGTATTTTAATTAAACAACAAAAACAAAAGCGAATGAAATATATTATCAGTAGCAAACCGGGTGCACATTTTATGAAAAACTGCTAGATTAGCTTGTGACACACCCGTTAGATTACATTGCGAGTCACCGCAACGCGTTTATAATAAAATCCGCTTTACGGAAACCCGTAAATTATTTTATAAATGTGATGACAACTAGGTAGTTACCGGGCATAGCATGGGTGGCTCGACGAGCCGGAACACGGGACGGGGCAATGTTAGCGATAATACCTCATGACAATAAATAACTGAAAAGTTAAGCGGATACTAAAAAATACCCTCACGCCGCCCACTCTGTGAATGCCATTTTAAATATTCATCAACGTTTCCAGACTACGCGCTTTGACGTTCGCTTTGTTCTGAATAACTAGGAAAGCCTCAGCATTAAAAGTGTCCGGTGTTACAGCGAAATACATCTGAAAGCACGAATTTATTCGCAATATCCTTCACTGCACACATTATAGCTAGAACAAAAAGCAGATGCAATGCCATGCATGTACGAACAAAAAACCGTGTACATTGTACATGCATGTGTACACTATATTTACATTCTTTCACAAACTTGATTTAAATGAAAAACACAAACATACATACTTGTTTACACAATATATACCACATTACATTCGTTTATATTTCAATTTTAATAATATAATACTATTACAATATTGGTAAATATTTAATGCCTTAGTAAAACTACCCTTATCAGGTCTTAATTATGTATTGTTTAATATAATACATACTTTTAATTAAGTGAACGTTAAATAACAGTTGTAGCACGTAATAATATAATTTAGCGGCAATGAGTACAAAATATGTACTGCGCGAATCTATAAATTCGAAATATTAAATAATATGTACTGACATATTTCGCAGAATTACTCTGTGTATACTATGCGAGCCGGTTTAGCCCACGCGGATGCAAATAATGAGATGTTCTCCGTACCTATTTTAGTTTCTAGTTCGGCCAGTAAAATGTATTTAGTGAAACTATAAGTATCCGATTCTGTGAAGGATTTTCTTGAAAAATGCATTCTAATTTCTGAGAAACTGCTACTGCCTTTTTTAACAACATAAAAGTGATAAAATGTTATTATTTAAGGACGCATATGCAAAAAACGAATATTCAAGCTTAAATATTATATTTTACGTTCTCTGCATATATATATATATATATATATATATATATATATATATATATATATATATATATATATATATATATATATATGCATATATATATATATATATATATATATATTCAATAATTCTAGAAAATCACACTTTTGTCATTATCTAGTGAGCCATGCAATATTTTCAAAATACAAAATCGCCATCAACATCGGCCCATAAATACGCAACTTTTGTCTAATTTAACCGATCTTGTATCTCTTATAGTTTCGGAGATTCCAATGGTGAGCATTCATAGATGGGTCACTCTGTATATATACATACATATATTTGTATTATTTTACGAATGGCATTTGTTTCTATTAAACTGACATTTGGTTGTACGATTCTGCAGAATAATATTCGCTATGGTTGCATAAGAGAACCTCGGACTATGAACTCAATGTCATCAGGGACATACAGCAAGGTTACTCGGAGCACATAATTATGCTGATAGATATAGGGCCATTATGCTAATGAAGGAAATGTTGGCAGCACATGCATCATCATCCAGAAATGATTACGGAATTACCTGCGTAATATAAATTCTATCGTTTGGTTTTTCTATAAATTCATATGCAAAAATAAATACGGGCGATTCAGATTGATGACCTGTTTATATTTGTAAAACATTCATCTCATGGAAAAGATGTTGTTCCTTTATAAGTTTTTCGTTCAGAATTAAATTGTTAACATTTTTCATAATCCAATAATGCCCAATATTTTTTCTTTCAAATATTATTTGTTAATTTTTAGCTACACAAATTTCTCCACTTTATACAGATTTCTTGAAAAATGTGTTTTTAAATTGAAATTTATGTATTTTCGGTAAATATGCGTACCGCTATGAAAGTAATAATTTATACTACCTTTCATCCATAAATCTATGATTTTTATTTACCGTCAGTTCCGTTCTTATGGCACTGGTATTTTGGATTGATTGGAGTGATTCCTAAATATATATGTTTAATTCAAGCATATTTTCATCAGTATTAAGACTATTGATACTTAATTTCATCGTAATGAAATTTCATTTCTAATTCTATTTAATTTGCAATGTAAAATATTGCATATTCATGTATTTCATGTAATAGCATTGTTTTATTTAAAGATATCTATTGAATATGTAAAACTAGATTATATAGCAAAGAATTTAAGATCTTTCCGTAAATTGTGTCAGTAATAGTTCCAAAATACGGGACAATTTTTTATTCACCTGTTTGTATCCGAGGTCCGTTACGGAAATATCAGTAATTACCCTATAACTTGGGAATCTCGAGTAATAGGGTTAAAAATAACAGATACTTATTGGCATTGAGCAATAATGTAATAGTAACAAATTTCAGCTCGATTGTCCAACTCAGTAGCAGTGGATGCATGATTTAATTCAAACGAGTTTTGGCACTAGGTCGCTTAATTTTGCATTATAGCACGTCACAGCAATTCATCTATAATAGTACATTATACACCAAGGGAGAGAAACTACTTATTTTTCCTGAGGTGTAGTTTGAAGCCCGAGGGCGAAGCCAGAGGGCTACAAATACATCGAGGGAAAAATGGTGGTCTCTCCCGAGGTGTATATACTATTTTTTCCACGTTCGGGAGTAGAAACACTTAATTTCATAAATAATGAATTATAATAAATCGGAACGAAATTGCAATATTTAGAAGCCTTTGGAAATGTTTCCATGCAACGCGTACCATGACAACACACATTTATTTACAAAAACCTTTGTTATAATAAAAACTCCCTTATGAAAAGTGTTTTCGTCCCTAGGGAGTAAATGCTTCATTTCTGTCCCGCATTTGACGCCATAGAAACCGACTTCTACTCCCGGACGTGTAAAAAGTACTTTTTATCTAATAAATACATCAATATGCTGCGGCATTCATCCTTGGTTCTCTGCAACTTCTTCTTACAGAAAAATCATGTCCGTGTTCAAAGAACTCATTTTGTGTTAGTAGTGTGCAATATTTTGGTGCATATACTGAAAGACTCATCCACTGTTACCGAATGAAGAGATCGACTTGGAACTTGTCCCACTATGACAGGATAGATAAAGGTCAATAACTGTCTTTTGTTTTTCAACACTCTTGGTTCCCGAATTGTAGGATCATTATCGTTATTTCTGTGTCGGACGTTGTATACTGTACAGAGCAGTATACTATGTTGCTATTTGTATTAATTCATTTAATTATATTACAGAAATAAACCATACGCTTGGTAATTTGACTGTAGCCTTTGTGAAGCCTTTATTGTTGCTATATTGAAGTATATTTCAATTAATATATAAAACATAAAAATTTATATGAAGATATATTCTTAAATCGGTAAAGTATTAAATGAACTATGGGTTCTTTAATTAAAGCAGCTTTTACGGTGCATTTATTGTCTAACATTGTATATAATTTATATATTATACTGGGCATCTCATACAAGAATGTTACATAGGAAATCTGTTAATTTTTTAACATGACGATATTATATTCTCATTTATATTTTAATATAAATATAATTGGAAATATATAAATTCACGGAAGGATCATTCTGCGATGAAGACTTCTCTATTTTCTTAAAATATACAATGAGAAAAACTAGTGTAGTAGTTTGCTAACACGAATCAGAGCGTCCAAGAATAATATCGGCAGTATTCCGGAAGTTGATCTCGGTAGCGTCCCGCAAAATTAGTTCCTTTCAGCAGCATACAATGAAACGTCTGTGATGTTTGCCGAGTGCTCCGCCGGACGGGTACTCACACTCAAGATTGAAACCTAAAGAGAGAGATTCCTAGCACCAATGCTGCTGCTGCTACTGCTACTGGTGCTTTCACAGAGCGGCCACCCTACGTCAAGTGTACACTATTCAGGACGAACAATGCGCTGCTGAGGCAGAGGGGCTGCTGTTGGGGTGTGCTAGCTGACGCGGCAGGGTTTAGCGAAATGAAGGAGGATGAACGATTAGTTACAGGCTTGCTTCGGATAGACGGTACGCTATTTTAAATATCACGTGAAACTGAACACATCATAAAATCTGCTAGCAAACTCGTTAACTTTCTCCAGTAAGCTAAAAACTATGGCATCCTCATACTAAATATTTATAAAACGATTGCAATTATTTTAAATATGTAATTCACATGACACAATAAGTACATGTATCAAAGTAATCTATAAAAGATTGCACTTAATGATTCATAATATAATTATTACTTTAAAATAATCAATAAGTGTGCAACCTTGCTTAAAACTACATATTTTACATATTCGTTTATATCGGTTAGTTACTAAATTCAATTTAAAATCTAAAAAGTTTAATTAATTGTTGAAAATTGGAAAGTTTACTGGATTATATTTCTAGAACTTATACGGATCTAGCTGAAATATGGAATACAGTCTACAGTGTTTCCCTTTTGCAAAACAGTGTATATGTCATTGTTGACAGCTGTTAGCCGCAAACTATCCGTTGCTTCGGTCTCATTAGAAACTTGCAGCTTTGGCTGAAAACCCCAGGCGCATTAAGTGACGCGCGCCGGCACTGTAGGAGATGACGCGGTGTGAGAACTCGTCAAGGGCCGTCGGGAATATTGATAAGCTGTTTTGCAGTGCTCATCACCATGAGCAGGCAAGGATCAACGGTGTCGCTTCAAGTGTTTTATGTGTGTCATTGCGTCTCGGCCGGATTTAGACGCTCTCATTTCAATCAGATTCAGGGAAATTGGTTCTAAAGTATATTGAAAAATTGGGAAAACAGAAACTTAATTCAACCTACGTCACAGCCTGCGAAACACTACATACAATAAATTCTCTGCTGGTTTCTTCAAAACGATTCTAAAATATTTTGATGATTCTCATTTAAACATTTGAATATTTTCATTATGCACTTGATGTATAAATGTTTTTTTATTTATTTCAATTCAGTAAAATAGCAAATATTATCGTATACTTAATGTAGGTATCTACATATTTGCGATAACATAATAAATATTATCAGATACTAAACAAATTGATATTTAATGCACTAGTATAATTTGATACCTATATTAGTGTATATCTTAACTTTTCACATAACGTTTATCTATATAACATAAAAATGTTTTGTGTTCAGAATGAAATCCTAAATGTAATTTAATGTCGTTACTGTAAATTTGAATTTACAGACGCGTCCAATACCTGCATGATGAAATTTCATCAAAGAACAACATAAATTAATTTCCATCTGGAAGTTTCATATACATAACACTGAAGTATTTATAATTTCTTATCTCTCTAGTCATCGTGTGAAAAGTAAAATGTGAAATGTGGTCCTCTTAGGGAAAATTATTATCGTTGCTGGAGAAATGCTAGTGCGAAGCAGAAATTAGATGACAAAGTTTGAAAAACGAGAACTATATTAAACAGACTTCCTTTTTTAGTCAGATATGTATCAGAGGAAACGAAAGAGTAGACAGGCATTCCAATTGAAGCAAGAGCGAGGGGAAGAGACCCTTCGCATCTGGATGCAGACAGGAGGCGCGTCTGTCCACGATAAAGGGAAATCGACTCGATGACGAAAACTGCGACAAGAAAAATCGTTATTCAATTGTGTTGCATGTCATGGCTAACGTGATGGCGTTGGCTACGACCAGAGCTGTCGATAGGTGCCTCGTTTGTCCGCAAGAGATTTTTTTATATAAACGCAAGGTTTATCTCGTTAGTGTATCTTCCGAACAAATGAAAATAAATTGCTATATAATCAGACGTCACTGAATGATGGAGAATGCGTATAATTCTTATGTTCCGTTAACTGCAACAGTGGCATATTACATTTGGATATAAATTATTACAACTTTAGTTCTCTCCACCGAAGCCGGGATTTGCTTCAGGGCACACATTGGGGAAGGCCGCCAAAAAGGTGAAATACAGGCGCCGAAATTCCCAAAAAAAAGGAAACATGAACCGAATGAATAGTAGCTAAAAAGAAAAAAACAACTTCTACTGAAACCTGAAATGAACTGGTGACAAATACTCTACAAAATATACATAGGGGGCGAAAAGGTATCCTGCTGCCTCAGGTGTAAATACCTCTAGGCCCGGCTCTGTTCTGCGCTACATTTTGTTTATAATTATAACCAATAGTAAACAAATTCTATAGGTTTGAAAATATATATACATATCATATATATTAAACATAATGGTAGTGCTCAAGTAAGCAATCCAGTTGAAAAATAGCGTGGAACTATATTATTATTATTGCTATATACGTATTTCTTTTCTTTCGTTCCTATATCTCATATACGTAGTATATGAGTACTGTTTCCTTACCCGTATCGTATTCATTTAGCACAAACTTCGGATGTGATGAGTTGCTATTAAAGTAGATTTAGTTTCCTGTGGAATCCAAGAGTCACATATGACAGCTGATAGATAACACTGCAATTAACTGTCACCGCGCGCTTTAATTACAGCGTTACCAGATATTTCATTGTGCTAGGATATTTCAGTAAACCACCGTTGAATATCGGATAGCTTATATTAATCACAACGAGAAACTCTCTCCATACGTTTAGTGGAAAATTATTAAGCTCATTACTTACAGTTACATATTTTTCAGATGAATTAAATGCATTAGAATTTATTGTAAATGATGTGCAGGATTCATTAAAATTGTCATGTGTCATTGGTACACATTCTATTTAGTATTCATATGTGGTTGTGCGGCCCCTTATAACAATTATCGGCACTGTAACCTAAACTAAATGGAAATATCAAAATTAAGTAAAGTATTTTTGGATAATTTAGATCTACTATAAATTTTAGAAATTGTAACCTAAAATTTTTAATATACAGGACTAAATTAGATTATGATATACGAGACTAAATTAAATTATGATATGTCAGAAATATAATATCGTTTGTAAATAAACAGCAGTGTTTACCCAATGCATTAGAACAGAAGTAGCTTGATAATCAAGATATGACACACACTCATAGAATTTATGTTTTTGTCGACAAATATAGTTAGTTGAGCCGCCACTTGTGGTCACCAAGTAGAACAAGATTGATCAGCAAATAATGTCATATTCGGCAGCACTAAAGTTATTTCTACAGCTAGTTAAATACTTGAACAGCAATATAAGTAATAAAGATATAAATCGTTAGAAAGATTTAACACAATTTTAGTTTAACCTACCTACAATGATCTTAATAAAAATAAAACATCGAAAAATATGAAAATAAATTAAAATATTACCCTACTTCAGCCTACCCAATGATACCCTCCCCTCGCAGTGGCCGCCATGCTTAGCCGTCCGTACATTAAATATAAGCAGAAGATCATTTGAAAATTTTAATGATCATTCATGAGCTTTAAATTTCATAATGTTTTTGCTGACCAATTTTATAATCCCACTGACAAAGTAATAACTTTGTTTCATGACTATTTGAATACACATAAATATTAAGTTGACCAAAGACGTGTTTACTTAGTGATAAAATTTTGTTTATTGTTAATAATGTATTGCAGCCTGATATTTTTTCACTGTCGACAAAAACATTCTATGACGATCAAATGATTTAATAGTTGTTTTGTCTTGCTAGCCAAATATATAAATGGCGAATCATTTAATTACTTCTCATATTATATGTTACATGACAATGCTGAATATGCGCTCATGTTTAACCCTTTGAGTGGCTAATTAAGTGAGACGTTTGTGCGTAGTATTAATTTTAACTAATATCACTAGCTCTGAAAAGCACATGGAGTTGTGTTGTGCCTCTATTTTTGATTCTGATAACATTGTACTGGTCATTGTTGAATGAGATGGCGTCTGTAAAACTAACTATAGCGACCCACTATAGCCTATCGCGTCCTCCGGTCTGTCGACTGCCGAACCCCGGAAACACCGACCATCTGAGACAACAAATAAACTTAAATCGTCCGGCCAGAGTATGGAGATCGGATCGACGGTATTTGATGCGGTAAATCTACGTCTTCCAGGCCTGAAATTGCAAAATAGCTTGACATTTTCCGCTTTCGACGCCCTGACATTTTACCGAATGGCGGTACCAGCCGAACAAGCGGTGCCCGAGGGGAATACCCATCCGGATTTTCCATCTTCCGGCACCATGTCGAGATTTATTGACATTTAAATTATTGAAGCTAGCCCACGTATTACTCTTCTAACAGTTTTTTTTTACATACCCACTTGTCTGTTACTACATATACTTATCTAATTGAATATATATATATATATATATATATATATATATATATATATATATATATATATATATATGTATTCTGTGATGTAGATTGGCAATTTTCATTTCGGAAAACGATATTGTCGATTAATTAAAATGTCACAGCGTAATAATTGGAATTCCTGTATGGTCTATCAGACCAGAACACAAATACGCGCCGTGTGCTTCGTGCCCGGTAACCGTTCATCGAACAACCACGTGATATATTTGTCTGCCTACCATATCTCCAGCGTCCCCGTACTATAAAAGTTATTGGTAACGGTGAAATATTGAGGCCACGGTAGAGCACACTCACAAATATATATGTTCAAAATTTTGTATTCAAACAAGTTTATACATCCCACAAATCGTGTTCCATTTTTTGACGACGCTATTATATGTCAAAAGTTTAACTTGCTTTTACACTCAGTATGATTGCAGATTCGTCTCGCAACACTTTTCCGTAATTATCAAAAGAATTTAATTAATTTCATGCATTGTAAGCGAATTTGATTTGTTCTCGTATTAGCTATTATGTTTACGTTTTAGTAACGTATAAAAAATTTGATATGTAAACATCCAATTTTAATATAAAGTTAAATGCATCAATTGTACCTTGTAATATATAGGGTTTTCTTTTTTTAACATTATGCTATTTTATATCCTACTCACTATAAATTATACCTATTACTTATTATATTATTTGTATTTATATATGACTATTTACTCCAATCCCACGGAAAATAAGAAGTTTACACTATATATTACAGTTACAGGGTAAACTGTCAATGTGTGCATTTCTAGTGCCAACTAATGAAAGCATAAATTGAAAGTAGTTTCAGCAGTAACTACTAAAAAAGCGTAGGTGAGTGAAACAAAGGGGTCACGACGCAAACAGTTATAAAAATAACCTACTACGACTGACAAAAAAATCAATTGTTAGAAGAGGACAAGTCTTTTATCATATTTTGTCACAAATTTGTAGTTGCGTCAACGGGCATAGTTCCTTCGTTTCATCTTCATATTATTGGCTTCTTGATTTGTAATAATTAGTTTATTGGGAGTGCTATATTCTATCGATAGAAATTCTCTGAAATATTTCAATAGATGACCCAAACAAAATTCTAACTACTGATCTCAAGAATGAATCCTAATGCTAATACCGACTCAAACGTGTAGTATTCCAATGTATAACTGCCCTACCGCAACAAACGTGGAATAAGTGCATTTTAACAAAGGTGAATGGTACACAAGCAGTACCTCTGGGTTGATCAAGGAAACCTGCTAATTTAAAACATATCATACAACAGAATTCGATTTTAAGTAAAAATAGTTTTATAATATAAATAGTGGTTACTAAAATGCACTTATTCTACCTCTGTTACTATGTACCTAGAATGTAAAGTTATACAGTGCAATACAAAACGCTCCGTACGGTTCTTAGGATTCATTCTTCAGATCAGTAGATCAAGAAGGTTACAATTTTATTTGGGTCTTGTTATCTTTTAAATATTTCAGAATTTGAATTGTTAAGATAAAGCCAATAAACTAATTATTACAAATCAAGAAGTCAGGAATATGAAAATGGAACGAAGTAAACCTGGCAGGGTATGCTAGAGGTGTTTTAACTTCATGAGCCAGTTCCGGTAACGGAGTGTATGGGCTTGGTATACTGAGATGATATTAATTTATTAAGAATTACTTAAACGTTATTAATAGTAAATATTTTCATTTACTTTGTGATAAATAAAATTATATATTAAATTACAACTTTGTTTTAAATTACGATATTTATTAAATGCTAAATGTTTCGTACACATTGTGATATCTTCAGGCTATAATTATTTATTATTATTATATTTACAAATATGATTGTTGGTATGTGTATAGCCTGAAAATATCACAGGGTGTATGAAACATGTAGCATTTAATAAATATTGTGATTTAAAACAAGTTACAATGGATTTCACTTATATAGTGGATCTCGCTAATAATGAACGTATCTCTGAGTCTCAACTAAATACATAACATACTAAATACTTTCGTTATAGTGTATACTCGCTTATAGTGAATTAAATTCTTGGTGCCTTCATATTCACCGTACGCCGATTCTACTATAAATTAATATATTACCTTATTTAATATATTATTGTTAAAAAATTGCAGTGAAGAGAATAAAAATTTGAATTAATATTAAAAAACAATGTTTGGCGTGGATGAGACGTTGATGCAATCTTAAACAACTTTTACATGTCCACGCATCAGGCGTTATAAAATACAGTAGAATTCGCTCGTAGTGAATTTGAAGTTACCAGGAATTTAGTTCACTATAAGCGAGAGTACACTATAAATAAAGTATTTAATACCTTATGTATTTAGTTGAGACTCAGACTTATTATAAGCGAATTTCCACAATATGTGTGTTCACTAAAAGTGGATTCCGTTGGACTAACATAAATACACATCGGCATAGGAAACATTTTAAAAATGACGCTTGCAAGTAGGGTGCAGTCCTGCGCAGACCGAATAGCTTGCACGTGCTAGTCTTTACTTATTGCAATGTTTTCGTTTTAATATGTAGTCTACACCGAAGCGTCTCACATGTTCTTATTCTCATTTGTACCCAGTCTCACTTGTTCTCAAGCCAGAAAATATAAAATCTTACTTGTTGCCATGCATTTTCCACCACATTTCTACGTCACGGTTGTCTCACTTGTTCCTATGAAAAGTTTGTCACTTGTTCTCATTCTCATTTGTTCCCAGTCTCACTTATTATATCATATTACCGTATTTGTACAGGTACGGACAATACCTAAAGTGGACAGTTACATATTAGTATCCTGCACGCTCGGTTCGGCTTTTCCGATTCATCGTTGAGATCAGTAGTGAACAGGGTACAATTTTGTTTGGATCTTATTATCTATAGAAATATTTCACAGAATTTCTATTGTTAGGATATTGCACTCCTCAATAAATTATTTATTATAAATCAAGAAGTCAAGAATATGATTGTGGAACAGTCTATAATGTGTTTGATTACATAATAGAACTGAATACTTGAAATTGTATACATTTTAGTTGTGTGATATCTTTCCAGCTGCCGAACCTTCTGCGATTTTCGATAAACTGCCCCAACGTGGTCCATCATGTGAGTAATTACGACCTGGCGACTCAACGTTGTTTTAGATTGCTCATCAGGCCACATTTTCGGCGTGCTTCGTCTATCGCGCGACATGCACCGAAACATTCTTATTATTTTTCTGAATGATTTAATCAAATAAATTATACCGAATGACATCTTCCAGTTAAATAACCTATACGAGTATGTATGAATAAATTTAATTGATAAATAAAATTTAATTATAAACAAAGTTAATATTATACTAAGGTACTTTTATAAAATATTTAAATGGTTTAGGAGACACAGGACACTGTTTTCCGTTTTAATTTTTTTTAAATTCATTATTCATTTAGTTTCTCAAACATCGAAACGACATTTCGGTTAAACTTTCGCCCGAATGATTAAACTATTAGTCCCAGTTTAAAACAACTTTCAAGCGAGGGAAACTTGCAAGAATAAAAGACCCTACGAAACGACAGGTGCACGTGAAACATTTTTGCAAAGTATCGTTGCTTTAAAGGCGACTCTGAAAATTCACCGTATTTCAAATATAACGTCTGAGTAAAGCGCTCTCGCTTTGCGAAAAACAAAGACGTAAATCAGCTGTGAGATTTCTCAGTTAAACCCAGGTGAGATTGTTACGATATGACTAGGTACAATGTGCCTGCATTCATGAATGATGAATATTTACGTCACGTAGCTCATTATAATATTTAATTATTATTTCTAATTACTGAAGAATAATAAACATTTTTGAAACGTATTACAAGGCAATTTCCATAATAAAGAACTGTAATATATTGATTGTAGATAGAGTATTTGGTCAAAAATACACGTGTATGTACGGAGTCAGTTTCCTTTTTGTTCGAATTTTGTGATATCCCTTCGGGATTTAAGTTTAACATGTTTCAATATTTATTTTGTTAATGGTAGGAATGTTGTTGTAGATTTTAGTGACCTGGCTTCGAGATTATCACCATAGTTTGGACCAGGGTTGGAATGTTTAAAACAATTATGTTTAAAACAAATGTATAAAACATGTTTTAAACATAGACCATTGTTTAAAACACTAGTTTTAAACATATTTTAAACATTTGTTTTAAAATATAGTTTGTTTTTTTCATGTTTAAAACAGATTTTTAGGTATTAATTAAACTACAAATTTTCACTTTAAATTAGGAAAAAAATTATTCTAAATTTTTATGAAAGAATATACAAAAATAAATATACATTAACAAACGAAGTTGATAGATGGCAGGGCGTGCACCAATGTTTTGGTGTTTAAAACATGTTTTAAATATGTTTTAAACATGTTTTATTGAAATTTGTTTAAAACATGTTTAAAACATTAAAAATATGATTGAAATAAAAAAACATGTTTTTTTGTTTTTTTTTTTTAAACATGTTTTTTACCAACCCTGGTTTGGACTGGGACCATGGTTTCGTGGAATACAAGGATTTGTTAAGATCGCTGAAAAGAAGAAGTGAATGCAAAATCTATGACTGAGGAAGACGTTCAAGATTTAAATGAGTTGGAGTGCCCATCAATAAAAAAAAACTACAGACTGGAAATCACAATTGTCGTATATCGTATGCTCATTCGCGTATGCATTTCCAGTGAAATCGTCGTCATTTAAAAAAATTGGTACAGTCAACATCAACAATGAACTCTACAAGTATTGATAAATTCTTCACAAAGAATTCAAAAGCGGTCATTACGGAGAGTGTGGTGCCGACACTTTATCGTTACGTGTAAACAACCCTTGTGTAATTGTAATCATTTCGAAAACCCAAACAAACCGTGGACACACTGGACAGCCATCTTCATCAACAGGAACAGTTACGGGGAATATTTTGACACTTACGGAAGACCACCACAGAAATATAGGCTCCAGCACATACATTTCATGTGTAGAATCACCCAGAGATATCCATCCTCTATTATTGAAGACTATGTTTGTCACCTTTTTGAGATGTAAGAATTACTGTTTATCTTTGCTTTGATAATGACCTAAACTTAAACTTAAAATGCTATTTATGCTTGATATAATTAAATAAAATTCTCAAAATCTGAACGCAGTGGTCAATTATTCTAATCTATGGGAAGAAAGAAGTTTAGTATAAATATACATATTGCTAAATTTAGCTAAAATACGTTTTTAATTTTTGTCTTGTCAAGTAGCTCTAGTGTTCGTTACGCCTATTTGTAATATCGCCCGATTTAAAAACTAATTTGCGCAGAAATTTCAGACAGACTCCTGAATCACGAAATTACTATTACAACATATGTTCGTATATATGCCGGTTATTCGGACGCTAGCTAGAGCGCTTGTAGCGTGTCAGATTTTTTGTTCTGTGAACTCTTCCTGGAGTTTCAACCGATTTTCATCATTTTTACATATTATGGTCAAATGCTGCATGTGATATTTTGTTTTACTAAAATTCCTTTAGGCTTTGAGAAATACATTTTTTATTTGTTTATTTTTTTCTATATTTTCTATTCTATTTTTGCAGAAAACTGTATAGCATTTTACCATATAACGAAAATTAAAGTTTTTGGATATATCCAAACAGACATGAAAGCCTTTACCCAATGCTTAAATATTTTTTCAATATTGTTATCTTTTTTGAGTTATATAGCCTAATATAGAGTCGGAAAATTAAAGTTTCGCGAATAGTATAATAAATACTATATTTACAAAAAGCTAAATTAAAAGACCAATAAATTCGAACTATTACCTAATTTATTCGACATTATATCACATATAGTTTTTTATTTCAATTGGTGAACACTCATCCAATTCACCTGATATAAAGTTACTCGAAGTTATCGGCTTTAAGTATGTCATGAATTATTAAAATATTCTAATAAAAATTCTAATATTCACATGAGCGCAGCAGATGACCTAATTTTTACCACTGCAATAAATAAAACGTTATTCCCTGCTATGTTATTTTCGCTTAGCAAGTAAAGCGTTTATATATTTGGAATTCTAAATAATTGCTTTATTACATGTAGGTAGGTACCTAGAGTGTAAAGTCGAACGCACATTTGAGTGAACATTGTCCTAATGAACCCGTCCAATTTTATAACAAGTCAGTCCAAAACAATAAACTTTGTGAAAAACAAACAGAAACGTCAAAAGTAACTTAATCAAACACTTTACAAAAAAAGCAAAATAAAACAAACTCTATAACCTGGTTAATACGCTGCGATAAACGTTACATTAACGTTAACAGGCGCCAGGCTGAACTCGTTCGCATACACAAAGCGTATGTATCCATTTACATGTATAGGAAAATATATATATATATATATATGTGTGTGTGTGTGTGTCAGAGTTTGTTATACACGGGGCGAGCAAGTAGACAGAGTAAATGCGTTATTACATTTGTTTTATCTCTGGCTTCAAGTTCGTTAGCGATGATTAAACACATAAGCTCCGGTGACCGGATCAGCGTTGGCCGCAGCAACAACGGCTAGCATTCAATGCAACGCACACGAACGTCCTTCTGCGCTCGCATTTACCAGAATCAACGCACGTATACCTATATATAGGTATGTAGACGCATTTGTTTTACACATTTGTCCACTGCTGTAAGCAACCAATGGAACGATCAGATTTAATTTACTTACGTGTTATCCGGGCTTAAATGCAATATTTTGCACTCATTAGCACTTTATTGTATTTTTGAACGACACAAAATGATTAAAATAGGTAAAATATGCGTACTTTCAGTATAGTATAGGTGAGATATGATAGGTCGATAAAAATGTACTATATGTCTGGTCATTACTAGATAAATATTGGTGCAGAAGGTGAAAAAAGTTATTAGAGGAATGATTCCTTTTTATTAAAAAAAAAAATAATAATTATATTTTTTTGGTGCTGCGGAAATTGAAAATATTTTATACCGAAGTAATGTATTTCCGTTAAAAAGGAAATGAAAATATTTTCAATAAATGAAAATTAATATGTATATTATTCAAATGTAGTTCTCTCTATTTTTTTTTTTACTAAATTTGTATGTTTTAAACTGTTGACATTTTGAAAATGATCCGGCAAATAGTATATAAGACCGAATTAGTCTCACGGGTAATACTATTAACTCACCTAATTCCCATTATACAGCATCTCGCTATAACGGCATTTTGTAATTATGGCTAAGTTTCGATTTACGGCTGAGAATTTTTCAATATTCAGTCAAAAAGTCGAGAAATTCCTTTGGGTCTTTTATCATATGTTGCAAAATAAATACTTTCCAGGAACGTATCTCAAGCGTACAGCGGAATAAGAAAGTAGATAACTACAATTACATAATATTGTCATTAATTATGACACACAAAAATCAATAATAGTTATTTATGAACCAAGGGTCTTATGACGATGATTATGCACGGAGGGTACGATGTTCCAGCCCAAGGACCTCCGGCCCGAGGGAAGGATGTCACTTTATATTGCACTTTCCTATTATTTTTATCAAAAATAAATTGTCCATGACAGTTTAAAATAATTACGACATATACGTTACTAAGGACTTTGATTTTTATTTATTTACCCATTTAATTGGTTTATTCTTGAAAATCGCGTCGATTGCATTGCGTGTTTTTGATGATATATCAGAAGATATTTTAACCAGAGCGAAGAAAACTACTGAAGAGTTATTACCCACGAAACCGAAAGCAATTCATGAAAACGTCTTCAAAATATTTGTTGATTGGAAGTTGGAAAATAAAGTTAATGATTAGCGGGCGTAATAAGTGGGCATAATGCAATAAATAGTTACTGCAATCATAATTTACCAAATTATATTTGATTATTAATTATAAAAAATATATATAGAGTAAACTTCGGTTACAGATTTCGATTTAACGGATAAAATTTCCAGTTAATTTAATTGGTCGTAAAAATGACTTATATTACACTTGTCTATTATTAGTTTTTTTGTCACCTTGGATACGAAAACAAGCCCATCGAATTACATCCTTGCCTCCCCTCGGACTGGAACATCGTCAACCTCCGGGCATATTCATCGTAATAATATTCTTGGTACATAAATAACTATTACGCCCTAGGGCATAATGGGTTTGTTCTCATATATCGCATCCAAGATGAAAAAACGAATAAGAGGTGTAATATAAAATAATATTCAGTAAAATTATGCAAATATTTCGTATATAAATATGTATTATACTTTTGTGAGAATTTTTGGCAATGCTTCAAATTCAGTAATAAACATAAATCCAATTATATATGTGTGAAAGATAAATTAAAGTGTCTTAATACAAATAACGAGACAAAAAACAATGATCAGAAATATTTGAAACGGTTTAGTTAAATGCAAATTTTGCTTTTATATGTATAACATGACATAGTGTAAGTTTTCGCACGGTCGTTACATGTAAGGCTAACAATGAAAAGAGCAACGGTAAACTAGAGGTCGGTGTTAGGGGCAGGGAGAGGCAAGATATCATGTTTCATGGGCTTGGGACCTGACTGTGACATGGTATTAGAGTCGGGTGGTGCGTGTCGGGTTTTATGCGCTACGATGAATCCGGAGTTTCTTCTGCAACCGCTGCCCTACTCCCCCCATGCGCACCAACGCGTGAAACCAATGAGGTGAAATTTCTCTACATCTACATTGGTGTTGATTAAAATTGGATGAATAGATTTCAACAACACAATGCATACATATTTTGGATAGTTTTATAGGTTGCAATCAATAGCAACTGCAATCATCGTTTAACGAATTATATTTAATTGTTAATTATAAAGAATATACAGGGTGTCCCTAAAATGCGTGGGCATCGCTTAACCACAGATTCCTGGTTCGAAAATAAGACGATTTAACTAAACTTACCTATATGCAATTACGTTTCGTTTAGCTAGTATTCTGCTTCAAAGTTCTTTCAAGAAAAAGTTATTTTATCAATAACTACAGAACGCTTGGATCGATTTCGATAATATTCGGTACTGTACTTCTTACGGATGTAGGTCATCTTTTAAGGTGATATTAGTTATTATCAGTGGACCATTAGTGTACGAAACACGGGTAACCCGGCATAAATCAGTCAAAATCTTTTTAATGTTAAGGCCAATAACTTTCAAAAAAATAGTTTCAGAAAGAGACATTCAATAGTAATTTTTTTGTTCTTGTTATCTGTACTGATATCTGTTAAGGTTTAGACACAAAAAAATAAAATCTGAGGGACCGCGCACTGCATTTCATAAAAAAATGTCATCTAGCAGTCTGGTAATTTAAGAAATAAATGACGATATGATATTTATTAGTGTAATTATTTAGATTGGCTTATAAAAAGGAATATTTAAATCTGGTGAACGAGGTGCCCATTTTGCAAAAATTCAAAGGAAATCTAAATAATGTTTAATTTCGATTACACAAATGTGTCTAAATAAGTAGAACAGAGAAACTAACTCATATGTAATATTGTTGACATATCAATATTTTGAAAAATGCATCTTATGATGAATAAAAATACATTCCGTACGTTGCAATAAAACTGATAATACGGCTGCAAAAATATTCTAGAGTCATGTTGACACGATATTAATGGTTCTCTGCGAAACTTCACTTGTTCAAAACTGCTCGCTACAAAAGACAATAAATATTCATACATACGTACTGTCCAGTTTTTCAAATTATGAAAAAATAAATGTCATAGCCCAATAGCTGCTTTTTTTGCAATCAGCTGATGATTATACGAATTAAATTAATATGAAATGTACGTTCCGCTAAATATGTTCCTTTTACGTTATTAAATAATCGTATACAGTATTTAATATATAATTTCGAAAACATGTAATGGTCTTAAACTAAAATTAAGTTTACTTGGATTTTATAAATGAAGATTTTTTTATTGATATCCTATTTATATTTTTTTAACTCTTATTAATTATGTTTATTAAATGTGAGTCAGTTGTTCTCACTATATTTTCACATAAATATGATTATGTTGTGTTATATAACATACGTAAAATAAATTCCGCTATATTGTATACATATAAAGAATGAATACAATTTCATTGGTAAACAAATACTGGAACAATAAAATGAAAATTTATATGAGAACAATAAACATTCTAACAATAGCAACACTGCAAAACATAACGTATGTGACATGAAACCTCTGTATCTGGAAAGCCCTCCATCAGCTGTAAGGAACTTTATTGCAACAGACGTGGTACAAATTTAAAATTATTCACGAATGAACAAAGTATGCGGCAGGCAAGTACGAAGCATTATTCAAAATGTAGGTATGTATTACAATTACTTATTTCAATAAATTAATTATTTGTAATAGATTAATCTTTATTAAAATTGGCAAATTAAGTACATACATATACACAGAGGCGTAACTAGGATTTTGGTGCCCTTGGCAAATATGCAGTGAGAAACACATATTACGCCTTTTTGACTAAGGTTTTTTTTTTCTAATATTCCTTGACAATTGTCCCAATTCAAATAACTAGTTACGCCACTCCTTACACATTATTTATTGTTTCAATTACATTCTATAATTGTTATAATATTTTTCAAAATGCTAATAAATATAAATAAGGAAAAATATAATTAATATTATAGATCTGTTCAATGTAAGCATTGTAGCTTCTAATAAGGAGTAAAATAGAAAGAAATAATTAACATGTACATATTTAAATCCGATTTGATATTGTACAACTTTCATGAATACCGAATAATATAAAATGTTGATAGTTAAGTAATACTTTTTTCGTAGGAGTTTTCAATAGGCAGTGGTGTAACCAGAATTTGCCAATAGCAATATTATCAGTATTATAAGAAGGCGCCAATAATTATTTTGAGTACGCTTATTGTGTTAAGATTGTATAAATTCAAATACAATGTTTTAAACACTATATAAATTGGACATTACAACATTTGTGGCCCACGGATTTATTTATTTCTTCTTACTGAAATTTAATTAAGCTTGTTCTTAAATTTTTATTTTTTATTCTTTTCTTTAGTCCTTGTTCTAGGCGATTTTAGCTTAGGCAACCAGACATACTTCTTTGTATTGCATCCTGCTTTCCGTAACCGATAAATGATGTTTTGGCTTTGCAAGTTATAAGAATTAATTGTTTAAGAATAAAATTTTATGAATATATTGTAATATCATCGGTGCTACGTCAGTGTCCAAAGTGTCAATTCGATCAGATATGTAGAAGTGGGTTAAAATTGAATCCGAAAATTACGGACAGACAAGTGACATTGACATCGAAGTAACAAGTGAAACTGAATAAAAGCTTGTAAATATTGCGGACAGTGACATTGACGAGACGAGAGATGGTACCGAAAGTGAAGATGAAGTGAATGTTGCTAGTGCAAGTTATCGTAATAATAAATACAAATTAAGGATGTTAATATTTTTATACAATACTTTTTTCTACAAATTGGCTACATTTAGAGTGCGGTTTATAGGTCGGTGCGTTCGAAAAATTCGGTTGTTTTTTTTTAGTTAAAGTTAAATAATACGGCTGAATTATATAAATAGTTATCATTACATAATTATATTTATAAATAGTATATTTAAAAAATATGCCTAAATTCAATGTTACGGAAGCTTCCACAACAAGGCCACTTATTATACTATAATATTAGAGTAATAAAATACGACATTCTAAAACACTATCAATTACGGAAATAGACGAAACGAGGTAATGCCAAATGTAATAAACTGTAATAATACTTTGAACGTTTTGGTCTCAAAAATTATACACACAACCTTTAATATATTCCAGACTCATTGAATATTAGTTATTAATTTATCTAATTGCATACGAGTATAGTTCTTTAATTTTATCGATTAGATAGGGTTTACTAAATACTGTAAACTTCTTAAATACTACAAGCAAGCAATAATTTAAATCTGAAACATTTTGCGCAGTACAAAAACCTCCTTGTTTACATCTATAAAACAAATTTGTTAAAGTTCACGACACATAGTGTAAAGAGATATACATGGAACGTGTAACTGCATCAAACCAGAGTCCCAAATCATGAAGTCTCGAAGTGGAGGACATGACGGTTTTCCACGTATTCTTTTCATGCATACGTCTGTCAACATTGTATTATATTTTAAGGCAAACACATGGCGCACTATCGGCAATTTTCCCGAATGTCAGTCACACATGCTGATGTTCTCAATATGTATAGAAACCGAACCAAACCAAATCTTACTACCGAGTCGTCATTGAAGACTATTTCTACGTTATGACAAGAGTTTATTTTTCTACTCTTATAATTTTTGCTGTTTATGCTATTCTAATTATTTACTAAACATTTGTCTCCGCAATAAAACAATATATTATTGTGTATTTTAATAAAAAATTTCATATTCTTTTTTGTTTAATTTAATTAAATTCCTATAATGAATAATTTAAGTAAATGACGAAGCAGTTATATACGAATATCTATATAATAGGCAGCTTATTAGATAATAAACTGTACAGGACTTTGTTATGTGAGTTATTTTATGCATTATTGCAACTACTAAAACATGTTCTTACTGTATCACAGGGTCAATTGATTAACAAGTGAATTAATACTGAGAGGACAGACTAATATCTCCTATCTAGTGATTGGTAAAACAACACAATACAAAATAAAATTACATCAGATTGAAACTGAATAATTGAAGAACAAAGCTGTAGAGTGTAGTATATAAAAACAGGCCGTAGATGAACTATGTGCACTGTAGATTTGCAAGATCCGCTGCAGGCTTACGAATTTCAGGACCTCCGAAATAAATTATTCAAAGAAAATAAAAAAAATGCTATTTTTAATTATTTAGTAGAACAAAATATCAATTTAACACATTAAATGAACATACATGCAGTGGATTGTGTATTTTAAATATCTTTACAGAGAAATAATAAATTATTATTACTTCTTAAAAATCTATAAAGTGATATTTACGCACTTTATATTTTATTGCGCTCATTGTGCATAGTTTATTATTATCAATTGATACTTATCGTGATTCGTACCAACCAGGGCCTCGTCCACACTGTTCTAGTTTATCATCTGGGAATATTATTTAGTCAGCTCAGCCATAAACAAACATTTTATAATGGAGCCTGGGGCTAATCAAATTAGTATAAAATGATTTACTACTCTTATAACTGAATCGAATTGTTTGCGGGATTAACTCTTCTTATCAGGAAATTTAATAGGTTGACATTAAATGCAATCAAGAAATAATACAAAGACAAAAGAGTATACTTGCAAAATGAAAAAGATATAACTAGATTTAAATTCACCAAATCTTAATTTTAAACACATGCATTATAGTGAGCCTCCAACTCTTTTCATTATGCTGTTACAATAACACTTTAAATACCTATAAATAAAATATATCAGAATTAAAACCAAGCACTTGCACGTAGTTTAAATAATAAAAAATAGAAAAATAATTACGATCAGTAACTAAAACTAAATAAAATAGTAATAAGTATAATAATTATTACTTACTAGTAATAAAATCAACTGAAATGAGCAATAACGAAAATTCTGTTAATAAAACCATTACTAAAAACTAAATATGATGTAAAGTAGGTAAACATTTTTATTTGGATTTGGATCTAGTGTTAAGAAAAGATGTTAATATGTTGGTCAGTTTGAAATAGAGAGTTATATTTAACATATATCTAAAGTCAAAATATGTTTTTTATCTACCATATTTTTTAACTATGTGGTCTAAACTTATGCAAACCCGATGATCCAGAAACAATTATTTTTAGGATATCGCATCAATACCTGATATAAAGAATTAAATTATAGGAAAATTTTCAAATGTTTTATATTATTTCTGGCTTCCAGTTTTTATTGAAAACTGGATTAAAGTATTCAGTTTTCATTAGTAGAATAGGGTCGTGTTGGCAGTAGCGAACGAAATATGATTTAAAACCTTAAAAGTACTATTAAGAAATAAATAAAAGAAATAACTTAAAAGATATGAAGTGAAGAATAAATAAAGAGAAATTCTTTGCAGTCAAAGAATTAATTAATAAGATATAATATTTATACAAGAATGAAATGTACAGAACTCAAATTACGTAAATTTTAATTCAAAATTAAAATAATAATAATAATGAATAAAATTATGTTTCACTAACCTACCAAATTTCACTAACATCCTATAGAATTACTAAAAACTACTAAAATTCAGGCATCGGAACATTATTGCGTGGGTCGATACTCAATTCCATCAGTATTTCTTCTATTTGCAGATTTAAAAATCTGTTATTAAATTCAGTATAAAGCTCTTCCAAATTAGAATTGTATTGCAATAGTTTTGCTCTTCGTATTGTTTCGTTTTACAGAATCAAATCTTTATTTTTAACTTGGAATATGACTAACTGTAACTTACATTTAAAACATTTAATAGCGGAATATAAATGGAAGTAGTTTTTATTTACTATATTTTCGAACTCTACCATTAACCTTATCTTGTTTTCTTTTATTAAGAATTCAAATACATATTTCATATCGAAGTGCTACAAATTGTTGTGTACATGTAAAAGTAAAAGCATTCAGTAGTAGGGTATGTTTCTGGTGGATAGAGTAGGAGAAAAGAGGATAGGAGGTAGGACATGGTATTGTAAAATTGGTAAATGCATACCTTTACTAGTAAGTGTATACATGTACTAGGCTTTAAATTTTTACTGTAACATATATATTTCCACGACTAAGCCAACATACTTGTGTATAATATAATAAGTTGCAGTATGCATCATCATTTTTGGGATGCATTGCTCTTCTACGTTAATTCCTAAAGTTGATCGCAGATTCAACAAAGGATATTTTGATTGATTGATTTTTTTCTTTTCAAAAATGAGATAGAGCTTTTTTACTAACTTTGCATGGAGCAAATATAAAATATTTTATAATGTAAAATATTGTTAAATTGTCATTCACAACAAGCATTCTGCTTGAATCACTAATGTTTTTCTGTCCATATTTCTTCATAAATAAACATGGACCTTTTTTTAAATAAATTATCTTTTATTAAATGAGTGACCTGCACATGCTGCAAGGTAAAACACGGAAATTTGCTATAGTAGCAGTTATATTTGTTGATATTTGTTCACAATTGTTTAACTTCCATCACCACCAGTGAACTTTTCGAACAATTTTAAATGTTTTGTTTCGACATGTCATATAATGTTCTATTCTTTTGACACTGCTACTGAATTTTTCGGATCACGTCTTGCTAGGACGTGATCCCGGTGAAGTTTAACGATTTTGAAATTTTTTATTGTAAGCACAAGTAACAGTATGTGGATCGTGTGTCAGTGCATTTTCATCAGGTATGAGTAATATTGTCAAGATATTTCAATAAATCTGTTTAATATGATAAATATGATTGTATGATAATAAGAAAAGAAGAAGTGTAAAGAAAAATTATCTAGATAAATTGAAAATATTTTTACAGAATGTAATAAGCTCAACCTAAATGTCCTAAATGCATATTCATTCGCAACAAATACTCACTGATAGGAATTTTTGCTTTGTGTATCAGCCTATTTTATCAATAATATTAAATTCCATATAACAAAATAATTTAAAATCTATATTAATAAAATGTTAAATTTTGTATTTGTACATCTTTTTTAACATAGTGTTTTTGTACTTGTCGACGATAAAGTTAAAATTTTTAAATGTTATAGAGCAGTGATGTTATATAAACAGTAAGCGTGCCGAATGTAATATGTGGTAATGTAGTATATAATATACTCCTAGTAAAAAGAAAGTTCGTTTATTTTTATATGAACCATGAATGTAAAAACTTTATAATGTATAATAGTTAGGGAGGTTAACTTCACACCCATGCGAAAAAAATTAACATACGTTTTGAATTATTTAGGTACTATTTGCCATTTCAATTACTAGCACTGAAAAGATGCTCAAAAATCAGATAACCAAAAATTGTATCCCCAATGAAAATGGGGGAAATGTTTTTGGTGTATTAATATTTCGAAAACGAGTAAATATAATAATAAAAATACATACATAACATCACGTCTTTCCCATTACTGGAGTAGCGGGCCCTTTATTCCCTTATTTTCTAACAATTGTTCGCCATATACTCCTATCCATACATAGCTGTATCGCCTCGTTTATATCCATACACCTTGTCATACATGCTCTTCTATTATAAAAATACTTATTTAAAAGTATTTGCATTAAACGAGCCTATTACATTTAAGGTATAATTGCAAAACCGGAAGCGGATGTATACTACTGGCCTTATACTAAGTGTTGTCTGTTTGTATACGGGGTGATTCAGGAGGAATAGTACATATTTCGGGAGGTTATAGTATCGATCATTGTGAGGACACATGCTTTTATGGATGTTTTTAGTTCATATCAACATGTGTCCAGTCCAATCCTCAATGGATACGAAGATACAGATAAAAGTTACATGAAAGCGAAGTATATTTAAAAATCTGTAATCGCAATAGCATTTATATAAGTAAAACTGATAGAAAACTATTTGAAATAAAGAGTACAGGTATACATTTTAAACTTTATTATTTATTTAAATAACGTGAAATAGTTCCGCAAGATTTTTTACATTATTGACAATTTATAAAGATGAGTTTGTAGACTTTGTGCTCATAAATCTGAAATATTATATAGGAATTATTAATTTTAAGCTCTTGGGCATTATAATTAAAAAAAAGTTTTCTAACTTTAAACGCAATTTTTCCTTGACAAACTAAAAACCCGCATTTGATAACACGTCGCAGTTTTGTAACATTTTCAGGGATACATTTTTTCTGATATTATCAGAAATATTACAAATTAAACAAAGACGTACTAAATGTTTTACATTTTTTTACGATTCTGTTCAATAATAATGATGATGATGTGATTCAATATTTCAAATACGAAAGAAAAGTTACTGGAAAGTATTAAGAACTAGTTTAATCAGCTTCATGTGGTGCGCCTGAATTTATCACACATATAACGTAAGTGCACAGTGGTGTGATTTGTTGTTCTTATATTAGACTTGTATCTAATAGGGAACTTGCACACTTTTTTTTTTCTGAATTTGTGAATGTTAAAACAAATTCCGCTTTTTTTAAATTCTAAATACTAATCGTTGAAATAAATCATTATTGAAATATATTTTTGCCGAAAACGCGTGTGACACCAGTACTGCCTATGATAGCTACAGACACTGCCGAACTCATGCACACTACGAAAAGTCTTGTACACCCATAGCTGCTGTGAATCTGTCAGTTAGAGACCGTTTTTTATTACGTATTTCTCTATTCTTTTATTAATCAGTTTAACACCATTATGATTTTATATATTTTTTTGCCATTACAATTTATTATATTGCAGTTATAACCTATACAACATAATACGTCAAAACACTGCAGAGGTAAACAATAACACGTGCGAGTTGTTCGGTCTGCGCATGACAGTCCATTAATTGTTTCGTCACTTCCTTTTTACCTGATGTCATTTTCAATTGAAAAATTGCCACTTTAAAATCGAAATTACTGCTAATTGATGGACTTTAAAAATATGTTTTGTCATGTTATGTATTATTTTATATATGAGCGTAGAATTAAAATAAAAAAAAATCCATGCAAGTTCCCTAATAGGGATAATTACAGCCATGTATAAAATAATGGAAAAGGTAGAACACAAATGTCTAACTAATAAAAACACAACAAAAAATTCTAATTAACTAATTTAAATATATAAAATTAGAGACTTCTGAAAGAAAAGGCAATAATGCTAAATTCCATAGTCGATTTAAAAATAAAAGACTACATACAAACAAGAAGAGTAATAGGCGCAAAAAGCTCCAATAATCAAATATGTGTTTTCCTGGAAAGCAAAGATTTAGTTGAAAATTGTATAAACAAAAAATAATCTTGTCGATCATATACGGCAGATGTATATAATTTCTCTATTCAGCTATCTCAAGTAGATCATTTAAATCAAGAATAACAACAAAAATCAATTACCAACTGCAGTCAATAATATAAAGCACAGCAACCCATCTTGCAATGGAATAGCAATGACTACCACACACGCATAGCAGAACAACAAAACTTAATCCCACTAAACTAACCTCAAATTATCTGTTTGCAGGAAACAAGACGGCATGCATATAAAACCTTAAAATTAAATGTATATATATAATTTACAAAAAAGTCTAATGAGAAAAACGCAAATGGAGCCGTGACATTACTACTAAATAATTCATGTTACATCGACCCATCTTATATTCAAAATAACCTGAAAGCTTAGCAGCATCTACATATATTCCTCTAAGAATAACCATGTGTTCTCTATATTTGCCATCTAATCAACACATCGTTCAAAGAGACCTAACTTCCCTAATAGACCAAATTCCAGTGTCAATCTTAATTAATCGGTATGGGAATCCGTGCATGGCGACCGCTGAGGTAAACAAAGCTAAAACATTTTCAATGACAATGTAATAATATTTCTGAACAACAAATAATGAACTCACTTCTACAGTAAAGATAATATGTCTACATAGTAGTGGCCAGTTTCTTAAATTATCATAGGCGTCTCCAAACATACCAGAAACGTAACACAAATACTGAATTGAATATTTAAAAACAAAAATTGGGAAATGTTCAAATAACTAGCAAAAAATAAACAGAAATATATCAGAAGCTGATGACATTTATACAATCGTTGTCATTGTTTATATAATAAAATCAGCCTCGACATAGGTAAAGCATATACCACAACATGGTAATACTGCTTCACGAAGTCACAAACTGGTAACATTCTACATTATATACAAAACTTCTTAAGCAAAAGTCAAAGTAAAATTAAACGGATACTTAACAGAGGAATAAACGTTACAAACCAAGTGGTGAAATCTTTAGCGTCACACTATTTCTGAATCCTGATAGATACGAACAAAATTGAAAACCACGTAACAAAATAACCATCATTACCATTTGCAGATGTAGTAGTAATAAATAGGGAGTTTTAAGAGAGATTCTGCTAACCATATATACGTATATCGTTCTTTCAAAACTGGATTACGAAAGTATAGTCTACGAATTTGTAGAGCAAAGTACACTTAAAATGTTAGATCATCTAGTACACAACACAGGTATCTATACGTTTGTCTACAAAAGCGTATAGAAAAAGTGAAAGCATACTTTGCAAAACATGCGAACCTCCCCTCCGATGTGGAATAATGCTACGAAACTAAAGAATGTAATTAAACTAGACAGTATACCAAGCAACTCATCCTTTAATAGGATCTTCCAAACAACATGCATTAAAACAACGCCCCGAAAATTTACAACAATCCAACATGTCGATTTTAAGCGAATATGGTATCCTGTATAAATATAAACATTATTCAAAAGCAGTCTTTTATAGTAGTGAGTAACAACTTAAGATTAACAACAATTTATCACCAAGAAATCTAGGAAACTATAACGGATATGAAGTTGATTAGTTTTGATCAAAAGTTGCGAATTTAAGTCGATATTAGTGATGAATTCTTTTTCAGAATTTTTTTAATCATCTCTACTATGCCAAGCAAAATTTTCTAAATACAAAATCCTCTTAATGGCTTAAAAATATGCAACTTTAGTTTAATTTAAAAATTTCATAGCTCTTATGATTTCTAAGATTTCTAAACGGTAACATACTGTCAAGCTTCATAATTTATTAGTACATTCATCAAACTTTGATCTCTTGAAGTTACCTAACCAAATGGAATAGAGCTTGTGATGTCCTGTGACGCTCCTTGATATTGTGAGTGCTTGGGTGTTCGGACGCAAGTCGTTTTTTATACCGTGATAGGCCAGTGGAGATCAGGGTAAGAAAAATAACGTTATCTCCCCAGAAAGTTTAGTGTTTATTAATTCCGAGATAGCACTGGTGTTGCTGTGCTGGTGTTCACAGTATACAGTGTACAATTCACTAGCGGGCGCCATGTGATGTGGTGCAACAGTATTTTCTATAATCACACATATAAACAATACACGTTATTACGATACAAATAATTATCACAAAAGTAATAATCAAGCACATGAAACTCAGTATCGTTGGTACAACGAGATATTCACTCTCCGGTTTTGACTGTGTAAAGTACGGCTGTGAGGGGTGGTACAGTAATGGGGAATCCGCAGCATGGCGGTACGCAGTGAGCGGGGACAGGTCGGATACTGCTAATAGCAATGTCGAACAACAGCTGGAGGATACAGTAGCAGGAAGATATGCAGTGCAGGGGTAACAGAACGGATACTGATAACTTGACAACAGGACAATACACTGGAGGATCCCGCAACAGGACGATACGCAGTGCGGAGGTGACAGGACGGAGATTAATAACTTGAGAACAGAATAATTCGCAGTGTCAAACAACAGCTGGAGAATACCGAAACAGGACGATCCGCAATGCGAGGTTAACAGGACGGAGACTGATAACTTAAGAACAGGACAATACGCAGTGCCAGCAACGGCTGAAGGAAGCCACTACAGGACGGTCGCTTTGTAGCTGATACATGTCAAAATGTGGTTACTTCTGCAACTGTGGAGAGCAACATAATATATACTGTCGCACTAGGAGGTACAATTAATATAACTTTCTTATCAACCGGTTCGGTTATAGCTGTAGTCAACTCAGAGAGCGAAACACTGACTGACTATTCCAGTATTTCCGAGGGCTATTTATATCCCGGCGATACACAATGTTCTAACTCTGCTTCAGACTAGGCAGATCGACTGAGTAGTCTTGGCCCACCCGGGCCATGAATGTAGACCGCGTAACTGGTACGCTAACGCGCTCTGAATAATAGTCTTTTTGACAAAAATAAAACTGTCACAATTCATATGACATTTTTTACTTAAAATGGCCTTTCCAAGATAGTGTTATATTTTTACAAGCTTTTGTTTAGTTTCACTTGTGAGTTTGTCTGTCTGTCTGACGGGGGGATTGAACAAAAGAAGATCAATGCATGTATTACTACATACAAGATATAAAGTTTTGAATGAATAGTCGGCTTAGCACCGGTAACAACAGAAATACAACGTTTTTTTGACAGTTGTGTCTCGCATTTTGAATGTACAACAACGATTTAGATATTAATAAAATAAAAGTGGTTACAATAAAAGTGATTTATTATAATCATAACTGTGTTTATGTCAATGTATAACATTAGTATTAATTAGTGTAATTCCCTATCTCATTGCAAAGAATGTGTGATCCGATTACACACTTACCACAGACCAAAAAGAATTAAATAAAATAAATAAAAAAATAATTTTTAAAAACATGCTCTTATTAAATTGCACTGGCGTAAATGTTCTAATTCTAATGTCCAATTTATATGAACATTTATGCCCCACGCTTTTCTAATTTATTTTTAGTGCAATTTAATAAAAGCTTGTTTTTAAAAATTATTTTTTTATTTGTTTTATTTACACTCTAGTCCAGGGGTGTCCAAACTACGGCCCGAGGGCCAGACCCGGCCCGGCAGATGATTTTATCCGGCCCCCGAAGATTTTTGAAAAAAAAATACTAATTTTCTTCTCGCGAATCTCTTTTGGTTTTTAAAAATGTATATCGAAAATTGAAAAAATCATATTTGATAAAAAAAAGGATTTTTAACTTTGTGGATTTTTACAAATTTTTGGATACAAAAGAATCTCCAAATTTAAAGCAATTTGTAAATCTATTTCTATGTTTGGGACTACCTATATCTCCAAACAAACTTTTTCCAGGATAAAGTATCTGAAATTAAAGAACAGAGCAAATTTATCGGATGATCATTTGCAATCATTGCTTATTGCAAAAAACACAGTTCCATTATACCCATTAAAAGTTGCATGACATAATTTTCAAATTATGTATAATTCAGCCATGTTCATTTAGTATTGGTGTATCTGCAATTAACTGTAAAACATAAAATTCACTGCTGCCTTAGTCATAATGAGATTTTTTAATTCGCATATTCACGTGGCCCGCCGCAAATTGATTTAAATCCTAATCTGGCCCTTGCGGCAAAAAGTTTGGACACCCCTGCTCTAGTCAATTCCCTCTGTATAAAATTGTTCAATTAATATTACATTTGTGTAATTTATTAACAAAATTGGTAAAAACAAAGTAATTGAATATTTTATTAATTTAATATGGATTATCTAATAAAATAATATATATTGTATATTAATGAATAAACAATAATTTTTTCAGTGTTATAGATTGTTGAAAAATGAAAAATCTTTGTAATGTCGAATCCATAATATTCTTCTAGACATACCTGTACGTATGTATAAATTTTCTCTTACACGATACAATTACTAATTTACATCTAAAATAATTACTTAAATTCATGTAGATTATATACACATGTTGTATATAAATTATAAAACTGATTTTATATAAAGTCAGCTATGAAAACCATATTATTGATGATGAATTAGTTTAAAGTTATAAGCTTCGTTTATTAACTGTTAAAATTTTATTGCCTTTCTAGGTGTCTGTCTTTTATAGGGTTATAAGTGGAGGAAAGGAGACAATAATAAATTTAGTTTAAAACAAAAGAGAAGGTAGGTTATGTGTTTATAATGGTGTACTTGTGCCATCGTTGATGTATGGATGTGAATGTTGGGTATGGGATAACCGGAATAAAAAAAAGGGTAACTGCGGTTGAAATGAGATTCTTGAGAGGTGTGTGCGGAGTGACTAGAAGAGACCGTATTAGGAATAAACTAGTGCATGATGAATGTGAAATTAGTGAAAATGTTGTGAAAAGAGTGGCTTCAAGTCAGCTGCGTTGGTTTTTGGATATGTGGAACGAATGTCAAATGATAGACTGACTAAGAAGATTTATTTGGGTGAAATTGAAGGAACACGAATGCGAGGAAGACCTAGGAATAAATGGATGAATATGATAGAAAATGTTTTGAGTGAACGTAAAATTATAAGCAGAAATAATAGGAGAGCATGTTTGACAAGGTGTATGAATATTAACGAGACGAGACAGTTATGTATGGATAGAAGTATTTGACGAGCAATTGTTAGAAAATAAGGAATGAAAGCCAGTTTTCTATATAATATATTATATTAAATTTTTTGTGAGATTATAGGGAATAAAGGGCCTGCTACCCCAGTAATGGGAAAGGCGTGATGTTATGTATGTATGTATGTTTAAAACTAGTTGACGGGAAAGGACCTTTTTTGCATGGACCACCGATAGTACACTGCATCCGTCATGCCTCTTATCGGGAGCGCGATATTTTTGCGTCCTAGTAGACGCATCTTGGCCTTATTGGCACTAACGGATCTCTATAACTCTAGGGCTAGGGTGTTAAGATAACAGTCGCGGTGCAACACAGTCATCACTGTTTGGAGATGTTTAAACAAGACTCCATTCATTGCGGCGAGATGGTGTGTTATATCTTTAAAGCTGTTATGTCGTAATCGGGTGCGTTTCGATCACGACAAGAAAATCCGTGTTGACATCACGCGACTTAGAGACAACAGAAGATGGTGGATATTGCGTAACCGGTGGTGGCGGAGAGCTTGATGCAATACACAACGTCCGTGACTGTCTGGCATGATCGTCTAATCTTTCGAAGTTTATGAACCTTTATCCGTTGTGGAAGGTGATATGTTTCTAGTTCATTAACACAAGAACTCATAGAACAGTTAGTAGGGTCAGTAGCCTTACTATCTGATGTCCAGTATTGGCTTGAGCAAAATCTAGCGCAAGTAGGCAACTGGTACGATATATGACTCATTTTTTATAACTGTGTTTGATTACGTTTAAAACCAGGTATCTACAGGTATCAAATTTCAGGCCATGGACATGTCATATTAGAAGCCCGTTGAGCCAAAATACGCGCAGCTGCATCCCAAACCCTGACGATTTGCGGACTATGGTCAACACAGCTCGAGCCACCTCACAATATGCAATGAGGAGAATAACACTGCTTTTTGGGTCTTGTAGTGTATAGAGTTGACAAATGATCTGCAGGCGAGAATGATCTCCATTTCCCTCTTGAATGAAACTTTCATGCCACCTAGCATACCAATAATGGGGGGTTTTCATCTTAATCGAATTAACTACTATAAATATAAAAAATAACTAGTACGAGACATATAAGTACTACTAATTTGTATAACACTAGAAATGTCCATATTTTATATAGAAAAAGCCAAATGAATATTGCATGTTTAAAATGCTCTAAATTCCCACCATGTTGTGTGACGTAACGAAAGCCTTTATTAACATAATGTAGTCAATACATTATGTGATATTACGCTAGAGGTGCCGCAGGCAAAAATTACCGCCATGTTGTTTTATCACTTCTGTCAAGTTTGACAGCTGTATTTGAATAAATATAGATTGTATTATTTTCAAATATACATATATTTGTTTAATAGCAGGTAAGCAATAATTAAAAATCTCAAGAATAAACTGTACATCTATTTATGACTATATTTTACGGAGCGCTGCTTTCGAGCTTAGGCGGTACTAAGTAGGGTTTATACAAAAACCGACTTTTGAAAAAACCGGTTTACGAATTCGATTATTTCCAGTACACCGGTTAAAACCGGTTTTCGAATTTTTCCCAAAAAATTAATGAAAATAGCAAAAAATTAACATTTTTCGGTTTATTTAATATTTATGGAACTACAAAAAATTAACAAAATAAAGTATACCCCATACAAAACTTAAATAAACTTAAAAAAATTAACATAATTAACATATAACAGTACAAAATATAAATTACATATTTATTCATTTAGTGTCTTTTTCAGAAAATATTATTTCAAAAAACATAAAATGTCCACAGAACGATTATTTAATCTTGTTCTTAATTTAGTTATAATATTTCCTGACACAGAAAATATTCTCTCACTGGCTACTGAACTTGGTTTTATGCTTCTTTGGGCATCAAATAATAACTCCGAATTCTTTGTTCTTTTATGAGCAGCCTCAAATACTGAAAATTCTGTGCAACAACATTGTTGTTTTACTGCAGTATGTTCAAAGGCGACTGTCAAAATGTTTAAATATTAATTTAATTTTGACATATTAATTAGAGTATCGAAAACCGGTTTTTAATTCTAAAAAACCGGTTTTCGGATTTTAAAAATTTAGTCTAAAAACGGTTTTTAAAAACCGACAAACCCTAGTACTAAGGGCCAAGGAGTTTTGTTACGTCACACGCATTGCGCGTCATGGACGCGGTAGTAAAAATGACACTTGTAACGTATGATTTACAGAACACTATAAATTAGTATACGTCACTTTCAAACTAAATTATTTAGTGAAAACACCGAAATGAACACTGGACCTCCACTACTGATCGTGTGTGGAAGGTGCCAACTCCGTCCATCTTGTGGTCAAAATTTGAACCTCGTTACACACTTTAATAATTTTTTTCTACCATACCCGATGAAATTTGACAATAAAAAATACGAATATTTTTGATTTATATAGGAGAATAACATAAAAAAAATTTGATTTTCTCATTCTGTACCTTCAGGTAACCCTACATCTCACCGCCTTTCCATAAAAAAAATCAGAAAAAGGTTTAAACTCCCATTAACTCTGTGAAACCTGCATACAAATTCCAAGGCTCTGATAAGAGATCCTGATACATGTCTCTTTTTCCATTTCTTGAAAGATGTTCTGCTGGTCACGATAACCCAATATTATTATTACTATTATTGTAATTTATTACTTTATCTTTGTAAAAAGCCGAAGCGAGTGACCAGAAGCGTCACATTTAGGGATCGTTTTTGAGTAAATTAGTTTGTTTCGTTAGTACTGTAACGGCTAGTTTTAGCTTGTGATCTTCTGTGTTGCATTTCAAGTGTCTCCAGTTGTTGGCGTCTTCTTAGAAAGTTGTTTCGGGCTAGCACTAAGTCTTGAAGACAATTCGCTCCTTTCCCCTGTAGGCCGAACTGTCATCAAAGCAGATAAAAAATTTGGCTAAATATTATTATTCTTCGTCAAAATTTCAACTAATCAATATCTTCCTCATGTATCTGCCATGTGCTCAACGACTGTTTTGTTTAAAGTAATTATCATATTTATTAATTGTAGTTTAATTTATCAATAAATTAGTGGGCAGTAGGCATTATTAGTAAAACTCTGTGTTGTTAAATATTGATTTACTCTTATTAGGTTCTAAATTTGGTCAAATGCTAAACTTTATTAGTTCTTCCAAGTGATTATTCTATCTGGGATGAAGCATATTAAATATAAAGAATATTTCTGGGAATTGTATTATTTCTTTCCCCTGAACCTACTCAGTATCGTCCAGACCTGATACTAAGATAGTGTTACACAGTATACGAGGGTAAAAATTAGCGATGTACAACTGTACAATATGCAAGCATATGGCTTATTTAAGTCTGTATTGGGGACGTCAAGGTTTTTACGGGACCAAGACTTTTTCAATGTTAAGTTTAACAATATAAAACGCCTGCTTAAAACAAAACCTTTAATTTCACATAAAAATATATGATGTGGTCCGCAAGCATGAGGTACAAATTAAATTTGAAGTGAAGAAAATAAGATACAAATGCAGGTCCGGTACTACGCAATGCAGAATTTAGATTTTTATGCCAGCAGATTTAGATTTGATTATTTATTTTGCGTTTATACTGTAATTTTGATACTAGTGCAGAGTTGCCCATTTTATTTTTTTACATTCGTCACAAAAGTACCGTAAGATGTAAATTTGCCACATATAATAAAACAATAAATTCTGTAACAAAATAAACCAAATTATAATTTTCTAAATAAAATGTCGGAAACTGTGTATCTGAACCTGGAGGTCCGGTTGCGGTAAGGATTAAATTGTGGAACTTCCGTCTCGAGAGAATTAAAACTGATAGTATTTGCGGCAATAGGGTAAGCTGCGGATGACCTTGGTAACTGAGCCCAAGCTTTACAGATGAAAATGCATATTTTTTTCTCTCTCGTCTTGTCCCTTTCGCGAATAATTCACAATGTAAGGGAAAGTAAAAGGGTTTACCGGAGGTATAAATGAAATAGTATAAAACCAATATTATTGGATGAACTATCTTTTTGGTGATCTCTGGCTCACTAGCTACATCGATCCATTGTTCACCACCATCCATACTTCAAATAGTGAGGTGTTCTAAGATCAGCCAGGGGCGCGATAATTCAAACTGCTACGTAATTTATCTATTTATTATGAATTAGCACAAAGTAAATAAAGAAAACGGCTAGTATTAGTAATTAATACGAGAGCATATATAGCATGTGAATGTCAGTGAGACGAGAGAAATATACACTACCCTACCTTACCGTAGACTACACTACTCTACTTAACCCTCCCCTAATCTACCCTACTCTATGTATAAAGATAGAAGTATTGAAATTGTAAAATTCTGCAATAAACGAAATACTCGTATAAAGAAAACATAATAATTGCAGCAAAATATACAGTAATTCTAAATATATAAGGTTAATGCAAATATAAAAAGAAAATGCATAATTTTAATGATACATTAACTAAAAATATTATGAAAATAATAATTCCCGATATAAATACCAAAATTTGATCATTGCTAGCCTTGAATGAATGTTTTTCATGTATCAAAACAAGGACAAAAAATATGAAGTATTTCATATTTGGCCGAATCTTGAATTTGATGTTCATGTAATCAAAATTTGATAGATATTAAACGCATTTCACATATGCGATGTCGGTTAAATTAGGTAAATGTTGCACTTATATGAGACGATATTGATGATTTATGTTTTGGAAAGTGTTGCATAGCATACTGGATAGTGGCGAATTTGATTTATTCGACCTTTGGTATAATTCGAAGAGGATTAAAAGTATGTGTAGAGAAAAATGAAGCTATTTGTACATATAGTATTTATGTATAATTGGCTATTTGCATTATGCATTATGTAGTAGGTAAACAGACAAACGACAGATAAACACCGGTTGAACATTACACTACCCTATCCTATCTTAAAATACACAACACATCCCTTCCTTGTCTACAATCAACCACCAAGTATCTACTCTACCCTACACTACCCGATCCTACTTTAAAATACATACCTCACCCCTCCCTTACCTACAATCAATCAATTTAAAAGGACCTACGCTATTATTGCAATTATTTGTCGTGTGTTTAAAATACCTGTGTTTATCTGACGCGTGTTTAAGAGACCCGTGATTATGTGTAGCTGTGTAGAAATATCGCTGTGTTTATCTATAGTGTGTTGAAATGTCGATGCGTATGTGTTTGTCGTGTGTTAAAGTGCCTGTGCTTTTCTGTCACGTGTTGAGCTGTTGCGTGCAGCCATGTCAGTATCCCACCCTACCTTACCCTACTCTACCCAAAATATATATTTCAAGTATTTTACAATATTTGGCAATAGAAAGCCTAACTTAAGCCCGACGCAAATCCGAGTGATACACTTCAAAACGCTATCTCGTCTATAGTGTGGGAGTTAGAACATTCTTCTTACTTCATGATCCAAGACTTCTTTATATAAGGATATCTAAAAGAAAAAAAATAGTATCCTGAAATCGTCAATACACAACAGGAGCATATTTTAATAACTTGTGTTATTTTTTTATACATATTATACATTATTATGTACATATATCTAGTAAACCATGCATTATTTTCAGAAACCGAAATCACCGTCAATATGTTTTTGTCAATGAAGTCAAAACTTTTGTTCCATTTAATCGACATCATATCTCTTATAGTTTCGGACAATGACAAATAATGTGCGTGAATCGTTTTTCACTCTCTAAACTATAATAAAATAAAACGATTTAAGGTATTACGGATTGTGAAAAGTAATATTAAATTAACCATCATCATGCAATTGTGTAAAAGGATATATGGAATTACATAGAATGCTAACGCTTTGCAAAAAAATTCTTAAAATTTTAATATTCTTTACCATTGACTGTAGTAAAAATATTGCAGTTACATGTGACGGGAAATTAAATAATTTTATTAGAGAGATTTGACGAAGAATAAGTGCGACAGAAATACACGGTCAGAAAATAAACCGGGCACTTCATGTGTTGAGTGTGTTCGATGTTACAGCGCTACTGCTACATAACATGTAATAATTCTTGTTTCGGTTCATGCTCGTTTTATTGTAAGTATATCTAAGTCTGGTTTATGACCACAAGTGAACAGAGGTCAGGGGCACGAGGTTGCCACAGTAAAGCACAAAATAACACATTTCGTGTGTTAGTGACTTTGCAGTGGAACAATCTACTAAAGCTTTTATTGTTTATGGTTCAAGCATTTCAATTCTAATTTAAATCGACTATTATTCCTGATCGAATTACCTAGCGATCACGTATTCTGCAGTAACAGTTCATCAATGACATTCCTTATAGGAAAACATCTACTTAATTCTCTTTGAGAACCAATTATATTTGGATGCATTTAAAAATGCTAGTGCCGTGTGAAGTCTGACACATGGGAAATTATCATATAATTTACAACATTAATTTTACGCCATAATGCAGAAGGAAGAGTGAAAAATTACTAGCATAAAATGAAAAACGCTTCAAAATCTAGTGGGAGAGCAAATACAAGAATTCTAATATTAGCATTGCTGGTAAACGTTTCCGGTTAGTGAATTAAACTGCAAGTTTGTATAAGTGAATAAATGAATGCTGAAGCTGAAAGGTTGAGCAAAAGATGTTGGGCGTCATACGTACATTTACCCGAAATATGAATATTTAAAGGGATGTCAGTTATATGTGTATTATAGAGTGCATCTGTCTACTATGACGTACGGAAGTAATTACTAAATGAAGGTTAACCGAAATAAAAAAATAGGTAAATATTGTAGAAAAGATGTTTTGAAAGGTTAATCTAACTTGAAAGAAGAATAATGTGCCATTAGAAAATATAGTCCAACAAATATGGCCATATTGAAAGAATGTGTAATATAAAAGTGGTACAAAGATATAAAATAAAAATCTGATTCACACGTGTCAATAATAAAAAAATGTTACGTTTTCAATAATTAAGAGATTTAGATCTTTTCATATAAACAAATCCAATACTTTCCATTTTCGAACAATTTCTAATTAGAAATATAAATAAATAAGAGCACATTACATTGCTGATTGAGTAACTATGCTATTATTTTTCAGATATTTAACTGACTACCAGCTACAATATATTGTTCAAAACGAAGTAGTTATTCTGCATGGATATTATCATCTTAAAAATTATCTCATAATAATTACAATGCAATGTGAGCATGATAGCCATGTGAATGTAAGTGCATGCATGTACTGCACGCTGACGTAAACTAAATGACCACAGAGGAACTGTTTCTCATTACTGGTTATTCACGGGAACAATGTGTGTATTTGAACACCGTGACAGCCCATAAAGCGCATACAAGGTAAGCCCATTGTTCTGGCATGTTCCCAAATTTGGTCTAATGACAGTGATGAGCATTACAATAAGATAAAACGTATGTATTTTCTCACAGATTTTCTTTATTCGATTTAACAAGACTAACAAGAAATCTATAGTATACTGGTATTTGTTTATAGTAAATCGTAAATTTCTGGTTGACTAATATATATACAGTAGAGTCGCGATTTAGTGAACTAATTCCGGCCAAGCCTGTTCACTCTATAGGGGTGTTTACATTTTCGGGGTTCTGGTTTCACTCAGATATTTTGAGAAACAACTTTTATTCTAGGTACCTAAATCAACAAAATTATGTATGTATATATAAAAGAATAAAATAGAAGGAAAAATATTGAATCCAAAATGGTTAGTTCAAGGTAATGTGAACTGTTCGTTTCAAAACTTAATCATAAAGATGATTTTTTATTATTTTATTGTAGATTTTCTTTAGTCAATTGTAGATTTTGAAAAGGAGAAATATTGAATCCAAAATGATTGGAATAAATGACTATAGTTCAAGATGATAACAGATATACGACGTTTCGATCATATGGTTTTTGGTCATTTTCAAGCAAAAAAACAAAATTCTAGTTCAAACAAACATAAACAAAATCTCTTGAGAATTACACTCAAAAAGTACAAAAATATTTTGAAAAATATTAGAGAATATTTTTGTTTATGTTTCTTTCCACTAGAATTTTGTTATTTGCTTGAAAATGACCAAAAACCATCTGGTCGAAACGTCACATATCTGTTATCATCTCGCACTATAGTCATTTATTCCAATCATTTTGGATTCAATATTTCTTCTTCTCAAGATCTACAATTGACAAAAGAAAATATACAATAAAATAATAAAAAAAAAAACAAAAAATACATGTACCTATTACATAATATTATGTATACGTGTATTATGTAATGTGAAGATACATATAAAAGGTTATTTATTGCAGAAGCGAAAAAAATTAAGTAATGTTGGATTGTTTACGCTTTTTTCAGGTTAATTTGTAATAATTTTTGTCGCAAATCATGTAATACAAGCAAACTGCAATATTCTACTAGAAAACGCAGTCACACATTCTCATTTACCCAGACTGACCCAGACATGAAGTATTTAATTTTTTTTTGTTTTAATTTCAAGTATTTTCGTTTACGTGCCATCTAGATTCATATTTAGTGGGATCCCTCAGAGAAGTATCGCAAATACCATAGTTTACTGTATCGGGGTTTACAGCTGTTCACTATATCGGGATGCAATACTAAAATTTAAGTGTTCACTCTATCGGGTTGTTCATTCAATCGAGAGTTCACTAAATCGCGACTCTACTGTATATATATATATATATATATATATATATATATATATATATATATATATATATATATATATACGAAAATCATTTTGATAAACTTGCTAATTTAAAACATATTATATAACATAATTAAAATTTAATGTAGGGTTTTCGTAATATAAATAGCGGTTACTACAATGCTCTTATTCCACCTCTGTTAATACAGTGCAATACTGCACGCGCGGCGCGCCATATTGGATTTCATTCTTGAGACCAGTAGTGAACGGGGTTACAATTTTGTTTGAATAGTATTATCTATTGAAATATTTCACATAATTTGTATTGTTAGGATATAGTATCTCCAAAACACGAATTATTGCAAATCAAGAAATCAGAAATATTATCGTGGAACAGTCTATATGCTTGTAGTTACATCTGGCATTTTTGACAGAAAATGACACAAAAAATGTACACTCTTCTTGAATCACCCTGTATATATTTAATATTATTATACTTAGAACAGACATTGCTGCATACGCATGGGTGAAAATGTTTTAATTTCTAGTGATTTGCGCTGATAAGGGTAATACATATTTAGTAACACTACTACTACTGCAATACCGCTAGTTCGGGACAATGTGCTAGCTAAATGTGAGAAGAGTCCACAAAAAAAGTAGAAAACACTCTGGATTTCAAGACATTTTAGCAACCTTTATAAAGTATGTGTAAGGCTAAGTTATCGTCTTCCTCAAGCAACGATTATGGTACACAGTTTTGAATGAACACAAGGAAGATCCAAATCATGTAAACCAAAAACCAATTTCATCAGATTTAACAACCATGTTTTTTTAAAAATTCCAGTGACGACTTAACAAGTTTCTATATTTACTTTCTTACATACAGTAGGTACATATAAGTAAGTATACATATTTCCAGATTCATTCTTAATTTGCACACAAAAAGAAATGTTTATTTTACTATCATACAATTTTGTGAGAAACACAAACATACATATGTCGGTTAACTTTCAAAAGTTTTCGATTCCGTTTCTGCTTTTCTTTCATTTCGTTTCCGTAAATGTATTCTAGATCACATTTGAAATAAGTTTAGGTAAAGTCTAAGATTTTCAAGCCACGAAGGAAAACCAAATCACAACGGGAGTTTTATCACTTCTAAGTGCACGCCGTTTCTGGAACGAAACGGAATCTCTCAGGTGTTGAATAAATAATAAGAAATGCGTTCGCTGAAAAACGCGTGACAATCTTCCTCTTCACATTTTAATACGACTGCAAAACACCGTATGTCTGAGCGTATGCCTGCACACACATACGGATGTCAAATCCATATATAAACCTTTTCAGATTCCATGTATTACTAAAACCAACTTTAAGATATGCTTATTTATTAAAAAAAAAAAAAAACGAGAGAATAAAAAATTTAATGAGATATCCTTATATACTGTACATTACATTTGAACATATTAGTGTGTGTTATCATTTTAGTCTTTATATTAACATTATATAGAATAGTTTAATAAACGTGTATCTACCTACACACAGAATTTAGATTTCAATTAAGATACCTATAAACAATGACGTGCTGAAGCCGGCACGGTCGGCATTCGGCAAGTCGATGGTTAATATTTTTTAACATCGGCGAACCACTTTTTAAATTATCAGTATGCTATCGTATTTATCATTTTAAAATGATATCCTCTAAATGACTTTCGTCTCTGCGTCAAAAAAACTACCATTCTAATATTAGCCTTCCTGGTCATCTTCAAAAATATGTTGATGAAGCCAGGTGATGAATTGATTATTAAATGGCATACTGCAAACAAAAGTAGGGCGAAATTTACAATCTTCTCGGATACAGTAGTACGCAGAAAAACGATGTTTTGATAGTTATGTTGGTCAGGTCACCTAGAGTAATGAAACTAATTATTTATTAGTCAACCAATTGGCAAAGATTTGACAGTACACCACTGGCTAATAAGATCTTTAATCACCAGGATACTTCAGTACATAACATTATAGTTTTTGGTCAAAATGTTCGTGTTTACGATGTGTTTATTTATTTATCATTTATGCCTGCATATCTTAAGTGCACCACTGTCGAGTACTTATTTTTTGAAATTACGTACGTCCCCTCGCAGCTTTCGTTGCACCACTAATGGAAGTTAATTCCTATTCACGCTTGTTATATACACTGTGTCCCAGCGACTACCAAATATAAGAAAATTAACATTGGGAAATTATGTGAGAATCAAGTATTGCTGTGTCTGTATCTAAACATGTGATTGTCACAAATGAAACAGTAGGTAGTTGAATTAATCAAATTCAGAGCTGTCAGATTGCTGTTATTTTTAGAATTTACTGACACAATAAAACTATCACCATTGAATTATCAATATTGTGGCAAATAAATAGTATTTAAGGATAAATAATATGGATATATTAATTATTTTATAAGAAAGTTTTTCTACAAACAAATTTGAATGATTTTCATTAACACAAACAACAGAAAGCTTAAGAATTTGCATTTTGTAATGGAAAAACGAAGAGAAACACAACAGATAAGCACTAAATTCAACAACACTAGCAGGTACTAATTGATTAAATGTTCAAACGTATTCTCATTGACTAGTAGACACTGGCTTAATTTGTCATAAAATTGTGTACCTCTGTGTTTGCATATACACATGTTCATTAGTTTGGTTCCAATACCGATAATTTTGACGATTTGGTTCTCCATTTAATGTAAATGTTTAATCGTCAGTGAAACAAATATTTTCTAAAAAAATTTCAACAGCATGACACTTAACATTAATTCACAAAATGTGATTCGTTTTTTACTATTTGCTACTAATAGCTCTTGCAGCGTGGAATATTTGTATGGAAAATATTTATGTATTTGATGAATGTGGTGATACACCGAAATTATTTGTAATTTCCTTCACACTTCGACAGCTGCCAAAATATCTACTTCGTTGTTAACATTCTGGTTTCCGTTACTATTAATTTTGCAAAGGCTATTGAGGCACCCAATTTTTTTATTTTAAATAAATTTCCTTTAAATAATTATGTAATATATATTATTTTACAGAGGTAAATCTCTGTTTGTTTTAAATCTTTTGTTTTGGCCATTCAGAAAGAATATGCATATAGCTCAAGGCAATAGTGGATCCTAATATAATTTCCCAATGTTAATTTTCTTATGTCTGGTAGTCGCTGGGACACACTGTATACTGTAATAAAATTGAATGAATACATGTTACTGTTGGCCATTAAACTTTATTTTAACAAAAACTAAAATGGATACAAATACACATGCCTGTAGCTCATCGACGTATGCTCAGGTCTGAATATATCACAAATTAACATTAACTTAAATATGCTTTTAAAATCCTAAACAAATGGTAAATGAAATAATAAATTTAAAATAGGTATCAAAATTTTTTCATTTGTTTACAAAAGCAATGCAGACTAAGCCGACTATAAATGTATTGACCTTCTTTTGTTCTGAGTAACGTCAAAATTCATTAAATAATATTTTTTCGATGGCCAGGAGTAGCAGTTAGTTTCTATGGCATCAAAATTGTGACAGAAGTAAAGCATTTACTCCCTAGGGACAAAATAAGACAACAATTTCTCTAGGGGAGTTTTTATTATAACAAAGGTTTTTGTGAACAAATTTCTGTTGTCATGGTACATGGCATGGAAGCTTCTAAATTTCGCCCCAATTTTATAATTTTTTATTTATGAAATTAAGTGTTTCTAGTCCCGATCGTGGAAAAAATAGTACCTACACCTTGGGGGAGATCACCATTTTTTCCTCGATCTATTTCTAGCCATCTAGCGTCGCCCTCAGGCTTCTAAGTACACCTCAGGATAAATAAGACGTTTCTTTCCCTTGATATATAGTACTATTTTTCATCGATGGTCTTTCATAATTTTTCAAAATAAAAAATATAGAATAATTCTATATCATTTCCATGCATGTGCTAGAATTAAATTGAATGGAAAATAGAGAAGAATAAATAAAAACTACACAAAAGATTTTTGAAAACACAAAAAAATACCTTGCACAACTAGAGTACAACACGTATTTGCAAGAAAAAATCATAAAAATTAATAATACAGTAGTAATTCAGAACTAATTTTTGGATTCGTTCTTTATCAAAATACTTTTTACGCGTCCTCTGTTCTCGTAGACACAGATTATAGTAACAGCTTGGTGTCGTCAACAAGTTCACCATTTTTTAATTAACTTGGATTCTTATGTTATTTGTTAAATCTTTTGCGCTCTTTGCAAACGTTATATATTCTGCAAGGTTTCTTCAGGTCTTTCCTCGACATCCACGTTTTGGATTGCATTATCTGCTGGTAATACTACCAAAACTAAACAACAGTTCATGTGGGCTTGGTTAGGTTGTTTTATTCTTCATACTGTCATACATCATGAATTGATTATCTCGTACATTCTCATCCTATTGTTAATCTTTTTGCGTTAAGATATTCTCCGCGGAAGCAACTGTTGCAGTGCTGCACTCAATCTGGCCATCTGCTCTTGGCCTTGTACTTTCATTTCAGTGGATGATGTTATTTAATTTGCACAAGTTGCAATGTATTTTTTTACTTTTCTGCACATTTTCGGGAATCTGAAGTATTTTTTGTTGTTCAAATCTCTTCTGAAAAATGCTCAATTTTGTCATAGTTGTTATGTATCACTTTCCATACCGTTTCAATTCATATTGTCATTTATAGCTTTTGGTTCACATAAAACAGAAAACTCTGCTCTGATAATTTCCCGATCTTCTCGTAGTAAATGTACCTCTGGATGCCTCTTTTTTCAAAATAACTACATCGTTATCCAGCTCAATATACGTAATACATTATTTTCTTACCATTGATCTAGCGACTTATTTTACGAATTTGTAAAGAATTGTTTCACGTATATCACAATCATTCATCTATAGGTTTTCGGCTAGTTCGCATGGCACTCGTATCGTCATTACGTTAAATGAATATACATTCACTATTTACAAATTCACGTTCTCGTCTTACTAAGCTGAGATTCAAATACTTTTGGAACCGGTCCCTGGATTTGATTCTAATAATCAAGTACTTTTATAATCGATTCCAAGAATTGTATACTCGATTCTTCAATTCGAAAAGTTATTTGATTTTTTTTAATCTAACGAACCGGAATATTTTGTACCTAATTTAAACATCTTTAAACTGAAATGTTCAGATATCCGAATACTTTTGGAACCAATTTCTAAACTACGCAGTTCCGGTCCCCAGCACTAGTTTAAATGTACAAATTTTCCTGCATTTTTTGTTTCCTACAATCGATCTAGCGCTCACATAAGTCCGGTTACAGTCACAGAAATACACTGCTATTATCACAGAATTCGTTTTTGTTCGCACTTTTTTGTAGATATCCCAGTTCATCTGTCATTTCAACATAAACGGTACCACTAGCCACCCACTCCAGCTAGCATCACGCGGCAAATAACAACGAAAATTAACGTTTCTTTGTTTGTAACACAGAAGGCTATCACGGACTTCACACAGAATTTGCGAAAAACGCTTATTTTCACAGAGATAATTCTTCCTTCACAAACGAACTGAACTAAAACAGTTCCATAAAACTTGGTCACACTTATCAGAACTTTTCCGCACTAACTCCTAAAATATTTTTTAATTTTCCCACCACTGATTCATTGGCCACTAAACTTTAACAAAAATAATACAGTAATAATTGTTACCAATATTTAACGTGCATATATAACACATTTCCCTCTGCACCACAATATATGCAATAAACTTGCATAACATGAGATTAATTTTATTTATGTTTTGGAATTTTAGATTACCCCATGTATTTAGTTTAAAGTTTTAAAGTTTATCCACATGATTTAAATTTTAAAAAAAGTTTAACTTTTTTAATTAAAAGTACTAAAAAGCCTTTGAGGTATTTTTATTCTCAAGCCACAGAACACTTTTTTTGACTGATTAACGTTGGTTTAATATAGATTAACAAATTTTTTATCCATGAGACAAAAATGTAAGAGTAAAAAGAAATTGTATTGGCAGTAATGGGTATATTTTCGTTTTAGAATTAGGAACTGATCAAGAGAAATAAATAAAACACGCGTTTTTCAGCTCAATATTTATAAATATGACGAATTCCATTTAATTATTATTTTTTATTCATAACTCTCATTAAAATAGATATTAAAAAAAATAACATAATAAATTCACAGTTTTACAACTGATACGAACGAAAGTACAGTCTAGTAGATGACATTGCACATACACAAATCGGTAATTCGTTTTCTGTACCTGCATTACACTAACTTCGTACTCAAAAACATGAAGATGAATTTTATCATTATACAATTAAAACAACAAGGACACTATATGCTACCACGCAAATTAGGAACAATCTTATAGTTATCTAATAATGCTGAAATGCAATACAACTGTATTTCAAATAAAAGTCTGTATGACAATTATTTATTACACGCTTTTCTTACAATATTATTCGCTGATTTTGCCGAATTAATATTATATTGATAATATTTACAGCAATCGGTTTCAATAATATATCCGGATTCTGGATTAAAATATATAATTGAGTGTAATAATAAATGATTAAGCCAAACACATTGACATCATTGCTAATCGCTACGTATTTACCTATAGGTGGTTCGGTGCATTATTACAGTATAATGGTGAAACTTCATTAGAAGGCAAATGCCCGATTAAACTGACATTTCAACGGTTTACATAAATCCACTCATTACAATGGGTTATCATTAACAAGATAAAACATAATTTCACTTCCAACCCGTCATACCACTATCTTTCTGACATAGTATTGTTTCTGAAAGCATTTAATATAATGGACGTTACCATTAATAGATGTTGGTCTAATTTTTGGACGCATGTCATATCTTTTGTCTCTAGATATACCCATATCTCATGGTTTTGGATAATTACCGGTAAACACCTATATGCCCGTAAATCCTTCTGCATTATAATTCATTTATAGTATTTCTACATGCATAACAGTAGTTCTGGATATGTATTTCACTTGCTCTCTTTCAGCATTGATTATACTCTTCACCATTTACCTTTTCCCTGATTTGCACCGTGTTCCTTGTTTGTCCTAGTAAATGCTCACATACTTGCTATTCCCGAATCGTCCCAGTAGTTCGTCATTCTGCTTCAGTTACTTCGAATAACAATACCAGAGACCTTGAAGAGATAGATTTCAAAAAATATATGTACTACTGTTGCCATAATTTTGAAATTATAAATCGAACTCAATTACAACTTCATTTCAACAAATTCAATCAATTTTAATAAATACTAATTGTACGAAATTTATGGCAATTATTCGTCATTACTGAAATATTGTACAATTTAATATTAGAAATTTAAAAGAATATTGTATTAAAAATAGCTTATATTACTGTGTCATTTTACTTATACACTTTTATATACATACTAACAAAACTGAAAATAAATATATAAGAAGAAGAAGAAATATTATAGTGACATTTATAAGCATTAAAATGATATTTATTTTTTCAATATTCAATATTAATTTTTTTAATCATATAAATTATACAGTAAGTGGGAATAGATGTGCAAATCCATTGACACTTTATTTCCGATAAAATAATAGAATTCTTCTAAATACACTTTTAAAAATTATTTATCACTTTAGGCCGAAACAAAACTTCTCTAGTTCTTTCTTGCGTCTTTCGTAAGAGCAGTAACAATAATACAACAAGTAAAATATTGAATCTTTCTAAATACTTGATAAATTTAGCATAATGTAAAACAAATATATGTTAATAGTTGAATCTGTTATTTGTATATGTTATAGCTTCCATAAAAGATATACTTATTTAAAATTTATATATTCTTTCATTTCATTAAGCTAAAAAGTTTAAATGTAAACAACTTCAATATTAGATATTTCCGAAGTAAAAACCCATTTAATTATTGGTGCAGTATACTATAGGCATAGAGCCTGGTATAAAATAATCATGTCCGTTATTGAAGTACAAGTAATCTAAGTCAGGTCACTGGTGACACCGTATGGGTGATAAATGTTCATACCGGTGTCTGCATTCACACGGGCCACGGGTCCTGGCGCCGAGAGGCGGCAACTCCGCGGGGCGTCGCCAGGCGCCGGTGTCTAACAGTACACCGAATGAAATCAGACCAACAGTAATCAAGTTATTTGTGACTTGCTTCCATGTATTTCTCTATCCTTTATTGCCGTTCACATTCAATTCAATGGTGGAATGTCAATTTCTTCAATAATATCTATAATTAATAATATTAGGCACTATGTACCGCAGTAATAAAGGTTCAAACTATAAATAAATAAATACACAGTATATTCCAGTTACACGGGGTTGCACAATGAAACAAGTCCTTCAGCTGGAGTTGTCAGGTTACACCTAGAATTTTTATAAATTTATTTTCATTTATATTTTCCTTCAAACATTGCTGTAATATATAATAATTACAGTAAACTTCGTTTATAACGAACCCGCTTATAACGAATTTTCGGTTATAACGAACTAATCTATAAGGTACGAACTAAAGTATCATTAAACGTGTGTTATTTTTTTCGCAAATAACGAACCCGTTTATAACGAACTTTCGGGTATAACGAACCTTAATTTTTATTATAATCGCAAAAGTTTTCGGTTATAACGAACTTAAAACGGCATTTTACCAAATAATCAGGGGATTCTTCGAAATCTTTCAATTCCGCATATGTAGGGTCACCGTAACAGTTCTTGCGGTACTTGTATATATATGATTAATTTGTATGAAAAAAAAATATCGGACTTTCCCGCGATTGGAGCGGCCCATGTAGAAATTTCAGCATGCCCCACATGGCCTGTGCGCCCCTGTTCACTGTATTTAATGTGTTAAAGAAGTACAATTATGAGTTACACAATTTTGAAGAAAACACGTAAAACTCTTGCTTGAAATAAATAAAAATCATATAAAATAATAACAAATATAAACAAAAGTAAAATAAACGATTTTTTTAGATAAGATTGATAAAAACTATTGTTAGTGTATTACAAACCAATATCTAACTCAATTTTGAACAAATCTGGATTTGTCTAGTTTTGCAAAAGAGTTCTTTATATTGTATATCTACTTGAAACATGTACCTGTGCATTAACAAAATTTTTTTTGATGTTTATCGTTTATTACGAACTTCGCTTATAGCGAACTATTTTCGTCGGTCCCTTGAGGTTCGTTATAAGTGAAGTTTACTGTAATTTCAATTTAAAATAGTTAAAATATTATTTAGTGATATATTTAATTAAAATTCATGTCATAGCTGAGCATTGATAAAAAAATATAAATAATCTGTAAAAAGAGTGCAGTAGCAATTTTAATCCACAATATGTAAAAAATAGAAAAATAGAAGAAATAAAAAAGTAAATGTTTATGTAACATTACACACAGTTATGTTACAAATATATACCTACATATCATATAAAAGGACACAGGAAACATGATGAAATATGTTACAAAAACCTTTACCAAAGACCTGTACGCACATGACTGACATTTCCCACCAAAAATGTCCTCTGTATGAAGAAAGATTTATGGGAAACAAGTGAGAAGCAATTATGTCGCCTTCCTCGTTTTGTCCCGTCTCTCGCACGCCATAATCTCCTTTTTTCACTCTTTCTTTATTCTCGCTTTCACTCATACCCTCGTTAATGGAACAGCTTTCTCTTCTTTCTTTCGAGACGCATTAGTGCTAACGAATGCACGTTCATGAAAAAAACGTTGAATACGACGTGTAACTGGGTGCATTTGCACGGCACATGTTCACAATGCAATCCTGATATTCACAGCGCTCACTCGCTCGATGCTCGCGCCCGTGTAGGTACGTGTAATGTACGAGTAACATTTCACTCAGGAAATTCGTGCAGGCCGAGACTACGTTGCGAAATTTAGAATTCAGTGTCGACATTCATCATTCCCTTGTCCTTTTATTTAATACCGGGTGAAGAGTTTGGAACGGGCCGCATCGTACGAATACTGGCGCAGCTTGGTATGCCACATCGAGAATACGCTACTTAGGAATTCGGCATGTGAGAGGAAAATATTAAATATTATTTCAACAGATATATCATATCACCCGGTATATATTTGTGGGTTCCAATCCCAATCCGACGGACGGGTTCGACATTCATGTGAGATGAGGCTTTCATAAACATGGAAGACGTTCACGATCTTCCGCGCACTGGTAACTCGCACCCTACGTCCAAGCTACCGCGTTACATTCAATTATGCCAACAGCCTTTTATGAAAACTCTGATAGAAAGAACTGCCGCACCCGTCAATATTTCAGCTTTGGCAACAGATTCATGAAATGGCTGCGGTCACAGTTATTGGCCATAGAAATGTCGATTTATTGGACCGCTCTCAGATATAATATCTATTGATATCGCCATTTATATCTAATATAAAATAATTAAACGTGCCCAGTGCCAGATTCAACGTGAAGGGTAAAAACTGGCGGAAGGGAGAGTGCTTACATTGTCCGTGCGAACTCCAACAGATGACGCCACCACATTGACATCAACATCAGCGACAGTCTATAAATTTCAAATCTCATTTCAAATCTAAATTCATTGTAGTCTTATTTATATACGAGTATCTTTTTCAAATGTCATTCTTGTTACTGGGATCCATTTCCCATAAATATGAGTGGCTATGTAGGCAAATGCTGCGCGTTCTACATTATTATTTGTCATTTCTTCTGATTGATGGAATTCGATTGTATGTACTGTACTCTATTTAAAGGGGGAGCTATGAATGAGGTGTCGTTTTAATCTGGCTGCCGGGGCGTCAAGTAATCTCAAAGCGGCAGCGGGAGGTGGCAGTGGCATGATTAGCTCTCCGTCGGGACGCTATCGGTAGTCTCTCTACTCGCCAGCCCCGAAGGCCAAGTCTTAATTAAATCTCCAGAGGAAGGAAGGAAGGGCACTCGAGTTAGAAACCGTCACAAGGCTTCTAACCTAATTGATTGGTGGACCTGTAGCCGGCAAATGTGCGATTGGTCGTGCGATGGCCGACCCGAGGCCGGACACCACCATCACCGATTGAATGTGACAGGCCATGAGATTAAAATCTGTCGTGCACCGCTGCTACTTTCTTATATGTTTCGCTGCTATATAGATATATACCAACCACTGCCATCCAAGAAGCGGTATATTTCTGGAAGTCACACCATCAAACATTGACAGCACTTTATCGTAGCTTAATACATCTGATACTCCCGTTCATCATCTTTATTTAGTTTATTGTTGATCAAGCACCATACATAACTAAAATACTTCAGCTGAAATTTTGGATATAGTATAATAGAATCTTATCTAGCGTTTAACTTAATACTGGTTCTCATCACTGTAAGGTTTATAGGAATACATATAAAAATGCTATGCGTAAGAACGATCCACACTAGAGATGTGACATATTTACGACTTCTCGCTGTCCGTCGTCTTATCTGAGACACGGCGCTCCGCGAACGGCACTATTTCATTTATCTTCCTCACGCTCGACTGGTAGCGTGGTAGTACTCGCGTCATGCTATCACCCTTACTCATACGAGACGTATATCTCTTACCGAGTTAACCCCTTTATGTGGCCATCTCAATCACATGCCTCCACTCATTACCATATCGTTGCTCCCGTGACTCGACGTTAGAGTTGTCAATGATCTACTGAATACACGACGGATATCGCGCCAAATGGACGACTCTGAATGTACTTCTCTCCTCCATCTCTCTTTACATATCTCTCTCTCTCTCCCTCCCTCTCTCTCGTAATAAGTGAATACTTCGTTGTGTAACAACTTTGCATATATACATATATACCGTTCAGTCGGCGCCATAAAAGGATACCTTCATTTATTTAAACCAATACGGCGACCATGCTACAATAACATGTAAATTTCAATTAACAAAAGTTCTAAGTGCGACGCTCTGTAATTATTCCGGTATTACGGTTTGCTGAATTAACCGCATGCACAGCATTCGGTGACTCAGACGTCTTTTCCGATACCGAGTGACATTACATAAAGTTTCCATTATCGAGAGACGCTCTCTTGAATGCTTACGGTCTGTTTAACGCACTCCGTTTTGTTAAGCATTGCCAGCGGCGCGTTCACCTAGCATACTCGAATCTCTCACGTACGAAAAGCAAAATCAAACAAGCCTCAAGACACGCACCACTACACATATATCTGCATACAGATACAATGTGCATTCTTATACACACCTGATATATGACAGTAATCTAAACATGTATCCCAGACGCAATGATAGCCGTCCAACAAATAGATAATATATAATTGTAGCGGTGTAAAATTCAAATAAATATGTACACTTGAAATACAAATTAAAATACTTTTACCAGGTTGTTGGATATAATTCAACTATATTTTTCGCCATTTGTTCACCTTCAACTTCAAGTATTGTCAAATGATTAGTATAGTACTATAAAATATGAGTAGAAACATATTGGTACTATACAAGCACATGATTTATTTAATATATTTTGTATGTAGTTCAGTGAAAATATACTACTATTCTTGTTACATCTCATGCACAAATATACATGTATATGCGTTGAGTTTGTTAAAATTAAAAAATTATTACCCATACCGTGTGGTGATGTATGAGACATAGGAAATTAACATGTACCTTATTATTATGATCTCTGCTTTCCTTCACATTTTAAGGTAAAGAAAGTTCGTAATTAAAAACAGCATAATTAGATTTTTATTCAGCATTAAAATATTTTTGTATATCGAGTAAATTAATTGTGAAATATTACTTTTTCGTGACACACCAGATTATGCAACGAAAATACATTCATCAACCGGAACAACAGATAATTAAAACATAATGTTATTATTCTTTAATCGAATCTGTTTTCAAAATACAGTGTTTGAAAACTAAAAACAGAATATCGGTATACATACAAATATTAGAATACTTTAATTACCTGTACGTTTCTAAGGAATAATACACGTGAATAAAAAAAAAACATAAAAATTAATTTATTTTTTGTTGTGCAGTTTTCTGAATAATATTACGATTTATGTTTTATGAAAGTGCGTGTGAACGAAAGAATTCTCTTATTTAGTGTCATGAAAATAAGACAATGCAAAATCTAAACATACGGATTTGGTCGACTGAAAATCTTCGACTAGGAGTTCAACGTTGAACTCAATTAGACATCGTTATATGGAATCTAGATGACTCTCAGTGCAGAAAATCTAATTAGTTTGTAATTATAACTTTCGGAAATGTAAGACTGGCACACCGTATACCCGCCATGCCTATCCTTCATAAGCGGCAAACTTTAAAGAAAATTGTTTATCTGCAGATATATCTTCATTACCATTGTGTTTGTGAAAGTTTATAAAGTTAAGTGAAATTTATTTCCACTTCGATTGTCATTTGAAGCAGTTATATTTCTTTTGGGAAGGAAAACACGCATCGTCTCCACATAGCTCGTACGAGTATAACATCTTAACGTGATGAATATCAACGTAACGCAACGTGTAACTTACAAAAACTTCATTCTGCGCTTTTGCCATGTCAATTTAGCGAAACGCGTTTGTGATTTCTAACCGTAAAAACTGCTATATTCTATTTTCGTAGATGGACATTACATTTTTCACATGTCGCAACGCCAACGGTTGCCGACGTAGGTTACTGCGGTAGGTAATGGGCGGAAACTAAACTTTAAGCTGCCTGTGTAAGTTCAAACAAGGAATTGGAGCTTCCATCAGCTAAATCGACAGGAAGGGAATGACGGTCCAAAGCGACCTTCGCTATCCAACCATCCACGATGTGGTTATTTCTCCCCTTGCCTCCCTGCAAACCTAATCCTGTACCTGTGCGTATTTTGATGTCCGGCGCGTGCGAAATCAAGAAACACACCTTACTTGTCGTAACCCAGTTTCAATCAGTACGTAATTCTTACATAATTTATAATGGTATTCACTATTATAACAACATAAATAATTCTGAAATTGTAGTATACAAATTCAATCTTAATGATGAATCAATGTGATCATTTCTCAAGCAAATAATACTACATTATATTTAAATTAACTAATTAGTTAAATTCTAATTCAATGGGAATTGCGCATTTCACCAATAATTTGAAGCATACTTAACAAATTAGATTTTTACTATATATTTCTGGAGATAAAGGATGCAAGTTCAATTTTTTAAAATGGGAACTATAGTTAATTTTTATCCTAGATAAAAATGCTATTTTTTCTCTTTACAATGGTGTATTCGCTTAATTTTTTTTCAGTTTTGAATAAAAACTAGAAAGTATGATAAAATAATAATTTTCGTAGTTCTGGTATAAAGCAATTGTATCTAAATATGTTATGTAGGTGCAACATAATTGAAATTCAATAATATTTGATAAACAAAACAAACTTCGTTAATTTTTTTAGACAGATACATAAATTACTTTTTGTTTATGAAATATTATTGAATTTAAAAAAATTTCCATCAACATGGGCCCATAAATACGTAACTTTTGTCTAATTTAACCAACTTTGTATCTTTTATAGTTTCGGAGTTCCCAACGATGAGCATGATCAGCCTGTATAATGTAAGTAAAAATAAAACCACCTTGAATAAACTGATCTATGACGAAAGGTTGATAACCAAATGGTCAGTACCATGTACAGAATATTATTTCCAGAGATTTTTAAAATATCTGATACTTGTTCTAAGCAGAGACCGGAAACCGAACCAAACCAGAACCAAAAAGCATTCCGAATTTACTACTTCTCTGAACATAACCTGTACCTACGGTGATATTATTAACTTGAAAAACTGGTTTCATTGATCCGTCTAATTTTTTCTTTCTTGTACACAGTATAAAGCAGTGTTTCGTAATATTTTTGGTGATCGGCACCCCCTTGAATCTGAAAATACGTTTTCGAGCCACTTGAAAAAAAAATCTATTCTTTCTTTATATACTTATAAAATACATCATACCAAAGAATTCCTGGCTGTTTTTTAGGCAGTATCCATTCAGCTGACGTTTCTTTTGTTTAGTCAACAGTGGCGGCTTACTTTTTTTTAGCAATATTTGAATTTCAATACCTCTATTTTCACCAGTTTGGCACCCTTTCCCATTGTTCATCGTTATGCCAACTCTGCTCGCACACCTAAAAAGATTTCTCGAAAGCCAGGTTAAGAAACACTGGTACAAAATATAAAATTCATGAAAAATTTAGACTGAGAGATTTTAATGGAAATACATGTTTTGAGATCCTCTGAATACTATAATATTTGACTATTTTGTCAATGATGTTGCGCGTGGATAAATGTGTAGTCGTATGTTTAATATTTTAAAAACGAGTAAGTATAGAATAATAAAACGAGGGTATAATTTCAAAACTAGAATAGGAAGTTTACTAAACACTGGAATACTCATTTTAAATGTTAGACACATGGCATTTTGAATTGTATGTGTACAAGAAAGTCGTGTGCTGACCCCATCAGATGTTTACGTAATATTGTTAATGTTACGCAATTGCGTAAAAATGTGACATTCCTTGTTGGTCGTTAGATCTTTAATGCGGGACCTGGAGCAATCGTTCTGTATATCTACTTTTACTTTCTTATACATAGTATAAAGGAAGTATAGGAATCATTAAAAATTTCGATTGCGAGATTTTGATGGAAATACATGTTTTGAGGTTCCCTGAATACGTTTTGACTATTTCGAATGACGTCTGTGTGTGGATATGTGTCTGTATGTTCATTATCTTAAAAACGACCAAAGACTGGACAATGAAACTTCGTATTTAAAAGTTCATTTATTATAGGAAGAGCTGATTAGATTTCTAGCATAATCGCACAACCGGAAGAGGAAGTTTACTGAACGTCAAAATCGAACATTGCAAATTATTCAAGAAATTAAAAGAGATATGTAAAAAGTTTTGAAATAAAAGTTATAGGAAACAATAATATTAAGAAAAAATGTTCTATGCATTTTTGTTCTATCTTTATCCAATTTTAAGTAAACAGTATTTATATATTGGCATATATTTAAAATATCATATATGCTCTAAAAACAAAACAGACAAAATATTTATGGCACTTTTAATCGAGAAGGTCCTGATTTACGGAAATACGCCACGACCTTCTCGATTAAAAGTGTACTATGAAGTGTGTATGAATCTAGAAGGTCGTGAAATACGCATTTGAAATGTCAAATTTATGCCAATTTAAATTGAGTATAAGAAAGTCGTGTGGTAACCACATCAGATATTTTAATAAGTAAAATCGTGCATGCATTTTTTTATAAATTATATAGAAAAGCCTTGTCCTACACGCATGAAGTTAGCTGCAATAGGCTATCCAAGCAACATTAATGACAGCACATGAAACGTCAGCCCCCACCCCCTTAGTAACCTAAAAACAATTTCCCCAGGGGAGTTTTTATTGTAACAAAGGTTTTTGTATACAAATGTTTTTGTCATGGTACGCGTTGCATGGAAACTTTCTCAAAGGCTTCTATTTATTATAATTCTTTATTTATGAAATTAAGAGTTTCTACTCGTGGAAAAAATAGTTTTTACACATCCAGAAGTAGAAGTCGGTTTATATGGCGTCAAAATCGGGACAGAAATGAAGCATTAACTCCCTAAGGACGAAAACACTTTTCGTAAGGGAGTTTTTATTATAATAAAGGGTTTTGTAAATCACGACCTTCTAGATTCATACACTTTTAATCGAGACGGTCGTGGTGTAAATAAATGTCTGTTGTCATAGTACGCGTTGTATGGAAACATTTCCAGTGACTTCTAAATATTGCAATTTCGCTCCGATTTATTATAATTCATTATTTATGAAATTAAGTGTTTCTACTCCTGAACGTGGAAAAAATAGTATATACACATCGGGAGAGACACCATTTTCCCTCGATGTATTTGTAGCCCTCTGGCTTCAAATTACACCGCAGGAAAAATAAGACGTTCCTCTCCCTTGGTGTATAATGTCCTACATATTTTTCATCTACGGTATTTCATAATTTTTCAAAATTAATACTATGGAAAAAAGTCTGTATTATTTCCCGCACATGTAAGAATTTTTTGAATAAAATTGATTGACAAATGGATGGGAAAATAAATAAAAACTGAGTGGATCAAAAAATCTCATACGAGCAGACGACTGGCATGCATACGAACATATGTTTAGTCATTTCGTAATCCAGGGGGATCTCTGGGATTCCTGTGAAAAAAATTTCAAATCGTAAGATGCTACAGACAACGTACCGAACACTATAGCTCTTCGACAGGAGGCCGATGAGCTAAAAGTGTGCATCCAAGGGTAAACACAGAATTTGTAGGAGCAGATCTATCATGCTACGACACAAAATGCAATGATAGAGCGGGCACTTTAGAAGGATTGCTCGCTAAAATGTAAGTAGGATTGGCGGGCATAATGACTGCTATGGTCTGTGACGCTGGTATCACGAGGAAAAAATATAAAATTTGTCATGTCCCTATTGTATGATATAAATGAACAATATGACTAAACTTCATTGTTTATTGCCATTTTTTTCAACAAACTGGTTACACATTGAAAGATTTATACAAATATTTTTTCAAGTTATTATAACCATTAAAAAACGAGGTCTGATGAAAAATATGCGGTGAATATTCACGATGTAACTTATGAAAGACACTACAAATGCATAGAGAACAATAATAAATGTATACCTGACCAAGGGGACTAAATGAAATTTGTATTACATTTCAATACAGTTTCGGTAATAGGTATATACATATTTGAAGTCTTTCATCCGATGAACAAACCAACTGCAAAGTATATGACTTTAGAAGGCATATAGGAAAAAACTGTGTATGTATTGTCATTCTGAAATTGCATCGTGTATGACGGGAACATTCACCATATGTTTTGATCAAACCTCATAAATACAATGATTATGGAAATTAACCATACGACATAAACATAAATATATGATACACAGTAAATAATGGAAATTAAAACTAAATTTGAATGCAATATATCCTCTCTAAGTATAGGTACACTGAATCACTTATATTACCAAGGCTCGTACAAGTTCAGAGGATTTACACTTCTAACAATGGATTTCATAAACAGATATTTTTTAATTGCATATATCCGCAATACACGTGCATAATTTAATAAAATTTTAAACCACAGCTGCTCTAGTGTCTATAAAAATAATATTTACTAATTTATAAACTTGTTTCTGCTACGGCCTTACTAACAAAGTTTATTGTCCGGAACGGTGAATGCCACTATCATTTATATTTAAATAGTAAAACAGATGATCTGCAACTTTCGACTAGACGATTAAATTGACAATTAGAATAACATTTACCTGTATACTGGTTAGTAACATCTGAATGGTTTGGCATTAATGACTTCAACATTTGATCAAATATTGTTACATATAAAAATGCATAAATTTATAAATAAAAACTATATACATAATAGACAATCTGCATGTATCTATTCAGTGGTGTGCTGCAGTCGGTTCGTGTGAAATGACTGCTAACATTTGATGAAATGAATTGTTTTTATTTTCAGTTATGTTGTCACTCAGGTTAACACAGGTAACACAGGAGTACTAATAAAGGCAATAAAGGATATCTTAAACTCATTATTTCAAAACTGGTTTACTAATAATATATCGGCTATGAAAAGGTTAGGCAGCGCACCACTGTATCTATTGCATTAACATTAATCGCAAGTGCTATACCTAAATCAAAAACTCGTTAAAAACGACAGGAGTAATAATCAGTGAATGTATACTCAATCACAATTTTTATAACAAGAACATTTTAAACAAGTTACTAGTTAAACAGGAGTTACTGGACGTGAACCGACTGTAAAATCCTTATACTGTGAAAACACGCAGATCTGAAACAGAGTACAAATAATTATTCCTTTATTTTAAAACAAACCTGAACCAAGGTGAAATTTGTAGAACGTGACCATTTATAATGTGTAATTTAATTATTACAATTTACATATGAAATTGTAACAACTACCATTCAAATATACTTACAATTGATTTTCAAATAAAAAAACGTAGTCAATCGCTAATGTTTGTATCCGAATCTACTAATTGCAAGTCAGTTATTTTTTCAGCTAATCTAGAGCGAGTCTTATTTTTCGATTCATGCCGGCAGAGCTATTTGTGTTTCTTAGTTGAAGTGTTTTTATATTGGATAATTATATTTCGTATTATAACCAAATAATGAGTATTAAATTAATTACACGGTTACACGGAATATTCGTAAATACATGTTTGTTTCTTGGAAATTCGTAAATAGAGGTACAGTAAGATATACGAACCTTATCTTTAAGTTGCTGACATAGTTGCAAACCAACTGTAAATAATACAAGCACTTCACTTAACCAGGGAACTGAGCATTCCGCCTGGCTAGCTTCATATTCCATTGTACCATGATTATTGATTAATTGATAAACAGCAAATATCAATTTGTGGCTCTGAATATAAAAACTTATAGCTAAATCTTCTGGTAAATTCGGCGATAAAGATTTCTAGAAAAAATCAAAGCAAACATCACATATTACAGATACGTTGTGATACACCATTCGTTCACAGTTAACAAATACTATTCTATTTACGGTTATACATTAAAAATAAGATTTGTATGTTGTGTATCATATTATTCTGAGCGATATATACAAAATTGCATGGGACGATATAACAATAGAAACAGTGTGCTGACAGTTACGCTTAAATCGTGAAATATATAGTAATATATATTAATATTGTCAAATATTAAAAAAAAAACTTTATTTTATGGAGAAAAATTACAATATTTATAGGTATACTTTGACTGCAAACTGAAATGTTAAAATGCACTGAAACACTGAAATTCACTGTTTTAACGTAATAGTACATTATACACCAAGGGAGAGAAATCACTTATTTTTCCTGAGGTGTAGTTTGAAGCCCGAGGGCGAAGCCAGAGGGCTACAAATATATCGAGGAAAAAATGGTGGTCTCTCCCGAGGTGTATATACTATTTTTTCCACGTTCGGGAGTAGAAACATCTAATTTCATAAATAATGAATTATAATAAATGGGAACGAAATTGCAATATTTAGAAGCCTTTGGAAATGTTTCCATGCAACGCGTACCATGACAACAGACATTTATTTACAAAAACCTTTGTTATAATAAAAACTCCCTTATGAAAAGTGTTTTCGTCCCTAGGAAGTAAATGCTTCATTTCTGTCCCGCGTTTGACGCCATAGAAACCGACTTCTACACCCGGACGTGTAACAATAATATTATTATTAATTATGCTAAGTAGTCTATGGGTAAAGAGTACAAAAAATCTCGTCTAAGTGAGAGAGTGGGCGATCGACATACATGCGGCAATATTAGTAAGGCATTTCGTGATTCAAAACAAAAAATAAAATTGATAAATACTACAGCGAGAGGCCAGAGTTAGCAATTGCATGTATCTAAAAGCTTGTGTATTATATTGCGAATTATTACATCGATGAAGTCACCGTATCTAACTAAACAACTAACTCCTCTAAGAAAAAAAAAAGTACAACGCTGTCAAGATATATAAAACAGAACAATTTTTTATTCCGACTATCCCATACCCTATATTCATTTCCATATATCAACGATGACACTAGTACACCATTATAAATACAAAGCCTAGCTTCTCTTAATACATACATTCACATTTCTAGCAAACATTCCCAAAGCGCCCAAAACTTCATGATTCAAACATTGTCATGAGCCATGATCAAATTCAATCATTTTCCTTGATTAGTTACACTTAGACTCTCAATCATTATCGTCAATTAATCGTCATTCATCCGTAATAATCAGTTCGTTTGCATATGCTAATGCTGGCACACCATCATATTTACACTCTAAGACTCGTCGTAATAACACATCCATATGTAAATTAAAAAGCCAAAGAGATATCACACAATCCTGTTTATCCTCTACGTCAATACTGAACCATATACTTAAAATACCATCCACACGAACAACTGTTGAATATTTTTATATAAAGCAATGTGTTCTTAATGAAGTACCACTAACACCATACTCCTTCAAAATAGACCATAATTTTATACGCATAACGCTGAAATACGCCTCCTTTAAATTAATAAAACCACAAAACAATTTTGTTTCGGTGCAATATTTTCTCCACAATCATTCGAAGCGAAAAAAGCTGATCCACACAGCTTCTTTCAGACAAACACTCACCTTGCATACTTTTCAATTTACTGCATATAATCTCCCTTGCTTTATTAAATAATACTACTGGATAACTTACATACAACACTGAGGAGTCTAATTGCATGATTAATATGTACATTCACTCAAAATTTTGTACAACAGAACAATTACAGCATGCTTCTAATCTTCTGCAATAACATTTTGCCGCAAGCATCATTTACACAAATGTATTAGCCAACCAAACACGTTTTCACCACCATACTTCAACATCTAAACTGTAATATCATCTCTTGCTGCAGCCTTACCTGTTTCTATTCTAGGCAAAGCATGACTTACATCGTCTTCATTCATATTATTACTAGCTCTCTTAATCGCCACTACGGGACCGGCCCCTGGCCGGATAGCAATGTGGCTGGTTAATCCAGCTGATATGTAAATGACGAGTTTAGCCATATTTGTACGCAAATACCGGTCAAAATTGATGTACGTAAATACTTTACATGTTAATAGATTTTAATACATATACCAGCCTAAAAGAAGTCCGTTATTTTTTGTTGCGTCTTTTTCTTGAAGGCAAAGTTTTTCGGAAGAAAAATGATCCGGGAAGCGGCCGGTTAATCCGAGTTCGGTTAAGAGAACTTGTACTGTATTATGAATAAACAAACTAAACCTTCCCATTAAAAATTGAGATATTGTTTTGTATGTATGTGTATTTCAATAAACTATTTTGCAATAAATGTAATTTTAAAAAATCAAGAGGATGCGAGAACTTATTTTCAAATCACCAAAAAGGTTAACAAAAACTGCTCTATAACTTATGCAAATTACAACATTCTAAGTCATCGTGAACTACACAAACTCAATGCGGACAAACACCCCCACATTTTATTAATATATGTAGTTACGAACTACATACAAGTAAAAGTAAAAACCCTATGCTTTAATTGTAATGTTTAGTTGTAGCTTAATAATGTCCTCTAAAATAATTATTACGACATTCTCGCATAATAGAACTGCATTGAAATTTATAACACGTAATTCAATATTGCTTACCATATTACGACTTCTAATTAAATCATCTATTGCTCGCTTTCTGGGTACAATCAAACTTGTACGACCACGTTGTAAACATCCCAAAATATTTCCCAATACATGCATCACTTCTTCTGATGTTCTACAAACATATATTTTGTTATACGAATTTATTAAAAGTTTAAAATATGTAGCAATTTTTGCCTTGTTGTATGTAACATCAACACTTGCCTAAATTTATAATTCTTATCCACATCATCTATATGAAAAATAGCTTGCTGTAAATGATTAGCAGCATCTTGAACTTGTTGTAACTTCCAGGGATTATCATTCTGAATAGTTGTATGGCAAACTGTGTTTTGTTGTCTATTTTGCACTTTAAAATTTATGTCCTGGAAACAATAATTAAAATTAACTTAAACATTATACGATTATTTAATGGTAATAAAATACTGCATGTGTGATGCTATCCCCAGTCAACGTGACAACACATTTCAATTGGTCAGGTGATACAGTTAAAATAAATTTATCTTGTTTACTTGGATTACCATTTCCATACAATGGTACTGGAAATCTACTTGCACATTCCTAAAACACATGTATCTTTAAACGAAAATATCGAATTTCATATATGATATTCTTACAACTAGAATCTGGTGAATCTGATACAAAGCTGTGTGAACTTCTTGGCTGAGCACCCATTCGAATTCCATTTGCTGTAATATAATAAAATTTATTATGTACAAAATTTGGCACTAAAAGTACTATTAATATAACTTTTTTATATATGAAAATATGTAGGAATTTAAAAACTATTAGAAGAATAAAAATTAACCTCTAATGTGTATATCAATTTTTGACAACTAACGAAGAATGAAACATTATATTACCAAAATATCTTTTCTCATAAGTAAAATACTTTAAATGTATTTATTTACCAAATTAATTGCCTCTTCTTTCTCACAATCTGCCATTTTAATGAAATATTTTTCTATGGTTGCTTTCTATGATTGTTAACAGTGAAATCAGAGCTAAATCAAGTGAAATATCACTAGCACCACTTTCTTGATAACAGTGTAATTAAGGCGCTTTCCTTTCGTCTATAGTAGGGGGAGCTGAACTGATCTAACCGAAATGCTACTGAACTGATCTTCATACGAAATGAAACGTACAAAAGGCGTTTTCCTTTCATTTATTTCCCAGTGGGGGGAGCTGAACTGATCTGACAATAGGTGCATTCTATTTGACAATTTGGATCGATCCAACTCACATATGTACGTTGGATCACTTTAGTAGTCATTCTATTTGTAAAGATCACTTTACGCTCACTCTAATATTTTGTGATCCAAATCAGTTTGAAGTAATCCACAATTTAGGAGAATCAGTTTGCTGAATCCGGATCATTAGTTAAAATGGAGGTTATTTATTTGGATTCTGTGTCTTCCATTTTGTATCTTTAATGTTTTACTTGGGTTATGTTTACTAAACCTGTCAGCTGTCAAATTAGTCAAGGTTATGGATCACAAAAGTTATTCTATTTATGCATCTGATCTGATTTTTCTGATCTGATCTCGAAAGTGAACTGATTTTATTGGATCGATCCAGCACTGACAAATAGAATACACCTACTGTGAGCACTTCAGTTCGTACCAAGAATTTTTAGGTTCGGCGGGAGGTATAGTATGAACTAACAGAGTAGATCAGATCGTATTACATAAGGCCAAAAGGAACAAAACTGTGCAGTTCAGTTCAGCTGGGGGTAGCTAGATCAGTCGAAAGGAAAGCGCCTTATATAACACGTTTGGTACTACTGTTCACCCTGAAGCACCGAGTGTTACAGAGCCACACAGCGGAAAATAGTTGAACAATTATGCATAATTTTTTTCAAACTCAGTGTCGGCGAGAATCGTATGAGTGATGAATATTTTTGTGTTTTAATTTTCATGTGTTGAATGCATGTTCTGTGTTGAGTAGTCACCCACGTAGTAATTTATTTATTTTGCATTTATATTAAATTTAATATTTCTCAATAACCACTGTAACTAGCGCCAAAATGACAATATTTGACGTAACTGTTGCTACCCTGAGTTACTTCCAGTTGAACTGAACTGCACAATTTTGTTCCTTTCGGCCGTGAGTAGTATGAATAATTTCAGTTGTTTAAAACTGCTTTCGAAGAAAAATTAAAAAGTTTGATAATAAGAATAATTTATTTAAATTCAACTGTTTCACAGGAAGCATCCCAATTATGAAACAGGAAAGATACAAAAAAAAACATAAGTATATAAAGCCATGCGTATAGTCTATCCATAGATATAAGAACTTGACATGATTCCTTAATAGGTAGGGTGGTACCCTTCACAGCAGGAGAGGCCATAAACTACTAGTAGTGGCGGTATTCAGGTACATTTGTAATGCTCTTAGCGGGAAAGACAAGAGACATTTTGTCTATAATTAAGACGTAATAATAATTTATTGAATATTACATTTATTTATGTTAATTTGTATTATTATTGTTAAGATGTATATCATATTTTTGTTGTTATTTTTCAAAATGTATTTATAAATTTCTGAATACAGCTCTGCTTTTTATTCATTTACTGTGTCGTATAATTTGGGATAATCCTCTGTTAATAGCATGCTGCGTTTAGTCAAGTTCTTATATCTATGGATACACTATACAAGACGCGTACAAAATATTTACAGTTTACATTAAAGATGAGACATGAAGATGTCAGGCCGATGCTGCTGAGAGTGATAATTGATGCACATTCGGTTAATCGGGGATTTAAAGAATATGTTGGTACGGGCATTGGACAAGTAAAAAGTATTAGTGAGTCTGGTATTAAACTGAGGAATGTTTATATTAATAAGGCTTAAGGATAGAGGATCATCGATGTTATAATTAATAAGTTTATGAAGGTGGCGTAGAGATAAGGAAGTTCTACGGATGACTAATAAATAATTTTCGTAGTATGCCATGAAAATTGGATATAAAACAATAGCATCAAAATACATTTAGTACATGCAAAACAATTGATATTCAATAACATTTGATAAATGAAACAAAATTCGTTCTGTAAACTGAAAACTACTGCACAGATTTTCATTTGAAGTCATACTTACAGAAATTTAAATGAAAGAAGTCCCATGAAGGTTATCTGTATCATATACGAATTAACGTATAGTTATATATCTATCTCTCTCATTTCAATTGTCAAACAGCACGCGCGACAAGGATGGGTATAACGCGTTTGTCTTTAGAATGTCCGAACAATACTACGACAAGCAAAACAAAATGAGGCTCGTTGTACTCGATACTATTGCAATAACGTACGTTGATTTTTTGGTTAATTGTTAGAAGCCAGCAGACATGGCGGAACATGCAGAAATCCTATACAAGGATCTGAATTCCCATGGCGTATAGCCAAGGACGTTTAAGGGAATGGACGAGACATGTCAATATAAAAGACTTGCATCAAAGTGAAAACGAAAGAGAGAGAGAGATGGATTTATGAAAAGACCGTAAATTCTATATCTACTTTTATTCCATACTAGTGCGCATGAGTAGTGCACCATGTGCTCATGTGAAGCCAGGAAACTGCAACGGATCACGTGTTGTGTTTGCCGTTGCCACTATCGCCATGCGGTACCTAAATGTTTTTATCAATTAAACTTGTATACAAAATTGATTGGAATGTAAATTTAAAATATGAATAAATTGTAATAATATTAGACTGACAATAATAATGTACTTAATCGTACATTTTAAGTTAGATAAAAATATTTTTCAAAAACAGCTGATTGAAGACCACTGATTACGCAGACGCAGAAGCATCAGGTAAAAATAAAGACAGACAAAATGGATCTTGCATAAGTCTGTCGCACTCTCTCTTAAATTTTCAGTAAAAGAGCCTGCATGACCCGTCCATTCTATTAAACGTCCTTGCGTAAAGCACGTAGTCATAGAGAATGCCGATTTTTTGGCCGAATTTTTCTAAAAAGCAACAAATAGCGATAAAACAAATTAAACTAATGGCATATAGTGCAGGGCAGTTACGTTTGCCACAATAAAAGGTAAAACAATTGGATAGGACGTTGATTTTGTGTTCGTAAATGAAAAAACATCCTGGAACTAAAAATTTTAAATAAAATTAGTATAACAAACTAGAACTCGGTGTTAATGGCCTTATGGTTAATGTGTACAACTCTGCAGCGATGGCGTCTTCTGGCGGTTTTCTGTACAATGATCTGAATTCCCAATACGTATAACACCAGGCCATGTAGAATGCCGATTTTTTGCCCGAATTTTTGGGAAAACATTAAATAGCGATAGAACAAGCAAAATTCATAGCGTACAGTGTTGGGTGGGTACGTTAACAATGGTTAACAACGATAAAAGCCACAACGAATGGATAGGGCGTCCATTTTTTATTAATAAGTGTCACAACAAATACCTGTAACAAAAAAAGAAATATAATGTTATAACAAGATCAGACTCGGTATTAATGGTATTCCTGAATAAAAAGAAGTCTCCTTAATGCATTCATATGTTTTTTAGCTCATCGACCTCCTGTCGAAGAGCTATAGTGTTCGGTACGATGTCTGTAGCATCTTCCGATTTCAAAAATTTTTGCACAGAAATCCCGGACAGACCCCCTGGACCACGAAATGACTATTACAACATATGTCCGTATGTATGTCGCTCGTCCGCTCGCTCGCTCGCTCGCTCGCTCGTACGAGATTTTTTTGTTCCACCCAGATCTCCTAAACTACCCAACGGATTTTTATGAAATTTTTTCTGCAGATACTTGTTATGGTCTAGTTGTGCAAGGTATATTTTATTTTTCAAAATTTTCCTTCGCACTTGTGAAAATAAATATTTTGCAACTTTTTTTCAGTTTTTGTTTTTTTTCTCCTTTATTTTTCACTCAATTGTATTCAAAATTTTCTTGCATATGCAGGAAATGGAACAATATTTTTCCATATTTTTTATTTTGAAAAATTATGTAAGACCATTGGAGAAAAAAATATTTTTTAATTAAAAATTGAACAAAAGAAGATCAATGCATTTATAGTCGGCTTAGTTTGCTTTGCTTTTGTCAAGAGAAGAAAATGTATTCACACTTGTTTTAAATTTGTTGTTTTATTTGCGACCTAGGCACCTACGATTTTAAAAGTGAATTTAGATAAATAATAATTTGTGATATATTCAGACTTGCACATACGTCGATGAGCTGCAGGCATGGGTGACTAACCCATTCTTTGAATACTAGTTTACGATATAGGACGCTTGCCAGTGTCTGGGAATCGACAAGGAAACATGCAAAGTATAACAAATGTACATATTAAAATAAAATACAATTCTATGTACACGATTTATACGGTATTTCATCGATACTGATTATATTTCCGACTTTACAACAAATTCAGTTTGGTTTTATATTATTGCATTTTCAAACTTACCTCAAAATAAAAATGGCCTCTCTGGCGGACTTTCTGATTGGCCGGCCGCGTAAAGCCCTATTACATTTGCTACGAGTAACACCAACATGAAGGTGAAAAAAGATCTAACAACTTCAGTTTGGAGCAACATTTTACTAAATGAACTGTCAAATACGTGATCGGATTATCAATCTGATGCATTAAATAATTCTTTTATTGCTACCTCTTTCTTGCGAGATAACAATTATTAGCCAGTGACTGTTATTATTAAATTTCTATAATTTGTATGACAGCTTGGCAGGCGGGAAATTTAAATTTGACATTTATTCATTAAATCAAACTGCGGGCCTATTTAGGCCAAATTGTTTATTGTTACACTTTTATGTGGTAAATAGCAATGCATAATGATATGTTGTGCTAAGAAGATAATGAGAAAAACACCCTTTTCTATTCAGTCAAAACTTCCATATGATGCGAAATCGTAACAAAAAACAGAATATGTTATGTTTATCACAATATGATTAATATATATTGATAATAGAATACTTAATACACATCTTATAGACGCACATGTGTCCATCTCAGCTGTTAAAATGATTTAATTTGTATCATAATTCTTAAAAAATAACAAAAAACAAAAAAATTTCATTTTACTCTGAAAAACGCAAATTGAATACTAACGTCTGTATACTTGTATGATTTTCAGTGATATTTTAACTTAATATTAAAACTATCATTAAAACGTGATCGGCTGAATAATCTGATGCATTCAGTAATTATATTATCACTACTTTTATACTATACATTAACAATTTCTGATCAACTTATGGAAATAACGATGATTTATGTATGACATCGAGATCCTGAGATCATACGCAATCTTATATGTATAACAAATTGGTCAAAAACATATTAATATATTTTGATAAAATTATTTAATACACATTTTGAAGACATGCACATATCTTTATCAACTGTTAAAGTGATTTAACTTTTACTATATTCCATAAAATAGCAATAACAAAAAAGAAACCTTCATATTTTGTTGAAAGTAAAAACCTGTTGGAAATATGCTTTGTCCGTATATTTGAAACTCAAATGTATCACATTTAACTTAGGGTCACTATTTATTTAGGTATGGTGCATGATTATAACAAACGGCTATATTTGGGACGGGATCTGGACACGTAGGGTTCGAGGAAAGTAATTTGTGTTAGAAATCTTATGGTCAGAAGAAAATATATACGAGTTTGTACAATTATATATAAAGATAGGTAAATAAAATTTAATAGATTATATTATATACAGTACATCAGTTATAAACATATTATGGAACGTGCAAAAATGTATTATAAATAACTGCAGTGTCACCTGGATGCATCTTTGTTCCAGATATTGTATTATACATTCAATGTAATTTTTGATGATTCGAGGTGCCACAGTCTAATATTGTACTATAATACTTTGGCGTAATATTTACATTGCACAATACTGATAAGGCATTTATCACAGTTAAGTCAGGTTTTCACACGTAAAAATGTGTCAAAATTTACCAACTTTAAATGTAAATACATATATAACAAATAGTTTTAAGTTGATAGATAACAAATCAAACAGTGCGTTACGAAAACCCAATTACACAGGTAATTGGTTAAAAGTGTAGACTGTTGTTAAGTAACCACAGTAGTAAACGATTGGAGCCAGGCCCGTGAAGAACCCTCACATGGATGCAGCCAAAGGAGTATTGGATTGGTGAGTGGCGCTTTTAGTAAGTGCGTTCTTCTGTCACTCAGGTACTACCTATCCTTTTATTGAATGCTTGTGTATGTATGACTCGTTATACGGTGAAACAGACAGAAGCGATGCCATAGGCCTGTTGTTCAATGAAACAGACAGAAACAGTGCCCATCGAATGATACCCGCTATACGGTGAAAGCGGTGTTATCATGATATGCCCGTTTTCTGGTAACAGTGACGGTATATAACTTTTAACCGGTATAACGTGGGCGTAAGTGTGATCAGAACCTGGAGAAAAGTTAAATACATCAGTATCATTTTTCTTGTGAAAACATGTGATCTAAAGTGCCAAGGAATGTTAGAAAAGGATCATCGTCTGCAGCAAGTTGTCTTCGCCTCATGAATTCTGCTAAATAATATACCAAATATTCTGCCAGCTTTCGGTATTGTACGTTTCACACAACTCCAAGTGCCTTCGATCTAAAAGTAAAAGAAAACAAATTAATATTAATTCTCCAGTAATGAAATTAATTAGTACTACAGTGACCGTACTAAATGCAGTGCGGACAAACGTCAAAAACTGTCATTTTCCTGCCAATGTCATTAAGTGTTAAGTCAATAAGTGTTTTGACAGTTTCATATTTTCGCGTTTAACGCGTAGTATTTATTTTCTATGTATTCATTATTTACAAAAACTAGCACGTTTGTAAAATTTTGAGTGAAAACAAAGAAATTAATTTAGAGAACGGTAGAACAGACTTGAATTAAAACCAACCCGATTAATCGGCATGAATACACTCGATGTCCATTCTGTATTTAATACAATCACTGTAATTTGTACATCATAGATATGCAAAGGATATTTACCGTATTTGTGTGAACGCCCGTGTCGCTCAAATCCAATGACTGTCACGTGATTGTACGCGCCCCAGCAATTAGTATAAATTGTTGTACCTGGCAAAACATGGTCTAAAATAACTTTTTCCAGTCTCTGTCGATCTCGTTTTTCCACAGGTACCAAAATACATTTATTGCTATCTCATTCAATTCCACCCAAAACTCACTGGGGATTTGTTACACATCGACCCCTGTTGTATTTTCTCTTGCCAAAGATACTTTCACCAATTTCCACAATTTTCCCAGGGCCACCAAGTTTATAATTCTGGACGGAGCTACGTTTTCGCTAGCAAGCCTTGACTTTATAACCAATTAATGAATTGTATTTTTGGAGCTTCACACAATCTGTACATCTCATCTGGAAACATTCTCGTCTGTTTTCGGCTTGCCACTAAAAAAACAAAAAAAATGATATAATCGTACTGGCGAGAATAAAATAAATGCCATCCATGCACGACAAAGCAATCAGAGAATCATACACATACATTTTCGTATTACGGAATAATTTACGTAACAAGTTGTTCCATAATACCTATATCTAATTACCACAATGTTATATTTCACTTCTGTAATACTAATTTACTCGAAACTTACCTGTTTTGGAAACAGAAGATCAAAAGAACTGTATAGGTATAGCTTTGTAAAATGTGTTGTAAAATGTGATCATATTTTACAATGTATTAAAATACATGTAGCTAGAGTTGCCAACTCTTCATGTGAATTTAGTGCAACGCGTTTTTGAAAAACAGCGGGATTTGTAAAAATGAGACAAAACAATTTTTAACTAACTTTAAAAGCATTTAAACGTAAAATAAATATTTATATTATCAGTATTGTAGTATATAAATATTACGCCAAAGTATTATAGTACAATATTAGACTGTGGCACTTCGAATCATCAAAAATTACAATGAATGTGTAATACAATATATCACAATATATGGAACAAAGATGCATCCAGGTGACATTGTAGTTATTTATATTACATTTTTACACGTTTCATAATAGATTTATAACTGATATATGTAATATAACATATTAATTATTAACTAATTAATTTCATTACTTGTATATTAATATTTATTTGTTTTCTCTAACTTTCAGATCGAAGGCACTTGGAGTTGCGTGAAACGTACATTACCGAAAACTGGCACAAAGGCAGAATATTTAGTACATTATTTTACGGAATTCATGTGGCGAAGACAACTTGCTGTGGATGATGATCCTTTTCTAACATTCCTTGGCACTTTAGCCCATATGTACATATATAGAGGCTATATTATAGGTATTATAGTACAATATTATACTGTGGCACCTCGATTCATCAAAAATTACAATGAATGTGTAATACAATATCTGGAACAAAGATGCACCTAGGTGACATTGTAATTATTTATATTCCACATTTAGACGTTTCATAATATATTTATAACTGATATATGTAATATAACATATTAAATTATATTTATATATTATTGAACATATGTATTTTCTTCTGACCATAAGATCTATAACACCCTTCTATAACCCTTCATATCCAGAATCCGTCTAAAACATACCCGTTTGGTACAATCATGCATCATACCTAAATCGTGTCCATCAGTTAAATGCATCGTTGAGTTTCAAATATACGAACAAAGCATATTTTCGACTAGTTTTTACTTTGCACAGTATTGAGGTTTTTTTGCTATCGCTATTTCAAGGAATATAGTTCACGTTAAATCATTTTAACAGTTGAAATAGATGCGTGCACATCTTTAAAATGTGTGTTAAATAATTTTATCAAAATATATTAATATGTTTTTGGACATTTCGTATTTTTTGACCAATTAGTTAAACATATAAGATTGTCTATCATCTCAGAATCTCGATGTCATAAATAAATAATCGTTGTTTCCATGAGTTGATCAAAAATTGTTCATATGTAGTGGAGAAGTAGTGATAATATAATTACTTAATGCATCAAATTATTCAGCCGATCACGTTTTTGTGATAGTTTTAATATTCAGTCAAAATTTCGCTGAGATTCATATTATTATTTATTTATTTATGGTGGTGCTCTGCTATAGGCCTGAGCCTCTTCAGAGTGTATGCGTCAGTGTAGTGCAGTGTACCTATCAGTATACCTATCCTATGTGTTGTATTGTTTCATTTGTATGCCTTTTTGTGGCTGCCATTGGCCCCTCTATCTACTTGTCACATGACGTATGCCAGAGGTGACATTAGTTCGATTTAGGGCCTAGCGTGTTTAAGTACTAGTGTACCTAGGCAGGGGAAACCGGAGTACCCGGAGAAAACCTGCCGCTCACTCAGCGCGAGCCCTACCGGCGGAGCGGTTCCGCTTGGACGGTCACCCATCCAAGTACTCGCCGCGCAGTGTGTCGCATAACTCACATTATCTTGCGACAAGCGAGTTACCGGTCCACCGGCTGAGATTCATATAAGTATTCAGACGTTAGTATTCAATTTGCGTTTTTCATGGTAAAATGAATTTTTTTTGTTTTTCGTCATTTTTTAAGCATTATGATACAAATTAAATCATTTTAAAAGCTCAGATAGACGCATGTACGTCTGTAAAATGTGTATTAAGTATTTTTATCAATATATATTAATTATATAGTGACAAACATGATATATTCTGTTTTTGTTACGATTTTGTATCATATGGAAGGTTTGACTATTTCAATATGTACATTTGATTAACTTTGCTTGTTTTTTTGTCAATTTCCACTCAGTTCTATGCGTCCTATAACCTGAAAAAATACAGTAATACATAAAAGAGACTATTTTTTAATGAATAAGACCATTAACACCGAGTTCTAGCTTGTTATACTATTTTTATTTAAAATTTTTAGTTCCAGGATGTTTTTTCATTTACGAACACAAAATCAACGTCCTATCCAATTGCTTTACCTTTTATTGTGGCAAACGTAACTGCCCTGCACTATATGCCATGAGTTTAATTTGATTTATCGCTATTTGTTGCTTTTTAGAAAAATTCGGCCAAAAAATCGGCATTCTCTATGACTACGTGCTATACGCCATGGGAATTCAGATCCTTATATAGGATTTCTGCATGTTCCGCCATGTCTGCTGGCTTCTAACATTTAACCGATTTTTTATTCCCTACACTACTATCTGTCGCATAGGCGTGTAGCGTCATGTTGCTGCATTTTCTGTCAATTTGTCTTATTTACCACTAATTAACACCAGTATTATGCACTAATACAAACACAGTTATAATAAATCACTTTTATTGCAACCACTGATATTATATCATTATCTAAATCGTTGTTGTAATTCAAAATGTGAGACACAAATTATTAACGTAATGAACTATCAAAACATCGTATTTCTGTTGTTACCGGTGCTAAGCCGACTATTCACCGAAAACTTTATATCTGGTATATACTAATGCATGCATTGTTCTTCTTTTGTTTATATCTCCCCGTCATCTGCTAACCCCTCACCATCAGAAATTACAGTATCTTATATGCCCCATTAAAAATTAGATAAACGACGCTACTGAATATGAGAAAATGGGCGTGGTTAAAATCTATACACGTACTGTCCTTCAATGGACAACTGTTTCAACTGCTGAAAATGCATCCTTTATAGTAGGTGTTTGCAACTGGGTTGTTTCGTCCATTTCCACTTCGTTGCTTTTCGTTTCGTCATACCGACATCGATGACATACCTTCAATTCGTTGTTAACCACTGAATGAATACGTCTGTTGCGATTCGCCCTGCCTTTTCGCAACTCAGTAATTCCCGGAGTCAATTCGGTATGTCGTTATAAGCGATAAGCCTCACGTATAAAGAGTATAGTTTCTGGCCGGGACTTTGAAATGTCGTCGCAAAAACCGATATGTCGTTATATCAGATGTCGTTATAAACGATATCCACTGTATATATATATATACCAAATTTTCATGGCACACTACAAAAATCATTCATTTTATCGTACTTTTTGGTTTTTCTTCGAAACTAAAAAAGATATTTAGGTAAACAAATACATCATTGTAAAGAGAAAAAATAGTACTTTTGAACTGGATTAAAATTAACTATGGTTCCCATTTAAAAAATGAAAGTTGCAGGCTGTAACTTCGGCAATATCTAGTAAAAAAAAATTTCATATGATTCATCGAAAGGCTTATTAGTTATACTAAAATATTTATTTGAAGCTTTTTTCAATATTTCCAATACCTTCTGACTTATAAAGTAAAATAAAAATTCAAGAAAATCACACTTTTGTCATTATCTAGTGAGCCATGCAATATTTTCAAAATACAAAATCGCCATCAACATCGGCCCATAAATACGCAACTTTTGTCTAATTTAACCGACCTTGTATCTCTTATAGTTTCGGAGATTCCAATGGTGAGCATTCACAGATGGGTCACCCTGTATATATATATATATATATATATATATATATATATATATATATATATATATATATATATATATGTGAATAACATTCTGTTTGACATATATCATTTGTATATCAAAATATGATACAAATCTCTCACGTATTTGAAAAAATGTATTAGTTGGTCTTCGCCCACCAATTGCCAAATTTTGAAGAGCCCCAACAGGTAGTTGTTCATCTCCATCCAAATTCATAAACAATTCATTACTGTTTTTCGATTATTGTGTAAAACACAGATGGCTTTGACAATTGCTATAGTTGAATCAACTTTCACTTCAATAGGTTTATGTAGTACACGCCATTTATTAGACAATATCCCAAAACTAATAACGTTTCCTCATCTTCCTCTGCCTGGTCTACGCACATTTTACAAAGAATATGCTACAAAAATGATGAAAATTTCCCGGCGACCGCCTAGCGCAGACATCGTCAGTGTGCGTTGACTTTCTTTTCTCTTCTTGCAAATTACTGGGTAGCCGTACGCGGTAAGACTGTTTTTACTTATTATACGCAGTATAAAGGAAGTATAGGAATCATGAAAAATTTCGATTGCGAGATTTTCATGGAAACACATATTTTGAGGTCCCCTGAGTATGTTTTGACTATTTTCGCAATGACGTCTTTGTGTGTAAATGTGTGTCTGTATCTTAAAAACGAGCAAAGACAGAACAATGAAACTTCATATTTAAAAGTTTATTAATTATACGAAGAACAGATTAGATTTGTAGCATAATCGCACAACCGGAAGAGGATGTTTACTGAACATCAAAATGGAACATTGCAAATTATTGGAGAAAATAAAAAATATATGGAAGAAGTTTTGAAATAAAAGTTATAGGAAACAATAAGCTTAAGAAAAAATGTTGTATGCATTTTTGTTCTATCTTTATCCAATTTTGAGTAAAATGTATTTATATATTGACATGTATTTAAAATAGCATATATGGTATGAAAACAAAACAAAGAAAAAAATATTTATTTGTATTTTATGTTAATTTTAAAATTATGCATCAGTGCTTACCTGTAAACTACTTTCCAATAATTCGAGTCCCATACCAGACTCGGTTCGAGTTGTTTCCGCATTTTTACTTTTAGCGTCCATTGTCACTTATTTTTTAAACCGTTCGTGTGAAACTTAAATGGATAATACTAAACATTTCTTACACATGCATGCTTTTATAGGTACTATATGCGATTCTTAAGGTATATCCCCACTCTTGAACAGTAGTCACAGTCCGGGGGAAATAAAAATTAAGATAATATTTCTCAAATAGATTACATTATTAATATTTAAATTTACACTCTAAGTAAACCACGATGTTGAAGGTTCGAATTATCGAAAATTACGATAATATCTAACTTACCGCCATAGAGCTAACTCATATATTTGAAGCCTAAGATACTACCTTGAAATGCGCCAGTCTAAAAATACTTTAAAATTCATTTTTCCAGCTTTATATTGATCGACAAAATCTAATCGATATCATTGGCCGACCATGTTCAAAGATACAAAAGTCCCTTTAAAGGTATCTGCATGAAACTAGTATTATTCAAAAATATTCCTAATAAATTTATTATTTCTCAAGGATAATGTTCCAGTATCGATTGTATTCGTCAGTAGAAAGAAACGGTGTTATTTTGTATTAATGAAAATGAAAACATGTTCAAATATTGTGTTAAATTCACAATATGAAAAGATCAATTATTTTGTAAAAAAAAATAAAAAATTAGATCTTTTTAATTTAAAAGATTTTTTTGATTTAAATCATATTACCTAACTTAGTTCGTTAATTCAGTAATTTCAGTGGTTTTTGCAGGTAGTAGGAATTGTTTATCAAATTTGCGGTGAATAAACTTGATTGAACGCAATTGTATGAAATGAGAAAAGTGTAATTTAAATCACAGATTTTAATTTAAAAATTGTGAAAAATGTTATTTTGATCGCGATTTAAATCACTAATTTACATCATACACACCCTGGTTGAACTATACACTATAATGAACTATATTAGAAATTTTTTACTACAATGTAATGTCATTTATTAATTTATTATTAATCGTTACTAATCTAACCATAAATTATAAAAAGTAATTACGTGATTACGAGCAAAATTGTTGTTGTCTGTCCTTCAATATATCACTATATATTAATTGCTAATATTATTTATTATATTTCAAAACCCTTTTTTATTAATAAATATCTACATTATTAAATCATTTAATAATCGTAAGCGGGTACATGCTACAGCATATTATTAGTGATTAGGGGAGATATGATAAATGCTTGGACTGATATAAGTTTAAATAAATTTCAATTTCGACAAGGAACGTTCACAGCCGGCTAAACTAAAAAGTGGGTTAATAATATTCTTGAAACAATGTAAAAGTTAGAAAATAGTACATTATACACCAAGGGAGAGAAGCCACTTATTTTTCCTGAGGTGTAGTTTGAAGCCCGAGGGCGAAGCCAGAGGGCTACAAATACATCGAGGGAAAAATGGTGGTCTCTCCCGAGGTGTATATACTATTTTTTCTACGTTCGGGAGTAGAAACACTTAATTTCATAAATAATGAATTATAATAAATCGGAACGAAATTGCAATATTTAGAAGCCTTTGGAAATGTTTCCATGCAACGCATACCATGACAACACACATTTATTTACAAAAACCTTTGTTATAATAAAAACTCCCTTATGAAAAGTCTTTTCGTCCCTAGGGAGTAAATGCTTCATTTCTGTCCCGCGTTTGACGCCATAGAAACCCATTTCTACTCCCGGACGTGTAAAAATATATATTATTTGGTACAATAGAATTAAGAATATTGGAAGAATATTGGATATTTAAATTTAATTATTTGAAATGAACGTCGAACTCTAAACAAATATAATAGGAGAGAGTTATGTAAAGATAGGGAATGGGGCAAGCAAGTGTTAGAAAATAGGGAATGAATGGCAGAACTACGTGGCAGGAATGCATGGCATTGCTGGCGAAAACTTAGTCCATTGCAGAAACGGCGTAGTGTGTAGTGTAGTGTTTTACAGAGTAATTGTAGGGAAATAAAAAAATGTATGTAGATGTCAATTGTCCTGCAAATATCCCGGAAATGAGATGCGGACCATTAGGGCTGTCATTTACTTAAATTTTAAGAAATCGCCCGACAATTATTTACGCAGATTTCACCATAATAATAATAATAATAATACAGTTTAGCGTACGATTTTTCAATGAAACAGTTTTTTACAAGCTTTTATTTAGTTTCACTTCTAAGTCTGTCTGTCTACTGTCTGTCTGTCCGTCCCACGCGTACATATCCAAACGACCAAAAATAATGCAAATCGAAAATACTTCTTGCAATTTTTTCTCTACATCGTCTCAGTTTCCCAGAAAATGAGAAAAAACACGAAAAAGTCACAAATTTCTTAGTTTCACGTATCTGGATAGCATACATTCAAAAGGTTTTCACTGCATATCGCAGCGATAGATATAAACACATACACATATAATAAACTCATTATTCATTTTCTTTATAGCAAATATAAAAGACCATCCAGAATAAAGACTAAAAGGAATAAAAAAATAAATAAAAAATAACAATTTTTAAAAACAAGCTTGTAACGTGAAAACCGTGGCATATATTAAAACATTAGAAATACTTACTGTCCATAGTACAGAATAAAGCCAATTCATTGACATATTCAGGCCCATTCTGTAACGCACCTTGTTATCATAGCAATTGCTATGGCAACAAGATGTGTTACAGAATAGGCCTGATTGACAGGAAATAGTTATTTATGTACCAAAGGTGTTAGGACGATTATGCAAGGAGGGTGCCGATGTTCGACCCCGAGGGCCTTAGGCTCGAGGAAAAGATGTCGCCCGATGGGAAATTTTGATTTATATATTTATTTATTTTCCAACAGTGAAGAAAAACTGGTGTGGTGACCATACGACTTTCTTATACATATGTATATTGGTATCGTATAAAGACAATTTCATATTAAACCTGACATATACGGGGCTCGGAGCTGCAATATGTATTGTTGTTTAGTACGTTCTAAATTAGAAAACTGCTTAATTGTGTGGGATCCAAATTATTTGAAAAGGTTCAAATAAAAATATGAAAATAACTCAGCTAAGGTATGACTGGTCAATATGGTAAATTATAATGAAATTGTTAAAGTGTTTTCACCAGGTACTCTAAAAGACAGGAGAATTTTTATAAATGTTTTTTTTTTTTATATATAAACCCTTTCGTAATTTAGTCGATGATCCCGCATTTTGAAGTAAAATTTGTTTCAATAGCTTTGGTTCAAATAACATATGCATTTACATTTTGTACTCTCACTACGCTAACAAATTATCACTGTAACTCACCTTTGATAAAAATATGTAACATGTACAATATGTACCAAGGTCATTGTGACATTTGTGGAGATGGTTATACTAAATTTTGTAATTAAATTAAATTGTATTAAAGATTTAGCTTCTTTAATCAAAATGTAGAATCATAAAAAGGAAGGTATTGGATCCATGTGGTTTTTGGTCATTTTCAAGCAATAAAAAAATTTGAAAATACAAAATATAACTAAATTACAAAATAAATCATATTTACCTAATGAAAAAGCACACATCAAAGTGGAACAGCTTGAGAATTTCACTCAAAAACTTGAAAAATATGTTCGTGTTATGGTTAGTTTTTAGTTTTATTATTATTTCAAATTAGTTTCATTGTAATTGGCCTTACAGCTGTGATGGAACTGGAAAAATAAATAAATATAACAAAGATACTTATGAAGAGTTTTATTTTATGATTTGGTAAGAATATGTGTTTTTCCATTCATTCGATTGGCATTTTTTCGTTTTAGAAATTTAAACTGATTTAGAAACTCGTGTACCTAAATACATACATATACCTTGTTGAGCATGCCAGTTGGTTCTGGATTTTTTCGATTGAGTTACCTTCAAAGATAATGTTTTACATGTAAAAAAAAACTTATTTTATCGGTATAAATGTAAATTTATTATACATATTGTGTCATTTAATAATTTCTTTGGTATATGAGGTATGTTCAAAAAGTGTAATTTTTTAATTTCCTGCGCTACATTTGTCGGATTGATAAAAACATTTATTGACATGTTGGGTTATCTATCTTTGACGGTTGTCTCAATTTTTAGCCATATAGGATGTGTATTTCAGATTTTACAGCCAATTAAACACGTTCTGTTTTCATATATTTGGCGATTTTTTCAAATTTTCACAATTAGAAATCTAAGAATATGCATTAAATTTGAGTGACAAATGGAATCAAATGCAGTAAAGTAGTTTAAATGCTGTACAAATCATTTGATGGACCGAGTATGAAAGAACGAGCTATTTATAAATGGTATAAACGCTTTCAAAATGGCCGTGAATCAGTTAAAGATGACGATAGTGCTGGGAGACCCAGAAATTCAAACCAACCTGGAAAACGTTAGGAAAAAAATTCGTGAAACCGTCGAATTACAGTTAGAGATGTTGTTGAAGAAGTTGATATATCGTATGCATCATGCGAAGAAATTTTCCAAATGAGTAGCAGTAAAACACCAGCTCACACTTCATTGTTTGTTCGGTCTTTTCTACCAAAAATAGCACTGTAACGATACCGCAACAGCCCTAATTCACTAGATTTGGCCCCGTGTGACTGTTTTCAAGAATATTTTTTACGCCCATTGAAGAATTGGTCCAAAATCGCCGGAGGCGCTGAAGATATTACTAAAATCTGCGTTTCAAAAGTATTTTGAGGACTGGAATAAACGCTGGCATAAGTGTATTATCTCCAATGAGGACTATTTTGAAGGAGACAGTATAAAAATTCACGAATAAATAAATATTGTTTTGGAAATTAAAGTTTTGCACGAACTTTTTGATCATACCTCGTATGTAATGTAATTCTACAAAGATATAGCACACGAACTCTCGATTAAGAGTATAATACTTAATCCGAGAGAATCGTGCTTGAAACAGAATGGTAATATAATTGTTACTGTTTCCTTTTTAACTCATTGACCTTCTTACGTGCCTAGATGGGATACGGACAATTGTCCTCGCCTAAAAGGTGAGGTGCCGGCTCTCAGTGGAGACGGGGGTGGTTCAAAATAAATCTCTGGGCGCCACACAATTACTTAAAACACTACATCGCGCCAATGGTGCATTGGACAAAAGACAAACTTGGCGATAATCCAGAAATAATCCAAAATCATACAGAACAATTATAAATAAACAAGATCCCATTAAATGATCGCCATGAATCAAAACGCAAATTATCATAACATAAGTAACATAGTCGACATATAAATATAACGAGGGAATTTAATTAGCTTATTCAAATATTAAAAGCAAATCACAACAAAATATATAGTACTGAGTAAAATGTTGATAAGAATAGTAATAATGAACACAAAAGTTTAGAGACACGAACAAAAGAAAGAAGCACGGTAGTGTGGGGAGGCTAAGGCAATTATCTTTCCCCCATTTGGCCGAACTCGTTAGATCAGTGTTCAGCTGGGTAGCGCTACACCCTGGGCAATACGTCGAAGGGTAAAGTACGGGGGCGGATCAACTGTAAATCGACCGACGTCCTCTCGCGGTCTCTACCCCCGTTTCCGAGTCCTTGAATAGGCTGTGAAGGTCTTAGGGCAGTTCGGTTTGCGTTTAATCCCAGTACAGGTAGCTGGTCGAAAATTAAGTACCGCGTACTATTTCGCATCAAAAGACGTCGTTGTTGTAAAAAAATAGGTGACAGCGTGTAAATAACCTTTAAATTGTACCTGTATTCTGCCGGAGAGATACAGTGTTTTTTACGATATCTGTAGCAATTTCCTACTTTAAAATTTTTTTGCAGAAATTTCGGACAGTATGAATCACAAAATAACTATTGCGATAAATGTCCGTGTGTATGTCGGTCGTCCACTTTGCAAGCTCGCAAGCTTTTGTTCCAATCAGGTCTAAATGAACCAATCAATTTTTATGATTTTTTTTACAGATACATATTATGATCTAATTATGCAAAGTAATTTTTATTTGACGAAAATAAAGAAAAAGAAATTCTAAATTTTTTCAGTTCTTTTTCATTACATTTTATTTACATTTTTCTTGCGTGGGGGCAAGAAAGGAAAGAGAATTTTTCCAAATTTTATATTTTGAAATATGTATTAGATAAGGCCACAGAAGAAAAAATAATTTTTAATGAATTTTGACGTTTCTCTTTGCTTTTTTCAACGAAAGACAATGTTTTGAGACTTATTTGAAATGTATTGTTTTATTTGAAATCTAGTGTTTAGGATTTTAAAAGAATATTTAATAACTATTAATTTGTAACATATTCAGATATGAATATACGTCGATGAGCTATAGGCATAAGTGTATATCCCCAATCAACACACAGTAATCAACACATCACACCTTATCACTTGATAATGAACGAAAGTTCTGAACTAAAACTAAAATTTACGAATTCATAAAACGGATATATTACATCTTATTAATAATATTGACGATGACCTTCGGAACTGGCAATATAATATTTATATACAAAAAGATTTAATTAAAATTTTGAAAAACAATAGTGCTCTTAGTGATCATGAAAAATATTTTGTTAAATGTATGAATCCTAGAGCACCAAGGTTATATGGTTTAATTAAAAATCATAAACCTGACACGCCTATTAGACATGTTGTTTCGTTTACTAATGCTCCTACTTGGAAGTTAAATTAAATTCAATAATTAGAAATGTAACTAAATTTAATTAATTTAATTCAGTTAAAAATTCCTTAGAATTAACAAAATTTCTTAATTCTATTCGTATTAGGCAAAATATTATTTTAGTTTCTTTTGATGTGTGTAGTATGTTTTCAAATATACCGCCACAAGAATGCTTATTATTAGTTAAAAATCTATCATTTAAATCTAATGTAAATAGTAATTTGTCTTCTGATATATTAACTTTGTTACATTTTTATCAGTAAAAATTATTTTCAATTCGATAATAAATTTTATAAACAAAATTCTGGTTTAGCAATGAGTTGTCCATTAAGCCCATTGTTAGCTGAAATTTTTATGAAAAATTTTGATACAGTTATTTTAAGTCATTTTGTATCTTGTAAACATATTATTTTTTTTGGAAAAGATACGTTGATGATACGAGCATCATTTCAAAAATAATGCACACATTGGCAACAATGATTAATAGATAATGCAATCTTGGTACAAGTTGACTCAGTTGAAGTTTAACATCTGAAAAGTGAGCACGCACTTTCCTGATTGTCCTAGTACTAGTAGTTTTTGTTTGGTAATAGGTAGAAATGGCGTCTGCAAGTGTCTCGGGTACTGTGACAGTTGAAGACCAAAAATCCTTCATTAAAATTGAAACTTTACGTGGCAAAAACCCTACAGAAATTCATTGGGCTTTAAGTGAAGTTTGTGGCGAGCAGACATTAGACCGTAGTTCAGTGTCTCGTTGGGCTGGCCGCCTCTGTGAAGGCCGTGAAAGCATAAACAAATTCGCTATGAACGGTGATAGTGGTGATCCCATAGGAAGACCTTTTGTTTGCTGGAAGAATGTTTCTTTGGTTATATTTGGTAACAACTAGTTTTATTAGCTTAACATACAGAAGATGGAAGTCCAAACGTGTTATAAATCATTATTAACATCTTCTACATCATTCAAAGAAAAAACTACTAGCACTAGGACAATCAGGAAAGTGCGTGCACACTTTTCAGATGTTCAACTGGAACTCAATCAATTTGTACCAAGTTTGCATCATCTATCAATTAGTGTTGCCAATGTGTGCATTATTTTTGAAATGATCCTCGTATTTTAGCGGGATTCTCTGAAACGAAAAGAAAAATTTTTTAAATTCTTTACATGCTAATATGGAATTTACATAAGAAATTGAAAATGAATTTAAATTTATTAATTAATTGGGTTTAAAAATATTTCGTTATGTTAAATTGGATGGTTATTTGGGGTTGGATTTTAAAATATTTAGAAAATCAACATATATAGATTGTAATCCCTGCTGAATTATTTCATCCTTTTTGTCATAAAATGTCTACCTTTTAGAGCTTTGTTGAATTGCGCTTTTGATTTGCCATTAAGTAAAAATAATTTTGATTTTGAAATTAATGTTATTGAAAGAATTGCTATAAATAATGGTTATAGTATTAATACTGTGACTTCAAGTCAGCTGCGTTGGTTTGGGCATGTGGAACGAATGTCAAATGATAGACTGACTAAGAAGATTTATTTGGGTGAAATTGAAGGAACACGAAGGCGAGGAAGACCGAAGAATAAATGGATGAATATGATAGAAAATATTTTGAGTGAACATAAAATTATAAGCAGAAATAATAGGAGAGCATGTATGACAAGGTGTGTGGAAATTAACGAGGCGAGAGAGATATGTAGAGATAGGAGTACGTGGCGAGCAATTGTTAGAAAATAAGAAATGAAAGACAGATTTCTGTGGACGGAGTGCGCTGCGTTGCTGGCGAAAACTTAGTCCATCGCAGAAACTATTTTGTTGAATATCATTGCTTAGTTTGGCCTGCTCACAATTAGTCCATCGCAGAAACGGCGTAGTGTTTTGTTGAATATTTACGTTTTTTTTTTGCTTTTTTTGTTTTTTTTTAAGTATGTGGCGAGTGAATGTAGAGAAATAAAGGGACTGCTACCCCAGTAATGGAAAAGACGTGATGTTATGTATGTAAGTATGTATGTATAAACCATAACATAAAATTTTATTTATAGAAAATTCCTGATAGTAATACATATGGTAAACAAAAATTTATTTATAAATCAATATTATTAAATGGTTTTTATACGTGTCAATATATTTTAAGCTGGTAACAACATTACCGATATAAAATCACCAGAACGCTTTATGCATTGAAATTATTTATTTCTCATTACGATTTTGAAAATGTCGATGAATATAATTAATGTCATAATTTTAATGGTAGACTATGAAAAATGTCTGTGGTACCCTTCCCTTGATGCCCTAAGCACGTGCTTATTTTGCTTATAGGGTTAATCCACCACTGTCCACGCCAGTCCTTAGCCCGAGTCCTCCTCTATCCTGTAAGCTCCTTCTCTTCTCTTTCACATTCGGTAAGTAAGTGTTCTATGTTGAACTTCTGTTGATTGGAATTAAGGCTTGAAAGAATCGCTGTTGGAGATTTAGGAAATATAAAATACCTAATTCCAATGAACAGAAGTTCAACAATTATTGACTGGCTTAATAATCTTTAAAATGAATAAGTGTTCTATGGTTTCTTGTTTTTCTTTGCCTAACCTGCATTTTCTACCTTCATCTTTCCTCCAGTACATGTTTGCGTTTTCTTCATTTCCACATCGGAATCTTGCTATTGTTTTAATCCCCTCGCTCTTCTGTCCTTATTATGTGCGTCTTCGGTGTTATTGCTTCGGAATGTGTACCTTAGGTATTTAAACTCTTTCACTGATTCTATGTCATCCTGTTGCCACTTCCATTTTTCGTTTGAGTCTCCTCCACCTCCTTTTCTGAACTTCATAATTTTTGTTATCTCCGTGTTCAATATCTTGTCTTTTTTCTTCAGGTACGTGCCTAGTCTCCGTATTAGTGATTTCATCTCTTCTTGTATTTTTGATACACATACTAAGTCGTCCGAGTAAGATAGTGTTCAGAATTTCTTCTTTCCAATAACTAGTCCGCCGGTTTGGCCTTTTGCCATATGCTCTTCTATATCAGCTAAATGGAGTGCGAACAGTGTTGGGCTTAATGGACAGCCTTGTCTCACCCCCATCGTTGTCCAGAAGGCTTTACTTTCTTTCTCATTCTCTCTTACTACGGATATTGTTTCCTCGTATATCTCGGCGATTCTATTAGTCAGCTTTTCACTTACTTTTCTTGTTCTTAACATTTCAATCATTTTCCTTCTGTTGACTAGATCGAATGCGGCCTTTAGGTCTGCAAATAGTACATAGCATTTTCCTCCTTTCTCTCTTCAGTCTACTTTTTTTCTTTTTCCTTCCACTGTTCCATATCTTCTTTATATAATTTTAATTACGGATATGTAAAGAAAACCTTGAGTAACGTAATCCATTTGTATTATTTATAAATTTTTTGTTGTTGATATTTTATATCTTTAATATGATTTCAATGCAGGTCACTTCATAAATACTTTAAATATCAAATTTGTAACTTACATGCCTTTAAATATCTCCTCACACTTTATTTAATGAGTTTATTATTATTTTTCAGTAGTGTGTTTATTATTGCTTTTTTTGTACACTGTATTCAGCCAAACAACTAATTTACGTCATCGTTTAGGGAAAACCTAACAAGCATAAATATCACTATGTATTTGTAAATATTATTTTTAATCGACATTTGATTGGTCTTCACGAAAAAACCATTAATATAACTAATAATGTTAATAAATATTTCTATTAAATTATTTTTCGTTCTTTTTTCATCTAATTATTTTTATTTTGTTTTTTACTAATATGGTAACGCTGAAAACAAATATTACACGTTTTTAGTAGACGTTTCTTAGCGACTTCTGCTGTAAATGTGTTTTCGTGTAGCAGAACATTATTTTAATCCATTTCAGAACTCGTGAAAGCAACATGACGTCATAATTTCTAGTGATATTGCATTGATGACGTGAATTGGTTGTTTGACTGAATACAGTATAGTTATACGCTTAATCAGCGAGACAGGTGGGCGCTGCAGAGAGCAAGTGTGCGAGTCGTGTTTTCTCTGACTTATGTTTCTTAATTTATTTTAATTATTTTGTGGACCAGTGTATGAAGTACGGTGGTAATCGTTACATTTTTCTAACTTATATCTACATACAAGTTAAGTACTTTGTACAAATCCTTTTTTTTGGTTCTCGTGCAGTCAGCACGTACTGTGACGAGTGTTGCTATATTTATGTTGGGCTATTTTGCACAATTGTCTTTACTATTCTCTTTATATACCCAGCAAATAAAGTTACTTGTGTAACGGACTGTATATTAGTGACCTTAAGCCCTAGGGACGACCTGATACGAGTACGTAGACCACGTGGCCGGTGCGAGTGTGGCACGTAGTCAATCCATCCTCGACTGTCCAACCTCGGCTGGGTTGGCGCCCTGAAATAATAAGTGTCGAGGCTCGAGATAACTCAATTCCACGAACTCCGGAAGGCCACCGATACGAACGCAGCCAGCCACTACCAGGACGCTGCGCAAGTACTTGCAGTCTGTTAAGTTTCATTTTTTGCTGGATGCCAGTTTACATTAAGGCTGTCGTTTACCTAAATTTTATTTCGTATCTAAAATATTTTAATGCGCCTAAATTTCAAATGGATGCAACCCAAGTAATACTTTTTTCAATTCCGGGTAGACCCTTACCCCATCATAAATCATTTAAACATGGCTGTTTATAACACAGGTCCATAAAAATATTCTGACAATACATGAAAGGAATAATTCTCTCTGCAATGTTGCCTGACTATTCGGTACACATTTTTCGAAAGGTTCTTATATTAATTACATTCGTAAAATGCATTTAATAAATGAACACGATACCTATTTAAAATATTTACAAAATTATTGGAATTCGTACTAATTAGCTTTCTGCGCAATATTCACAAAATTATATATTTGGAAATATGTATAAGAGTATATTTTCGATAAATATTGGAAATTATTGAAAATAAATGCAGTATCACCTCTTTAATCCGAACTAATAATTTCACTGGTTGATTTGGTTTTCTAATTATCTACGAATTCTTCTACATTCTTCCAATAAAAGGCTCGTTCAATTGGCAATTCCATATTTTGCAGCAACACCGGATGGACTTATCGAGGAAAATGCAATAATTGAGACAAAATGTACATATCCATAAGAAATTCAACTATTGCAGATTCTATTCTACAAAAGAAAATTACATGGTGTAAAATAGTAAATGGCAAATCAGCTGTGCCGTAACTAGGTTAAGAAGCGCCTGTGGCAAGTGCTTAACTTGCGCCTCCCCCCCTCCCCACCTCCGAAACGTGAGAAAAAACTGAACAATGCAAATATTTTAATATATATGTTAAATACTTACTATTAACCCCATAAACATAACTTCCCTGTATATCCAATTATGTATTTGTATGAATAAATAATTTATTAAATAAGAACAAATTTTTATTCATATTCATTGACAAATAAATTAAAGAAATAAACGACATATGTATAATATAATAACAAAAATAATAATTTTAGCACATTTTTATTAAAAAGTAATTTTTCTAGCTTTTTCATTCGCAAATACATCTATTATATCATCATAATTTAATTTGTTGGGAATATCTTTCTCAATAGATATTATAGACATGTTTGTCAATCGCTCTTGTCCAATAGAAGAACGAAGGTACGATTTTACAATTTTCAATTTACTAAACGAACGTTCGCAAGAAGCTGATGTTACAGGCATTGTTATAAAATCCTTAAGGCTATGTCTAGATTAGGATACGTGTTTTATAATGTAAATTCGTAATTTTTTTGCAAGATTTGAAAAGCGTCCATATCACCTAAATTTTCAACAATTTCCGTGTCTTGATATTTGAAACTCTCAATTTCACATACAAATTCTGAAGCATCTAAGTCGCTATTATATTTCAATGCCAGGTCAGTTGCCGCATCGTTTGAGATCATCTAGCGGCATAAATTGTAAAGCGTGTCCATTTAAAAAACTGAAGTCGTTTGCGATCTCTTATCAAGCAATAAATCTATCATTGAGTTGCATGAGTATTATATCTAAAACCTCATACATTTCTTTTTTTTTTAGCAATGCAGTTTCATTCATGGTAAACGAATCATCAGTAGCTTTCTCACCAGGCATATTTTTTACTTTGCGCCGTGTCTTTTCTGGAATGTTAGCTTCAATATTTATTGTCTCGGCTAAACTTTTTGGCAAATTGTGTAGTGAGTTGAAAAAATCATTTCGGTACTGTTGAATTTCTTTTTTTAGAACTTTTATCATTTTCGCAGCATTTTCGACAGTGGTATTCTTTTCTTGTAAAAGTAAATTTTCTTTATTTATCTTTCCTAATAGTGTATCCCAAAATATTAATAATGCAACAAAATTAAATTTTGTTAATAATTTTATCAATATTCGAGAAGAAGTTGTATTATTAAAGGCATTTGATTTCGTAAGGCTTTTACAGTCCTAGCTTTTGCGGACCACCTCGTGTCACTTAAACCATTAAGATGAACAGATATTTTTTTCTTTAAAAGATTCCATCTACTAGTAGAATTAACAAAAAAGTTAAACAATTGTTGAATTGTTCCGAAACATGATTTCATTTGAACTGATGTTTGTGCAGCATGAACGCCTATTAGATTAAGGCTGTGAGCAGTGCATGGAACAAATTTCGCCATGTTGTTTAAACGTTATATCCTGGCTTGTACCCCCTTCTATTTACCTGCCGTGTTCGCTCCATTATCATATGATTGCCCTTTTATATTTGTAATATTTAATCCATCTGATATTAACTTTTTTTCTATATCATTCACAAGTGCTTCGCCAGGTTTTTCATGTGTCACAATAAAATCTATGAAGCTTTCTTCAATGCTACATTTATTCGTATTAATATGAATGTTAACATAGCGCAAAATTTGAGTTATCTGTTCCTGGTGAGATGTGTCAGGTGTGCTATCAAATAAAATAGAAAAATAATATAAAATAGAAAAATCTGGTGTGGTCACCACACTACTTTCTTATACTCAATTTAAATTGGCAGATACACGACCTTCTCGATTAAAAGTGGTCTATTCCGGCCCGCTAACAGGCCCAGTTTCCGCGTGCCGCCGCTGGCGCTAGTAACAGTAGGAAAACATTTGAAAAAAATACGATTTTGACAGTTGTTAATCAACAAACTACAGAATTCAATGGTGATACACGAATATTTTGTGTAAAATTTATTTACAACCAGTGCATTTAGTGCAATTATAAATTAATTATTTGTGTAATATTTACGTCGGTATTATTCTCAGGTATTATTATTCATTTTACTGGAAATTATTATGTGTTTTACAGCAACACTTTCAACTGCAGCGTAATTTGGTGTGTTATATTAATAACACATCACTGTAATTATGGTTCATGATAAGAAGTCCTGTGTACCAAGCTGCAGTCGACGAGAAACAAGTTTATTGCATGAATTCCCGTCAAACATGAATATGGCACATAAATGGCATGAGAGTATACAGTTACACACTGGCACGTATATTATATTATATTATATTAAATACATACGTAATAATATGTAATAAATTGTATACCTAAGTAATATATTGTATTTTTAAATATTATAAAATCAAATTTCTTTAAAAATCCATTTTTAAATTAATATATCTATATATTTTATGAATTATTTTGTATTTATATTTAATAATGTTTACGCAACAATCTTTTATAATATTAGCTGTCATTTTTTGACAGTGACAAGCAGGGTTGGACTGGCTATGCAAATTGTACCGGGAAGTTTAGGAATACCGGCCCATTTTCTCTGAGAAAAGGCAACAACAAAATGCAATGCTTATGCAAAATCACATCTTTATTAAGATTACTATTTAAATTATTAAATTTTTAGAAAATGTTTCTGAATATAATAACTTTTGTTGATTGTTCATCGCGCAATACGACCGGCCCACCGGGAAACTTCCCGACGTCCCGGTGGGCCAGTCCAACCCTGGTGACAAGTAGCTACTGTTACTAGCGCCAATACTTCAACATTTGGCCGAGCTGTCGGCACAACAAATCTATTGTTATATCGTTCAGCTAGCAGGCCGGTATAAATCGAGAAGGTCGTGGGCAGATATTTGACTTTTCAAATGCGTATTTCTGTAAATATTTTGTCTTTGTTTTGTTTTCATAGCATATATGATATTTTAAATACATGCCAATATATAAATACATTTTACTCAAAATTGGATAAAGATAGACGAAAAATGTATGCAACATTTTTTTTTCATAATAATATTCGCTACAACGTTTATTTGAAAAATTTTTACGTATCGTTTCTTGGTTTTAAAATAATTTGAAATTTACAATTTCTGTGTTCAGTAAACTTCCTCTTCCGGTTTTCTAATTATACCCAAAATCTAATCAGCTCTTCGCCAATCCGAAAAACTTTTAAATATGAAGTTTCATTACTCTAGCTTTATTCGTTTTTGAGATAATGAACATACGGCCACACATACATACATACATACATACATACATACATACATACATACATACATACATACATACATACATACATACATACACACAGACATCATTGAGAAAATAGTCAAAACCAATTCAGGGGACCTCAAAACATGTATTTCCATCAAAATCTCGCAATCGAAATTTTTCATGATTCCTATAATTTCTTTATACTACGTATAAGAAAGTAAAAATATAATTTCATAAATAATGAATTATAATAAATCGGAACGAAATTGCAATATTTAGAAGCCTTTGGAAATGTTTCCATGCAACGCGAACCATGACAACAGACATTTATTTACAAAAACCTTTGTTGTAATAAAAACTCACTTCCGAAAAGTGTTTTCGTCCCTACGGAGCAAATGCTTCATTTCTGTCCAGCATTTGACGCCATAGAAATGAAGCATTTACTCCCTAGGGACGAAAACACTTTTCATAAGGGAGTTTTTATTATAACAAAGGTTTTTGTAAATAAATGTGTGTTGTCATGGTACGCGTTGCATGGAAACATTTCCAAAGGCTTCTAAATATTGCAATTTCGTTCCGATTTATTATAATTCATTATTTATGAAATTAAGTGTTTCTACTCCCGAACGTAGAAAAAATAGTATATACACCTCGGGAGAGACCACCATTTTTCCCTCGATGTATTTGTAGCCCTCTGGCTTCGCCCTCGGGCTTCAAACTACACGTCAGGAAAAATAAGTGGTTTCTCTCCCTTGGTGTATAATGTACTATTTTATATTATATTAAGAGCTTGTTCCTTGTTTTTGCTAAAGTTTTACAGTTTACATTCAAAACTTGATATTGTTGAGAATCTCTCTACCCTACCCGGCGGTCCTGTCTGTCAATCTCTTGATATGCTTTGTTTACGTTTCACAACGATGTACTGGAATAAATAAACACGAATACATAACATAATTCAATATATTTTCTCTAATGTCATCTTCTCAATCTCAACAATATAAAAAACAAAATCGTCAACAATAATAATAAAACCACGACCTTCTCGATTGAGTGACAGTTCTGTACACTCTCCGGCCGGTAAATAGGCTCATTTTCAGCGTGACGCTGCTGTCGCTGCCTCCCGAACCAAACAATTGAACGAAATACGATTTTGACAGTTGTCAATAAACAAACAAAGGTTTTATTCTGATTTCGAATATTGAGAGATTTTGCTTATAAGTGATATATAAACTGTGGTTTTTGCGTTATTTGGTTTTAGTTAATTTTGTGCTGTAAGTTTTTATGATTAAAATTCAGTTCACATTATTATTATTATTATTATTATTATTATTATTATTATTATTTATTTGACATTTTAATATTAATTATTCCGTATATGATTATAATAATTGCTAAGTGTAGTGTAATAGTTCGGTGTGTGCTGTGCTAATTGTAAATCATTGTAAATAATTATGGGTAGAAAGTGTTGTTTTACCAAGTTGTGGTGACGAGGAAAATTTCCGTTCTTGAATTCCCGTCAAATATTTATTTGAAATTAGTTATGAGATTATTAACTCACCAACCGCAAGAATAATGTCAATTTTTCTTTTTAATTTACACCTTCTGTGTTCTGTAATTAGCATTCAAATCTGTCGAATCCTATAGCTGATCATTTCAGTTAAATGGTGCTGATACTCAGTGCCGTAACGCGGCGAAAGAGGCGCCCGCCACGGGCGCAATTAGTTTGAGGCGCAAAATGTAAAAAATGAAAGTAAATAGATATAAAAATCCACATTCGGCAAACATCTTTAATATCATGTTAATGTTAACATGTTAAATATCAATTGAGAACGATATTGCAATAACATTAAATTACGAAGATTTAAAGCCCGATTTACACGGTGGATTTTCTAATGACTTTTCAAATGAATTTATTTAAGGTCGCCGTTTTATCGAGTAAAATGTTGATATTTTGACCAAATGAAAGTTCACTTGAATTCTCACTTCAGTTTATCGAGTTAGAACATGTTCTAATTTTTCAGGAAAATTACCTTGAATATAGTAACATTTAGTGATATTTATATTTTAATGGTGGTTACCAACCTTTCATGTTCTTTGTTACATACAATTCTAAACATTTTGACATTTAAGTATATCTACTGATTCAAAGTAAGTGTTCGTATTAATATCTATATTTATATAAAAGTTACTCCTATTATTTTAATATTATATGTTGGATGGCTGTTTCGTTGGACCTCTAAATTGGTAGAGGTTTATGTTTATGTGCCTGATTTTGTACAAGTTTCAATACACCTAATTACAAATTGTTTAGCATATAGATTTTTTTACTATAAATTGTTTATAACCTGTAACCCACTATCACCGAATTCTTCGTTGCTCTTAGTATACCTACATTTCTTTTCCTTTCTGGTCAAGTTTTTCATTGTAAAGAAATTACTTACATTGAAATATACTCTTATGTTTGAGTTATTTAGCAGGTAGAGTAACTTAATTTATTTGTTGATATTAACAAGTTGGTAGTGCTTTCTTTTCGTGGTAAAAACCAATCAAATAAAGTTGCTGTGTAAATTGTCTCACGAAACTTGATTTATCAAATTATTTCAGTTGCATTAAATCATAAGAAAACTCACCGTGTAAATCGGGTTTAATAGATGTGTTTGCAAATGAAAAAGTTAGAAAAATTATGTTATAATAAAATATTTATTTTAAATTATACCTATGTCGTGTATTTCTTTAATTTATTAGTCACTGAATATGAATAACAATTTATTCTTGTTGTTTAATAGATTATTTATTTATACAAATATACAGTGGTGTAATTGTGCCAAGGTATTTTTTAAGAACGCTGGGCTAAATCCTGACACATTTAAAAAAAGCCAAAAGTAATAATTAAATATTTGATAATAAAATGTTTTTTACACGTCCGGGAGTAGAAGTCGGTTTCTATGACGTCAAACGCGGGACAGAAATGAAGCATTTACTCCCTAGGGACGAAAACACTTTTCATAAGGGAGTTTTTATATAACAAAGGTTTTTGTAAATAAATGTGTGTTGTCATGGTACGCGTTGCATGGAAACATTTCCAAAGGCTTCTAAATATTGCAATTTCGTTTCGATTTATTATAATTCATTATTTATGAAATTAAGTATTTCTACTCGATGTATTTGTAGCCCTCTGGCTTCGCCCTCGGGCTTCAAACTACACCTCAGGAAAAATAAGTGGTTTCTCTCCCTTGGTGTATAATGTACTATTATTATATTATAAATGATTCATAATTTTTAACAACTTTTTCATTCACACTTCTGCAGTATTAAATACTATAAAAAAATTATGCGTCCCGGCACTACTTTTTCAGGACTACACCTTTGCAAATATATAATTTGATGTACATAATTGTATGCACAAGATATGTTGAAGGGGTTAATAGTGGGTGTTTAACATTTAGAAAAATTTAATTTGTTGTATTAACATTTTTGTCATTTTTTGGATGGTGGAGGGGCGCAAGTTAGGCACGTGCCACGGGCGCTTCCTAACCTAGTTACGGCACTGCTAATACTGAATCATGTCACTATATATTTTTTTCAGAAATTAAGGTTTAACACTTCACATTATTAATATTATGATTGAAAGCAATATTTATTTTTACAATCGGAATAAATAAATTTTTCTGACTAAAACATTTCCTAATTTTACCTGTCATTTTGTGACATTCAAACCAGAACGTACGATTTCAGATTAACCAATCAGCGTGTAGTGTACGGTACGTTCGGCAAGCAGCGCCATCTGTCAGCTGTCATCACAAAAAATATATTGTTCTTTCGTCCTATTTACAGGCCGTAGAGTGTACACAACTGTAACTCAATCGAGAAGGTCGTGAATAAAACAATATTATTCTTTTTAGCTCATCGACCTCCTGTCGAAGAGCTATAGTGTTCGGTACGATGTCTGTAGCATCTTCCGATTTCAAAAATTTTTGCACAGAAATCCCGGACAGACCCCCTGGACCACGAAATGACTATTACAACATATGTCCGTATGTATGTCGCTCGTCCGCTCGCTCGCTCGCTCGCTCTCTCGTACGAGATTTTTTGTTCCACCCAGATCTCCTAAACTACCCAGCGGATTTTTATGAAATTTTTTCTGCAGATACGTGTTATGGTCTAGTTGTGCAAGGTACATTTTATTTTTCAAAATTTTCCTTCGTACTTGAGAAAAAAAATATTTTCCAATATTTTTTCAGTTTTTATTTTTTTTTCTGCGTTATTTTTTATTCAATTGTATTCAAAATTTTCATGCATATGCAGGAAATGATCAATGCATTTGTAGTCGGCTTAGTTTGCTTTGCTTTTGTCAAGAGAAGAAAATGTAATCACACTTGTTTTAAATTTGTTGTTTTATTTGCGACCTAGGCACCTAGGATTTTAAATGAATCTAAATAAATAATAATTTGTGATATATTCAGACTTGCACATACGTCGATGAGCTGCAGGCATGTATGTCTGTATACATTCCTAGTTTATACATTAATCCCGTTTGCTAGAAACCAAATCAATAGTTTACTCTAAAACGAACGGCAAATTTAAATAACATAATAATACAATTACACAACAAATATATTTAAATGAACTGTTATTTTAAAAAGTAGACAATATATTCGTAAATAATACAATATTTTCTTATATCAATATATACTAGATAAATTAGTTCCTACCACATACTATCAATTAATTAAAATATCGACAGTGTCAAATTTTTCATATATAAATGTTTCTTCACTTTTTCATGTTTAACTTGAGGTTTGACAGTATATTTCATCAACCATACCTTCTAGTATTGTTTAGGCTGAGGATTATTTTAACATATTATATTAAAAAAAAATAATAATAATAATTCGAAAGTATAAACTAAGATAAAATATATTCCTATTTCAATTAGAAAGTAAATATTATTAAGTACATTTGCATAACCTGACTAATTATTTATGTCATACTATTCGGATTAAAACATAATTGAAATTTTTTTGAATCGTGAAGTAAGCGTGTTCTTAATGAATAAATCCGTCCTTTGTTATTTTTCCATTATCCTTTGAGTCCGTTTTTAAATTGTTGTGTTTTATACATATCCATTTTATTCTCAACACTGTAATATGTTAAACACACAATGACTATTGCAAAATTGGCGACTGCTATTATTGTCGCAGCTATGGGAAATCCGTAAACCTGCAACAACAGACCTCCAGCCGCAGGACCTACCACCGAACCTAAGGAGAACGCACATGACCACATGCCAGCCACTATTCCCTGAGTGGCTATATTGTCTTCTAAACCACCTGACCTGAATAAAAATGTCAGATATGATACATGGTTGGGTAATTTTCAATTGTTCAAATATTAGTGCAAGGTAATGTAATAGCTTATTTGTCGAAAGAAAATATAAAGACGAAACATCATTTAATTATTATATCTAATTATAGTTTAATAACTCTAATAACTGAACTGGTGTTACTTACAATGCATATACTAACACAGCTTCAAAGGTAGGCAGTTCGGCTAAAGCTAATGACAATCCGAGAAGAGAAAGTGCCACAATGATGAGCCACATAGAGCTAAAATTGAACATACAAATATAATTTTGATATTATAATTACAAATGATATTCCTTGAAGTAGTATATTTACCCATTTAACAATGGCAATAATGGTGAGGGACCCAGTAGAAGGAGTCCTATACAACTAAAGAACAAACCAATAACCATCATTGACCAATGGTTGTTCACTCTCTCTGCTAATACGCCCCAACCTGGACTTGAAATACCATACGCTGCAGAGATGAGTAAAAACAGAAATCCAACCTTCTCTGGAGTTAAGTTGAACTATAATAATACATAAAACATCATATTGATGCAAATATTAATCACAGTAAATAGGTAAATAAAAATGAATCTTTCTGTGTACCTGTCTTAAATGTGGCTCCAAGGTAGGATCTAGGAATGTCCATGTTATAGAAACGATTATAATTACTAATCCAGTAATTATGACACCTGGTATTTTGATCAGCTGTATGATTGACCCAGATTTTTGATCCGATAGAGATTCTGTGAGAAATGTAGAGATGAGTGGTCACACATATAATTTTTCCAAATATAAGGTTCTTACTTGTAGATGGTGGTAGTAACCAGCCGTTTAGCGGAATAGTTACGAGACTGACTGAGCCAACTACGTAAAATGGAAGACCAAAACCCCCGAACTTCAAATATAAATACATAATGTGGATTTACTCAAATAGAAATACATTTTAATATCATACCAGAAAGAAATAGAATTACATTTTAATATCATACCGAAAAGAGGATACCACCAAGTGCTGGTCCTGCACTCATGCCAAGTCCAACAAATGTCTCTATAATGCCCTGCAATGAAAGGAACATAGAATTATTAAATAATATATCCTGTGTTATACCTGACGTTTCACTTACCCTAACTGTTCCTAAATGATCTGGGAAAATTTTCACAATGAGTACATAGCTAGCTGTGGAAAACGCACTGGCACCTAATGCTTCGAGACCACTTATGAGGAAACTTAGAAATGCAAATAGCGCGTAGTGTTCTATGTATTGCAAGAGCCTGTTGAAACATGAAACTAATATTAATGTATGTAAACTAATACACACAATGCATTTGTATTTTTCGTTACATATTATTGTTATATAAGATATTTTTTTTTTATTCGCCATATTTTATTCACATAGACCCCTTTCAGTTTGATCATAATTATAATTCGTATACTATAAATCAGATAATATAAAAACTATCATTTACCCAAATAGAATATCGCATATACCAGACAGTGCAATTCCAGATAAGAACATGGATTTTTCTCCAAAGTGTGGAATCTGAAATAAGCAATAATAAAAATACAAAATTTAGAATTGGAAATTTTAAAATTATTGATGTATAAACTAGCATTTGCAAATGTTTTGGCCATAGTTTATTGTTGATCATGAATAACTATCAAAAACCAACATTTTATTAATACAAATATTAGCATAGGTAAATATAATTTACTTGGAAATCTTATTAATTGTTTAAAGTGTATTTTGTTTCTCTGTGCCTAAACTAGTATTAATACGACTGTTGGTTTTTGTTAATGAACTATAACTTTCATATATGACCAGTGACGAATATTTGTAAAGTCACTTACGATTTTTCCAAAAACTGGCGATGAAACAAACATAATTAAAGCGTAGAAACTAAAGAAAAAGCCAGAAACAGTCTCTGACATTCCTCTTGCGGATGCTTCACGCGGGAAAAATGGCTCCATAATTGTCATCGAACAATAGCACATGAAATTGACTAGAGATAGTGATATTAACGCGAGCTTCTGCTTCAGAGTTAATTTCTTCTTTTCAGATATTTCAGTACTGCAAAAAAATTCAAATTACAGTGAATTTCGCTTATAACGAACCCGCTTATTGCGAACTTTCGCTTATAACGAACCAATCTGTAAAGTACAAACTAAAGTATCATTAAACGTGTGTTATTTTTTTCGCATATAACGAACCCGTTTATAACGAACTTTCGGGTATAACGAACCTTAATTTTTGTAATAATCGCAAAAGTTTTCGGTTATAACGAACTTCAAACGGCATTTTACCAAATAATCAGGGGATTCCTCGAAATCTTTCAACTCCGCATATGTAGGGTCGCCGTAACAGTTTTTGCGGTTCTTGTGTATATGTGGTTAATTGTATGAAAAAAAATTATCGGACCTTCCCGCGATTGGAACGGATCATGCGGAAATTTCAGCATGCTCCACATGTCCTGTTCGCCCCTGTTCACTGTATTTAATGTGATAAAGAAGTACAATTATGAGTTACGCAATTTCGAAAAAAACACGTAAAGCTCTTACTTTAAATAAATAAAAATAATATAAAATAATAAGTATAAACAAAAGTAAAATAAACGATTTTTTCAAATAAGATTCATAAGTGTACAATGTATATGTATTACAAAACAATATCTAACTAAATTTTGAACAAATCTGGATTTGTCTAGTTTTGCAAAACAGTTCTTCATATTATGTGCCTACTTGAAACATGTACCTATGCATTCATAAAAAAAATGAATTTCTGATGTTTATCGTTTATTACGAACTTCGCTTATAGCGAACTATTTTCGTCGGTCCCTTGAGGTTCGTTATAAGCGAAGTTCACTGTATCTAGTAATATCTACGATGACATTTTTTTCTGAACAAAAAATAAAAAATTTTCTTCTTACGAAACTGAATTTAAATTTATACATATTTGACATTTCAAATGCGGATTTCTTTTGGTATTTTGTTTTGTCTCAAAAGCATTATGATATTTTGAATACATGTCAACATATAAATATATTTTACTTAAAATTGGATGGATGTAGAACAAAAATGCGAAGTAAATTTTTATTCAGAATATTGTTTTCTACAATCTCTATTTGCAAACTCTTTCGAAATAAATTCTCAAATAATTCCAAATGTTTCATTTTGATATTCAGTAACATGGTTGGGTTGTTTCCCAAACTTTTTAAGTCGCGACTTCTTTTCTTAATGTCTAAGTACCGTGCGTCCCCCCACCAAACTTTTTCATGAACTAGGAATGGATACAGACATACATGCATGCAGCTCATCGACGTTTGACCAAGTCTGAATATATCACAAATTATTATTTACCTAAATACACTTTTAAAATCCTAGGTGCCTAGGTTGCAAATAAAACAACAAATTTAAAACAAGTGTGAATACATTTTCTTCTTCTTCTCCTGGCTCTAGAGTGCTTATTATAATATCGTGACAAATAAAGTACCACTGGTACGTTATTTGTCTTCTAGTGCCGAATATGTAATATACTGTAACGTTTCAATTTTTTGGCTCGTGAAGCCGGGTCGGGATCGTTTTTGGTTCGCATTCGAAAAATTGAACCGACAATTTTCTGTAACTAACAGGTTATCGCTCCCTTGGTGAGCAGCGCTTGACCTGAACGGTTGTGTTTAGTGTGTTTTTTTGAAAGTTTTTATTTAGTTTCACTTGTGAGTCTGTCCGTCTGCTGCCCAGAAGAAGGACTAAAAAGAATAAAATAAAATAAATTAAAAAAAATATTTTTAAAAACAAGCTTTTATTAAATTGTAATAAAGAAATAAAAGCGTGAGGCGTAAATGTTATGATGTCCAATTTATATAAACATTTGCGCCCCACGCATTTATTTCTTTATTCATTACTTTTTAATTTTTTTAATTTATTTTATTTCTCTTTGAGTTTTTGTTTTATTGTGGTAAGGTTTATCCATGTTTATTATTCTATTTTCCGGTCATTATATACATTGTTGTCTCTATTGCGAGTTGCGAGTAGAGATATACTGTTCAGGCATGCATCGAGCTCGGCAAGCGCGGCCGCTAAGGCGGTGTGTTTTTTTAGCTCATCGACCTCCTGTCGAAGAGCTATAGTGTTCGGTACGATGTCTGTAGCATTCTCCGATTTTAAAAATTTTTGCGCAGAAATCCCGGACTCCTTAGATCACGAAATGACTATTACAACATGTGACCGTATGTATGTTGTTCGTCCGCTCGCTCGCTCGTACGGTTTTTGTTCCACTAACTCCAAATGCGTATTTTTACAAATGCGTATTATGGTCTAGTTGTGCATCTGATTTTTTGTTTTTCAAAATTTCTTTTAGTACTTGAAAAAATAATATTTTTCAAAATTTTTTCAGTTTTTATTTTTTTTCTCCTTTATTTTGCACTCAATTGTATTCGAAAATTTCTTGCATATGCAGGAAATGAAACATTATTATTCCGTATTTTGAAAAATTATGTAAGACTCCTTAGATCACGAAATGACTATTACAACATGTGACCGTATGTATGTTGTTCGTCCGCTCGCTCGCTCGTACGGTTTTTGTTCCACTAACTCCAAATGCGTATTTTTACAAATGCGTATTATGGTCTAGTTGTGCATCTGATTTTTTGTTTTTCAAAATTTCTTTTAGTACTTGAAAAAATAATATTTTTCAAAATTTTTTCAGTTTTTATTTTTTTTCTCCTTTATTTTGCACTCAATTGTATTCGAAAATTTCTTGCATATGCAGGAAATGAAACATTATTTTTCCGTATTTTGAAAAATTATGTAAGACCATTGAAGAAAAAAATATTTTTAAATTAAAAAAATGAACAAAAGAAGATCAATGCATTTATAGTCGGCCTAGTCCGCTTTGCTTTTGTCGAGAGAAGGAAACGGTTTCGCACTTGTTTTAAATTTGTTGTTTTATTTGCGACCTAGGCACCTAAGATTTTAAAAGTGTATTAAGATAAATAATAATTTGTAATACATATATTCAGACTTGACCATACGTCGATGAGCTGCAGGCATGGATGTCTGTATCCATTCCTAGTTTATTAAGAGTTATCTAGCTACATGGTTATATTCGAAGTTTGATTGTTGCTTTCATTTAGTTAACACCAAGGTAATGGTCTGTTTTCTGTGCTTTTTGTAGCCGTGCTTAGTTAATCTCTGTAAGAGATTTCTAGTGCGGTAGCCATTGCGCTATCCGCCGTTTTGGTTTTGGTCTACCTTGAGGAAACATTTTGGTTATTGATCGCACCCCATCGAGGGAGTAGAGCCCTTGTGAAATATTCAATTAAGACTATATTTTCAATACTAGTAGTTCTGTATGTCGTGCCGTAACTAACATCCGAGACCGTAGTACAGTACTTGCCTTGTATCGTGGTCCTTTGTGTTTTCCTTATTTAAGAGCCGTCATGCATTCTTTCTAGGAGTCGCATTTTTTTTTGTTTCCCCCTCTGTAGTTTCCTCAGTCAGGTCAGTTAAAATTGTATTTTGTATTTTTCTTGCGCCCGTATGCTTTAAATTATATTTTGTATCGTTCTTGCGCCTGCGCGCTCTAATTATATTTGATAGTTCACTTGCGCCTGTGCACTGTAAATATTTTCGATTTCTCCTTTACGTGAATGCGCGCAATAATTGTTGGATTTATCGTATGCTTTTGTTGGTAAAGTAGGTAGTATTGTATATTTATTTCTCATGCTTCTATCTTGTGTTTGAGCTGTACGTGTCGTTTGGGGGCAGGCGGAAGCACGAGTAAACTGTAACAGGCTAGTCCTGAGTAGGAAGTTTAGGCACTGGCAGGCTACCCCCAGCCGCGACCCACCTAGAGCCCGACCAACACTACGCCGAGTGTGCCCAGACGACGAGAGGAGGAAGGACCTACCTCTGACCCCCTGAGGGAACCACTACGCTTTCAACGCTGCGTATATTTTGCCGAGAGAGCCGCGTGTTCCTCTATCTCCATCATCGCTGGCGCTCTGCACGGCCGGACTGCGCGGTCGCGAGTACGCCCTGCCAGTGGAGAAGACGCTGACCTAAACTCGTTTTTGTTCCTGGTGCCAGGGACGCAGTACCCCCTGGGTGGAGGCCCTGCTTCCTCCACCTTGACATTGTAAGTCCTAAGGTAGGTGGCGCCCAACTACATTGTTTTTTGTTAAATTGTAAAAAGTTAAGTATAATTTATTTTCTCTCATTTATTTATTCATGTTGTTCTTATTTCTTTTGTCAAAACGTCATAAATCTTGAATACAAGCAATATTTAATCCGGGAAGATTGGAATAATGTTAAGCAGTTCTCGATGTGCAGAACGAAATATATTAATAAGCAATAATTAAAGAACTGACGTTTCGACAATGCGTTTTGTGGCCATTTTCAAAGCGACGAAACAAATATTCCTATAAAACCTACATAAACTAATAAACAAATTAAAATATAAAGTCCAAATTGCCTATTTAAATATCACATTTGTAAGAAAAAAACTTATGATTTTAAAATGTAAGTCATGACCCTGCAAGGTCATGTTGGAAGACAACGACAGTCAAGAAAGTAAAATGGTGACTAGTGAAATTATATTAACAAAGATAATGACATGAAACTAGTTCATTTAACGCCCTACTGTCCATCTTGGGAAACAAACGTAAATAAGCGCCATAATTTGAGCTTAAATGACAAAAATCTGTAATATGGGTAATAATATGATTGTTAAGGTTAATGTAAACACTAAAGCAATAACTACTGCTATTTTGTAACGTTTAGGAGAATAATCAAAGAAGGGTAAATATCTACCTGAAGAAGTGGCTTTTCTATACCAATCGAATATGAATGTATTATCTACACGTTGAATAGTGATGTCTAAGAAATTGATAGAATTATTTAATTCTGATTCCACAGTAAAATGTAAATAAGTGATTAAAAATAGATTAAATTTAATAGATTGCCCAACAATTATGTATGATATTTCAATTATATTCTTTACTTACAGGAATTCAAAAATTTACCGATTTTTATATATACCTATAGATTTTTATTGCACAGTGTATAGGAATTCAAAAATTTACCGATATTTATTTGCACAGTGTATGATAATAGTATTGTGCGTTCCATATTTTTAAACGTTTAAATATAAAGCATATTTCATTTACAGTTGTACAATTGGATACCTTTCTAATATTTTGAATAATTCTGCATAAAGTTTAGTAATCTTTCATACTTTGTGTACCGTTTAACTTGATTATAGACACAATTTATATAAATTAAAAAACAAAAATCATACATTATAAAATACCTACATAGCACTTACTAAAATAAAATTAAACGAAAAAACTAAAATCTAAAGTCAACTAAATTTAATTTAGACATTTAAAAAGAATCGAATAATTTAAATCTATTTGTTCATTTAGTAAATTGAAATTTTTGGGTTTATATTTAAAAATTTCTATACTGCAATGTATTATTATATCACGTCCTTCTCTATTAAAAGTGTAACAGTGTACAATGTACACATTACGGCCGGCATACGGCGATGCCGCTATCACTGCCTGTTGTGCCAAACAATTGAACGAAATACGATTTTGACAGTTTAATCAGCAAACAACGGTGTTCATTCTGTTTACGAATATTGATAAATTTTGCCTATAATTGATAAATAAACTGTGGTTTTGTGTTATTTGGTCGTAATCAAGTTTGAATTAATTATTGGCATTATTATTATTATTTAACTGACAATTTTATATTATTTATTCGGTGTTTTAATTCCTAAGTACAGTGTGGTATAGTATGATAGTCCGATATGTCATCATTATGGGTAGAATAACTTTCTATTAATTAAATTTTATTATAATAGTGTACCCGATGAAAGAAGAAAGAAAGCATAGTACTCTTTTTATTTTGTATTATTCTTTAGATTTTCACTTACAGATCCTATATATAATGAGAGTTACAAATGAAAATGATGTAAATGCTTATGACAGGAATATATATCAGGTAACCAAAAAAGTTCGTGCGGTTTTTGATGAAAAAATATAAAAAAATTTACAAATCTGTAATAAACTATTATTCAGCGAAGTAATCACCATCGCACTCAATGACCTTGTGCCTACGTGACACCAATTTTTGTATGCCGGTATTGTAAAATCTACGGATTTGGAATAAAAAAATTGGCGGACTGCATCTATAACATCAACACTCTGGAGTGTTTGATATTGGATTAGTTGCTGACAACAAATGATAAGATCGTTTAGAATTGGAGTACAGTATCCACTTTTCGTCGGAAGTTAACAACCGATCAAGAAAAGGTTAAAATTTCAAAAGGTGCCAAGTTTGTACTCATAGAGTAAACAACGAATTAACGTTTTGTTCGTGGCCATTTTAAATTATTATTATTATTTATTTATAATAGGAATTAAACAATTGTCACAAAATTTGTATGCATCAAATGAAAGAGGAATGCATACGAAAGTAAATGACCGTATGTAAATAAGTGCTATCAATAAATAACTAAGAAAATATCCACGGCAATCTATATTAGAAAAACCGCACGAACTTTTTTGGTTACCTGATATATATATATATATATATATATATATATATATATATATATATATATATATATATATATATATTTATATATAGTAAACCATTATTTCACCACAATCATTTCGTGAATCATTTATATATTATAAAACATTGCGCAATTTTTGCGATGGACTAAGTTCTCGCCAGCAACGCCGCGCACTTGGTCCACAGAAACAAGTGTCAATAATTTCTTAATTTACTTATTAAGATATATTTTCCTGTAGTTATTATTATCACTGGATATGAAATATTCAGTGGTGTGATTAGTATTACTCGACAAAACAAGATTAGTTAATTATACACAAACTAGATGAAATAAATGATCGAAGTTCCAGGTGCCTAAAAATACATTCATAATTCGTGTGGTTTATTTTTCAATATTTTCGGAAAGTCATACCTACTGAGTCATAACAACAAATATACAAATTTATTGTAAAAACGAATATTCTGTAAATACATCGAAGGAAAAATGGTGGGCTCTCCCGTGAAGTATGCAGTGTGTCCCAGCGACTACATAGGTAAATTAACATTGGGAAATTATATAAGGATCAACTATTGCCTTGAGAGTGACAAAAACAAAAGATTTAAAACAAAGAAATTTACTTCAGTCAAATAATTTTACATTACATAATTATTTAAAACAATTTTATTTAAAATAGGAAATTGGGTGCGTGAATTGCCTTCGCAAAAGTAATAAAAACGGAACCCTGAATGTTAACGAAGTAGATACTTTGGCAGCTGTCGAAGTGTGAGGGAAATTACAAATAATCTCGGTGAATCACCGCATTCATAAAAAATACAAATATTTTGCTTAAAAATATTACACGCTGTTATTAGCAGCACATAGTGAAAAACGAATCACTTTTTGTGAATTAATGTTTAATAAATGTAATGCTTTAGAAAATATTTGTTTCACTGACGAGTACACATTTACATTAAATGGGAAACAGAATTTTATGACAGATTAGGCCACTGTCTGCGAGTCAAGGGGAACAGGTTTGAACATTTCATTGATTAGTACCTGCTAGTGATATTGAATTTACTGCTTATCTGTTGTGTTTTTCTTCGTTTTTCCATAACAAAATGCAATCTCTTAAGCTTTTTGTTGTTGGTATGTATTACTGAAAATCATCCAAATTTGTTTCTACACAAACTTTATTATAAAATAATAAATATAACAATATTATTTATCCCTAAAAATTATTTATTTGCAAGAATATTGATAATTCAATGGTAACAGTTGTATTGTTTCAGCAAATTTAAAAAATAACAGCAATCTGACAGTATTAAATTTGATTAATTCAACTACCTACTGTTTAATTTGTGACAATCACATGTTTAGATACAGACACAGTAATACTTGATCCTTACATAATTTCCCAATGTTAATTTTCCTATGTATTGTAGTCGCTGGGACATACTGTATACTATTGTCTTTGGGAATGTTTCCATGCAACCAGGCATGCAACGTACCATAACAGCAGACATTTATTTACAAAAACCTTTGTTATAATAACAACTCCTCTGGGGAAATTGTTGTCTTATTTTGTCCCTAGGGAGTAAATGCTTTACTTCTGTCACAATTTTGTGGCCATAGAAACCAACTTCTACTCCCGGCCGTGGAAAATATGTTTTTACATCATATTCATCCATTTGTTCCTCGGTCTTCCTCGCATTCGTGCTCCTTAAATTTCCCCCAAATAAATTTTCTGTCAGTCTATCTTTTTATTTATGATAATACCGGTATTGAATTTCCTTTAATTTACTGTATTGACACATTGTTTCTAAATAAACTATTTTTATAAATTAAATGAACGTTGTTTTGCTTACTTGGCTGTTTGAAGTCGGTTACTACCATCCATGTCATCTTTATTTCTCTGCTTCTGCAATTCCAATTTTGCAGTGTCGTGCTGATTACGAATCACGTGTGTTTTTGATGTTGTTGATATCGGCAACGTGTCTTTACCTGATGCAACCATTTTTTTTAAAATTCGAAATTTTTAATGAATAGTAGCAAATAACAACTATAGCTGGTTAATTGATATTAACTAATGTTGAAACAAACTATTTGTGAGTGCGTTCCTGTATGAATACTCTTTTATAACAACATAAATAATACTAATATTACGTCTGTTACAATTATATAGCTATTACTTTATACAGTCATATCAATAATTTATAACATATACGAGTATAAGAAGTAATCCACCAATAAATAATATTAATCTACTGATATTTCATTTTCTTTTTTATCTGTATTAATTATCATACTATGTTTTTAACAATATAATAAAAATTCTGTGTTGTCATATTTACAGTTTTATATAGTCACTAACGATTCTAATTCATCTGTTATCATTTAAACAAATGCTGAAAATTATTGTGCCGATTAAATTTTCTGATTAAAATATAAATTGCCATCTTTTTAAAGTTCGTTCGTAGTTTATCAACAAACAACAAAATCTGGCTTAGCAGACCACGCATGGGAAAACAAACACAACATTCAATGGGGGAATGCCAGGATAATAAAGAAAAAACAACATTGGTTCAAAAGGAAATTCTGGCAAGCGGCCATCATCACGACCAACCAAGAAAGTTTCAGGAACCTTAGTGGTGAGATTAAACCTGTCTGGAAGAAGTTTATCCATAAGGACCCCACACTATCCATAAAAACCCCACTCACATCACACAAAAACCTAACCCGCTTGACAGCACATCATTTACACAGACGCCACTGCCAACACACAATAATGACAATAACCACGTCACACTTGAACACAAAGCACACAACACTATCCAACCAAACGGTATCAAAGCCGTTATTAAGAATTCAAGGATCATTATTAGTTAACCTGATGAAGACAACTGATCTTAGTTGTCGAAACGTTGTGTATTAATATTGATGTTATTGACTAGGTGTTAAAAGTGAATTTAATAAAAAAAAAAAAGTCTGAAACCCCCACGTGGCGCGTCCTCAGGTGGCGGATAGAGGAATGCCCGCTAGATATAGCGGGTAGGAGGGAAATAAAATACCTCCCGCGGACCAACAGACTGAGGGAAGGTCACCCCGAGAAAAAACCAAAGACGATCGGTTTGAACTGCAGCCCACTGGGAGTGCCCTTTGCAGGGGCTGATGTGAGCTTGCTCTGCCGACGTGGTAGCTGCAGGGTATAACCAGGGACCAGCCCCTTCGGGCCCTGATCAGGAAGTACGTATTGAACTTGGAGATCGGAATCCGAGTCGCCCCGGGCGAGCTCCAGTCCGTCCGTGTATTCCGGGACTGGTAAAGCGGAAGCTGGGCCTCAGGGAACTGGGGTAGGTTCAACGAACCGAGGGTATACCCGTTCCCAGCAATTTCTGGCCCGCCCCCCTACATGGATTCAGTAAACCCAAGGGAGAAGAACTCGGCAGAGTTCAGAAGAGTGAAGTTTCTGGCACTGGGAAAGAAGATTATAGATCTTCTAGACTTTGTTAAGCCGAAGCATAATGTGCACAGCGAGATCAAACGGATGGCGAATTCCATACGTACGATGTACGACCAGCTCGCGGACATGGAGGAATCGTCACCCGCGAAGCTGCGATCTTCACGCCCCGACCTCATAATCGTAAAGGCGAAGGAGGGAGGCCCCTCGTACGCGGACATACTGAGGAGGATGAAGAGCGACCCATCACTGAAGGAAGTGGGAGGGAGTGTCACCAAGGTAAGGAGGAATGCGGCTGGCAACCTGCTGCTGGAGCTCAAGAAGTCCGTAGCAGTCAACCAGGTCTCGGACGCTATTTCTAAGAATCTGGGCGAGTCAGCGAACGTCGTGGTCCGGAAGGATGAGGTGACACTCGAAATCCGGGACCTTGACGAGCTGACTACGACCACGGACGTCTGCGGAGCCCTTTCCAAGGAGTTGGGGGTAACCATCGCAACACAGGCCATCAAGTCCATCCGGAAGGCGTACAAGAGTACGCAAACAGCTGTAGTCCGACTACCCGCGAACCTAGCCAAGAAGGCAGTGGAAAACGGTCGGGTGCGCATCGGGTGGGTTAACTGCCGCGTCAGGGAGAAAATCGACGTGCGGAGGTGTTACAGATGCTGGGCCTTTGGACATCTGGCGCGTGACTGCAAGGGGACGGACAGGTCCAAGTGCTGTCTCCGATGCAGCGAGGCGGGCCACACACGCGCGGCATGTGCGAGTGCGAAGGCGATGTGTGTGCTGTGCGTGGACAGGAGGAACCACGCGACCGGGAGTTTTGGATGCCTAGCCTACCAAGTAGCTGCGAAGGCAGCGACAGGTAGAAAATGAAGATCATCCAGCTAAATCTCAACCACTGCGAGGCAGCACAAGATCTGCTGACCCAAACAGTGAGAGACCTCAGCGTCGACATCGCTCTCCTGTCGGAGCAGTACAGGGATTCGGAGAACACACGAGCCTGGATACCCGACGCGTCGAGCCGGGCTGCCATATGGGTATGCGGAAAGACCTTCCTCCAGGAAGCGCCGCAAACACCGAAAGCCGGATTCACCTGGGTCAGAGTGGAGGGTATGTACGTCTACAGCGTCTATGCTCCACCAAGCGCCTCGCAGGAAGAATTCGAGATCCTATTGAACGACTTGGCAGAGGGCGCGAGAGGTCGGCGACCGCTCATCATCGCAGGCGACTTCAACGCGTGGGCAGCAGAATGGGGCAGCAGGGAGACCAACAGAAGAGGGGAGGCCCTCCTCGACTTCGCAACTTCCCTGGAAGTAGCCCTCCTCAACGTCGGCACGATTCCGACGTTCGCCCGAAATGGCAATACCTCCATCGTGGACGTGACCTTTGCCAGCGAGAGTCTCTCTCCTCAAATCACGTCATGGCAGGTCAGTGACCACTACACTCACAGTGATCACCAGGCCATCGTCATCGAAATTGCCGTAGAGGGAGCACGAGGGGCGAGAGAGGTGCCAGTTCCTGCGAAGTGGAACGCCAGGTCCTTTGACCGTGAATCACTCACCGTCATGGTGGGCGAGGAGGTCCAGCTAGCGGGATCCGCAGAGCACATGTCGACGCAGCTAATGGCGCTGATCACAAACGCCTGTGACGCAGCCATGGCAAAGAGCACCAAAGGGAAACGTCATGCTCCGGTTTACTGGTGGAACGAGGAGATCGCCGAAAATCGGAGGCGGTGTCACCGTACCCGGAGACAGGCACAGCGCGCCCGAAGTCACGAGGACTATGACGCTCTGAGACTCAGACATCACGAGGCGCGGGGGGCCCTGAGGAAGGCTATCAGGGAAAGCAAGCGGCGCAGTTGGATCGAGCTATGTGACACGGTCGACAGTGACCCGTGGGGTAGGCCGTACTGTAATGTCGAGGCTAAAGAGCCGTACTACGGCTCCACCATCCTGCCCAATGTTGCTGGAGAGGATTGTGACAACTCTCTTTCCACACCAGCCGGAAATGACGTACACCGAGGAAGGGCCACTCGAGCACCGCCCCGACATACCGGGGATCACGGAAGACGAACTGTTCAAGGCCTGCAGCAAGATCGGGGACTCGAAAGCACCAGGCCCGGACGGCGTTCCCAACGTCGCTCTCAAAGCAGCAATCAAGTCCCGACCAGACGTATTCCTCCGGACGTACAACACCTGTCTCGCCGAAGGAATCTTCCCCAACCGGTGGAAGAAGCAGAAACTGGTCCTTCTCCCGAAAGGAAACAAGCCACCGGACGACCCGTCATCGTACCGTCCGATCTGCCTGCTGGATTCGGCGGGCAAAGTGCTCGAGAGGATCATCGGCAATCGATTAGAGGAGACTACCGAAGGAGCCCAGACCCTGTCGCAAAGTCAGTATGGATTTCGGAAGGCGAGGTCCACCGTCGATGCCATAAACGTAGTCGTGGACACCGCGCGCAAGGCCATCGCTGGCAAACGGTGGAAACGAGGGGCTAAGCAGTACTGCGCCATTGTCACTCTGGACGTGAGGAACGCGTTTAACTCGGCGAATTGGGATCGTATCCTATGCGCGCTGAGGGAGATGGAGGTCCCAGAGTACATCAGGCGTATAATCGTGAGCTATTTTAGCGATCGAATCCTAATGTACAGCACAAAAGAGGGACTCAAGAGTCGTAACATCACGGGAGGTGTACCACAAGGTTCGGTACTCGGCCCCCTGCTGTGGAATGTCATGTACGACGGGATACTCAGGCTGCTCCTGCCCACAGGAACTACAACGGTAGGCTTTGCAGACGACGTCGCGGTGGTGGTGGTTGCCAAACACCTAGAAGAAGTCACCCAGAGGGCGAACGAGGCTGTCGCCATAATCCGCCAGTGGCTCTCATCAGCCGGTCTACATCTCGCGGACCAGAAGACTGAGGCAGTTCTCGTGACCAGCAGGAAAGCCAGGGAGACTATTACCCTCACAGTTGGAGGCTGCGACATACCTTCCCAGCCGTCATTGCGATATCTGGGAGTCCAGATCGACGCAAGGCTCCGCTTCGACGAACATCTTCGAGTCGCGAGCACCAAGGCCGGCGCAGTGTGCAACGCGCTAACGCGGATTATGCCAAGGATTCGTGGCCCAAAGCACGCGCGGCGTAGGCTCCTCTCGAGCGTCGTAGTCTCGGTGATGCTGTACGCAGCCCCGATCTGGTCGGAAGCCATGTCAGTGCCATCGTACGCGCGACAAATGACTTCGGTCTACCGTAGGAGTGCCCTGCGGGTGGCCCGGGCATTTCGAACTACCTCGTACGACGCGGTGTGCGTGATTGCCGGCATGATGCCTATTTATCTGATGGCAGAGGAAAGGACACCCACCGGCGAAGGCGCAAGGATCAGGCGACCAACCGACGCATCATTGCTGCGGAATCCAAGACGGCAATGATAGCGCAGTGGCAGCAACTCTGGGATGCATCGACCAAGGGACGGTGGACTCATCGCCTCATCCCTGACATCATAGCGTGGACAACGAGGCAGCATGGAGAGGTGGACTACTACCTCGCGCAGTTCCTGACGGGACATGGCGGCTTTAGAGCTTACCAACATCGCTTCAAGCTGGACGACGACGCCTCGTGCCTCGCTTGCCAGCATGCCCAGGAAGATGTGGAGCATGTGTTCTTCCAGTGCACGCGCTTCGAGGGTGAACGCGAGACGCTGCAGCGGCACTCTCGACAGCAGCTGACCCCGGAGAACATCGTCGGCGAGATGATGCGCAATGAGACCACCTGGAACGCGGTATCCAATGTCGCGGCAGTGGTCATCCAGAAACTCCGACAGGCGGAGAAATCGAGGAGAGGCGAAATGGTATAGAGCCTACACAGAGGGAGGGCTCGTAGACACCTGGAGGGCTCAGAACAGCCAGTCTGCCCCCCGCGAAGTAATACCTGACGGTGGTCCCGCGGGGTGGTGGGATGCATGGGAGGTGGTTTTAGCTGGTAAGAATCCAGCACGGGTCGAAGTACGGGCTTCGATACCTGTCTTCTGAAGATTTCCACCTGCCCTCGAAAAAAAACACACACACACACACACACACACACACACACACACACACACACACACACACACACACACACACACACACACACACACACACACACACACACACACACACACACACACACACACACACACACACACACACACACACACACACACACACACACACACACACACACACACACACACACACACACACACACACACACACACACACACACACACACACACACACACACACACACACACACACACACACACACACACACACACACACACACACACACACACACACACACACACACACACACACACACACACACACACACACACACACACACACACACACACACACACACACACACACACACACACACACACACACACACACACACACACACACACACACACACACACACACACACACACACACACACACACACACACACACACACACACACACAACTGGACCCGTTGGTCGCTCTCAATGCTCTGTATATTGTTATTGTAAATTATACCTTCATTCCTATGAACATTTAATTAGGCTTATTACTAAAGACCGGAATTCTGAGCTTTTTGCTTACACTCAATATTAAAACCAAATTCAAATTGTTTTCAAGTCTGCACAAATCACATAACAAAATGTTATAGCCGCCCATCATGCTTTTTTTGCACTATTGATGATTTTATGCCTTTTTAAACACAAGCTTATTTCAAGCTTATTTGTTTGTTTTAGAGCTTCAATAATTTTTTTTTGATAATTTATGCTATCAGCAACGACATGACAAATATTGTTTCCTAAAATATTGTTTTTCAATTATATAAATTAGTATCTCTGTCACTCCGTGGAAAGAATCAAGACATAAAGCAGGAAATCCAGTGGCTAAACAAGTGTCGTGTGAAACGGGTTTTACACAAGCGCACCGCGTTTGTTCTTTCTTGATGATCTTAGCATTCCCCCATTGAATGTTATGTTTGTTCTCCCATGCGTGGTCTGCTAAGCCAGATTTTGTTGTTTCCCCTCTCTTCGTGTGTGTTAGGTGTTCGCGAAGTCTTGTGTCTAATGGGCGTTTGGTTTCTCCTATGTAGCTTTTCCCACATTCGTAAGGTATTTGATAAATGCAGTCTTTTGTATCTGATGAATTTTTTAGTCTATTGCTGCCAAAAAGGCTTCTTATTGTTGATGTCGTTTGAAATACTGTTTTGATGTTTAATATAGCAGCAACTCTTCTTATTTCTTCTGATATACCTTTTGTATACGGTATACATAGTAGATGTTTATGTTCTTCCTCGGGAGTGGTCGTTTTAGTTTTGGTTGCTTTTGGCTGCGTGATCTTCTTGATTATGTTGTGTTTGAAACTGTTTCGAAGTAGCGTTTCATGAATTATTTTCCGTTCTTCTGCTATGGCTTCATTTGTGCTGCAGTATGTGTCTGCGCGGTGCAGAAAAGATTTTGCTACCCCAATCTTTGTGCTTCCCGAGTGGTTTGATTCAAAGTTGAAATATCTACCTGTGTGTGTGTAGGTTTCCTGTATACACTTGTCACAGTGTAGGAAACTCAGTTTGTTGGCCTCCTCGATTTCCATAGTAAATTTGATTGACGAATGAGTGGTATTCAGAAGTTTGAAGAATTTCTCTAGTTTATCCTGACCATGATTCCAAATGATGAAAGTGTCGTCCACATAGCGTAACAATACTTTGGGCTTTAATTCACTTCCATTATGGGTGATCTTTTCAAATTCCTCCATAAACAAATTTGCTATTAACGGTGATAGTGGTGATCCCATAGCAAAGACCGTCTGTTTGCTTGAAGAATGTTTCTTTGGTCTGGAAATATGTTGTTGTCAGGCAGCATTTTAGCATTTCCACAATATCAGGTATGGTTAGGTTTGTCCGTTCCACGAGTGACATGTCTGCTTTTAATTTCTGTTCGACAAATTTTAACGAATCAACAACAGGCACATTTGTGAATAGACTTTCTACGTCGAAACTGACCAATATGTCGTTCGCTTCAATCCTGAAATTGTTTGTCATTTCTATAAAATGTTGTGAATTCTTCACGAAACTTTGTGTTGAGCCTGCCAGTGGTGAAAGTATTGGAAGCAAGAATCTGGACAGTGCGTAGCAAGGTGATTCCCGTGAACTCACTATTGGTCTCAGGAATCCCAGCTTTATGTATTTTTGGTAGCCCATACAGATGTGAGGGTTTGCTCTGGTGTGGAGTGAGATTGGTCCGCATTCAATCGGATAATGTTTCTTTGTGCTTCCTTATGATGTTGTAGACTTTTCGTTCCACGCTGGTAATTGAGTCTTTCTTCAGTTCCTTGTACTATCCTTTCTCCAAGACTTCTCCTAATTTCTTCTCGTAATCCACTGTGTTCAAAATTACGGTCGCATTGCCTTTGTCTGCTGGTAGTATTCTGATGTTTGAATTATTTCTAAAGATTTTTAACGCTGTTACTTCTTCTTTGTCTAGATTTGGTTTGATTGGTGTCCTCTTTTCTAGGATGGTTTTGATTTTCCGTCTGAGTTCCTCTGTAGCTGTTTCCGTTAATTTGTATGCTGTTGCTTCTGTTGTTTCAATCATATCTAAAGTCGACACATGCTTTGGTGTTATCGCATAGTTTAATCCTTTTTGCCAGAACTTTAGTTTGTTCATTTGTCAATGATAAGGTTGACAGGTTGATAACTGTTTTCTTTATAGTTTTATCGTGAGCTGTTGTATTTTTAACCTTTAGTTTTTCCAATTTCTTGTTCTGCCAAAGTTGTTATTGTTCCGAGACTTTTTGGCATTGTCTCCTAATTTTGTTTAAGATTGGTGTGTAGTCCTCTTCCTTGGTTTTTAATGTTATTCTCTCCAAGTTTTCGATTGCCTTTTGATTTAATTCGGATTTCTGCCATTTCAGGTAGCTGATCCTTTCACGTACAAGCTTCCTGCTGGCGTCTTCTGTTATCTTGTTTGCCCTTCTTCCTTGTGTTGGAGACTTTATTCGCAATCCATACGGTATGATGTTGCTGTTTCTTGCTGAGATCAGAAAAGTCAGGTGACTCAGAATTATTGTCAATTGAAGTTGGATTTTTTCGGAACCTCGGTACTCTATGTTGATACCGCGTCCATACCGGGTGTACAATTTTTCTTTGAATGATGAAAGATGATCATCAAGAAAGAACAACCCTGGTTCAAAAGGAAATTGTGGGAAGCGGCCATCATTACAACCAACAAAGAAATCTTCAGCAACCCGAGTGTTGAGATTAAACCCGTCTGGAAGAAGTTCATCCATAAGTACCCTACACTATCCATAAAACCGCCAACAACATCACACAACAAATCCAACATGCTTGACAGGACATCACCTACACAGACGCCGCCCACAACACATAATAATAACCACGTCACACTTGAACACACATCACGGATCATTACACACCCTTACAACACACGGTATAAAAGCCGTAATTAGGAACTCATGGAACAGTATCAGTTCACCAGATGAAAACAACTGATTTTAGTTATCGAAACGTTGTGTATTAATGTTATTTTACTATGTGTTATTAAGTGTATTTAATAATAAATTTATATTTGGTAACAACTAGTTTTATTAACTTAACATACAGAAGATGGAAGTCCAAACGTGTTATAAATCATTATCAACATCTTCTACACCATTCAAAGAAAAACTGTCTCCACTTCTTGCGAATTAAAGCCACAAGTGAAATACCGCTTAACTTCCTTACAAATTCAGATCAACAGTACAATCTCCCTTTTTCAATGCAAGAATTTAACAATGCATTACAGCATACTGGCAACACTTCTGTGGGTCCAGATGACATCCCTTATGCCATGCTGCGTCATCTTTCCTGTGAAATAAGAGACCAAGTATTGAGTTATCTAAATCACTTGTGGCATACTGACGATTATCTTGATATCTGGCGTGAAGCCACATTCATTCCAATACTCAAACCAGACAAAAACCCACACTTGCCTTCTAGCTACCGACTAATATTCTTAACTTGCCATTTGTCAAAAATATATGAACGAATATACGAATGATAAATATCCGACTGGTCTGATACCTTGAAGTCAATGACCTCATTGATAAACACCAATGTGGCGCTCGCAAACACCACTCTACATCTGATCTACATGTATTCCTTACTAACGCTATTTACACTAGCTTTCAAAAACGCAACCACCTTGTTGCTGTTTTCATCAATTTAGAACAGGCGTTTGACATGACTTGGAGATATGGAATATTAAACAGAATTCACAAGTGGGGAATGCGTGGATACATACCACAATTCATTGATAACTTCCTTATAACTGTGCATTTAAAGTGCGCACATTCCCCAGGCTCAAACTGAACAACAGAACCATAGAGGTTGTGAATGATGTTAAATTTCTTGCCCTGATCTATGACAGATATTTAACATTGAAGCAACATACAAACCATCTAGCAGCCCAATGTCGCAAATCACTTAACGCAATTAAGTGCCTTGCTGGCATCAACTGGAGTGCTGGCCGAAATTGGCTACTACGTTATACACCTCGCTTATTTAATCCATGATGAATTACGGTTCGATTGCATATTCTTCGGCCAAACCTACCCACCTAAATAAGTTAAATGCAGTTCATAACACCGGTATACGAATTGCTACGGAAACATTCAGAACAAGACTTCTTTCAAACGTATGCTGTAATTCAGGACTAGCATCACTAAGTATTCGGCGAGTGCGATTAAGAATGAAATTAATTGTCGGCATTCTTGCCAAACCAGAACACCTGGTTTACAACGTCCTATTTCAGAACCCAGAAACAACCAGTGCTTTCCGCAAGAGCTCAACCTATTTATGTCCTCTAGCAATTAAACTTACCAAACAACAGGACAATCTGTCAACGTATTCCCGCTCATCACACCTAAAACCCCTATCTGTCCCTAACAAAATTACTAAAAGACTCAACGCCACATCCCCTCTATATCCAAGAATTTTTTTCCCTGGTTGAACAATACAAAACATCATATCATATTTGTACCGATGGTTTTAAAACCAGTAACGGCACTGGATGCGCCTGATGCAGCTTACTCTTTCCCAGTTTCTCCCATGTGCTCGGTATACACAACTGAACTACATACTATCCTTGCATACACAAAATAAGACAACCACCTTCGTGTGGATACTTGGACATGTAGGAATCCCAGGCAATCACGCGGCGGACCTCGCTACATCAGTCGCTGCTAATAGTGTTAATAATATTTGTTAAACTGTAAGAATTGATGATATGTTGTTGTCTGTCTCTAACTACTGCTCTAGAATATGGCAGGGTGATTGAAACCGTATCCCAGATAAGTTGCAATAGTTTTAGTAGGCCAGTTGTGTGACAAAAGGGGGTTATATTGTTGATACAGTCCATGTTGTTTTTCAAAATCCTCTTTAATGGGCCGTTGATGTTACAACTTAGCCGATGGACATTACACAGTGTGCAATCTTCGAGTAGGTGTTTTACAGTGATTCTTGTGTTGCATTGGTCACAGATAGATGCTTCCTCTCCCAGAACAAGGTGTAAATGAGTAATACAGATGTGGCCTATCCGCAGGCAGGTGATTGTAGTTTGTTCGCTTCTTGTTAAGGTGTGTGCTGTGGTCCATCGTGTTACTTCTGTGTTGATCTTCCGCAACAATTTTTGAAATCGGAAGATGCTACAGACATCATACCGAACACTATATCTCTCCGGCAGGAGGTCGATTAGCTAAGAAGGGAACAGCAGCCCTTGTACAAGGTGGCGCAAAATTAATCACTCTATCGGAATTTGCTCTTATTTTCGATGAGCCAAAAATAATGCATATTTGCCAGTTCTTTTTTTTGTGATTTTCTATTACATTTTATTCAAATTTTTCTTGCATGTGCAGAAAAGGATAGAGAATTTTTCCATGGAAGAAAAAATATTATTTAATGAATTTTGACGTTACTCTTTGCTTTTGTCAATGAAAGACAATATTATGAGACTTTTTAAAATTTGTTGTTTCATTTGTAATTTTGTGTTTGTGATATTAAAAGAGTAATTATTAATTAGTAATATATTCAGACTTGGATATACGTCGATGAGCTACAGGGATGAGTGTATGTACACAATCTAATATACATACATTTTGGAAAGACACTGTAAATAACAATTATCGTTCATTTATTCTCCACGTAAGAAATGCATTAATATAATCAAATATCTACAACAGGGCAATTAATTTACTTAAAACGATTAATATCTGAATATTTATTACAGTTATGATATAAATACATTTGTCCTTCGGCAATAAATATTATATAATTATCATATACTGGGCAACACTTATCAATTTAAAGACTTGCCAACGTATATTAGCAAGAGTCTTGATATGTGCTAAATAGACTTGACTGACTTGGGCTATACTGTACTCTGCAAAACGCTGCTACCAATAACGTACTAATTTGAAATACAATAATAAAATGGCAGTGAATACTGTATTATTAGATTTTTTAATCGATCCTGTTCAGATTCAGAGTGACAATCAAACAGCCATTCTACTGACAAAAATTGAAAATATACTTCGTGATTATTTAACTAATATTAAGTTAATAAGTAACTTTACTATTCATGGCAGTACAATTAAAATATTTACGAGTGACTTTGGAACTTTGACAACTTTACGAATTTACAACCACGGTTTAACAATTAATATCGAATATTTTAAGAGGAATAATCAGGAAGCGGTTATATGGTTCGAGATAAGTCTTTGCAAATTGATAGTATTCAAAGTTAGTAAAATTTCGAATATAAAGCATACTGATCAATACTGATTGCTTACATATTCTGGGTATGACAATTCAATTTTCAATAAGTAACGCTCGTATTTTTACGCGGCATTGATTATTTTAATTGAATATTATCTATGTTAAGTTGTTTGTATGTTTTTTGTTGTATATACAATTTTAAGCATAAAATCTGTAGTGTGATGCATATGTTACCGGCCAAACCCGATTTCAGGATAAACTAGTTTTGCCTCGGCTAAACTAGTGCTTCCTACCCGACCCTATTTAATAATACACTCCTACTCTACCCGCCGGCTAACCTACCCTACCCTACCCTACCCGCCGGCTAACCTACCCTACCGTAGCCAACCCTAAATGTAATAATAATTAATGCAGTTCCACGATTTCCCGATTCCGTAAATTTCAGACTTTCAGTTTAGCCGAGGCAAAACTAGTTTATCCTGAAATCGGGTTTGGCCGGTAACACATACATGGATAAAGTTTGCATTGGTACGATGTTGTAGCGCGGCGAAGAAATCAAGAAGTCTTTAATAGTCAGTATATCAGCAATATACCGAAGTCAGGTTTATGCCCCTATAAAAAGAGAAACTTTTATCAGATTTTATATCACTTCAGGTATGTTCAACAATTATCTGGAATAACTTCGACATACAAAGGTATTTTTATATCAAAAAATCCTTTTTACATGTTGCATTATTATTCACTTTGCTTGTAATGGAGCTATTGTGTATATTATATTAATATTAATATATCGTGTACAGTTTTTCATCACATTATTCGATGTTGCATGTATATTTACGGGTATTTTTTGAATATATGTGTAATAGTTTTCATGCAAATATGTGTTAATAAATTTTATTCAGATTAAAGTTATGCAAAAAAATTTATTAATGCAATTTTGCCAAATCAACTTGTGCTAGATATTATGATTAATGTATTCTGTATTCTAGATGATCGTATACTTGAATATGATATTGACCGTGTTCTCTTTGAGGAGAGATCTCTCTTCCAGAAAGTGCAAATTGTTCATTCCAAAAGCCTTGGAAACATGCTTGTACTTGATGGCTTACAAAGTAATTCTTTACATCACGACATTCTCAATTACTCCCAGAGTGTACACCGTTACATTTTTAATCGAGAAAAGTCGTGCTTTACATATAATATACATTGTTTATTTTATGCATTACTTTTCAGATCTTTCTGAAGCCGATTTAATATACACAGAAACGTTAATGCAAAGAAGCGTTGAAAACTATAAGGACAAATAAATTGTCATTTTAGGTTGGTGGTAACAGAATTAAGCGACTGAGATGATTTATTTTTAATTAATGACCTAGGTGGTGGTGATGGTGCTCCGTTATATGAACTATTGAAAGAGAATTCACGTCGCGTGACAATGTTGGAACTTGACGACACAGTTATGCGAGCATGTAATGAGCATATGAAATCTGTTTGAGGAGAAGTACTGGACAAAAAGACATCATTAAATTATCAGGTATCTTATTTTATTCATTCATATACGACGTCTCTCCCAACAGTAAGTGTACTGATTTTTGTACATTTTTCTGTCAGGGTTACGTAACATTACAAATTATCTCCTTCAAGGCATGACCCTTGAAAAGTGACACAGTGAGTTTGGCATTATTTCTACTTATCGTAACAGTACTGGAAGTTATTTTCCGTGAAGAGTCATGCTTTGAAGGGGATAATTTGTAAAGTCAAATTTAAAACAAAATTAGTACATTTACATTTATTTTCTTCGCCCACCATCTGAGTACAAATTAAATTTATTTTCTGCATTTCGTATTGGTTGTACGCAATGCATGTTTAGTTTTATTTCATATATATTCTTGATTTGACAACGTTTTTATAATACATATGTGTATATATATATATATATATATATATATATATATATATATATATATATATATATATATATATATATATATATATATACAAATTTGATATAAAATAATTGCATCTAAATATGTTACGTACATGCAAAATAATTAAAATTTGATAACATTTGATAAACAAAACAAAATTCGTTTTGTAAACTAAAACCTATTAGACAGATTATCATATAAAGCCATACCTAAATAAATTCTTTTTTGTCTCCAATCTTTGATTTTCAAATATCTTTTTTTTTAACATTATTAAAAGACAAGGATACAAATGTTTGAAAACAGCGATAGACGAAGGTTTTTTAAAAGGTATATAGGGTCAAAATCGTGTTGATGGATCCATTTGCAATTCTGTTAGTAGATATTCCATGTGCTATCACCATTAATGAAAAGCGTTTCATATTAAAAGGAATTTGTAATTTCATTTGTTAATATTAATTGATAACATATAGAGCGATGTCAGGTTTTCATTTTTATCGCATTCAGCGTTTGGGCACGACAATGTTTCAACGGCACTCGGAGAAAATGAAAATACTGTATTCATTAGACGCGTTATATTACATTCACAAGTAATTTGTTTTGTTCTATTCAACAATGTAACTAACGGAAAACTATTTGATTCGATGGCAGCTATTGCACGCAACTTATACGTCGATAGTTTGGGTCCAATTTTTAGCAATTGAATTATTAATTTAGAAAACGAATTATTAGCAAATGAATCTATATAATTTTGATATTTTGGACTATCGCAATACGATACTGATATGCACTGTAAAAAGCTATCGAAGGCACAAGTCTGTTTTAAAATGTATTTATCTTTATTCACTTTAATTTTGATTTTTTATTAAACCTATTCTTATTTTTCTCTCTGTTACGTGCAGAATTTCTGGTCATGGTGCACCGTAGTATGAGGTTCGTTTCCGTTTCCTTGTTGGCTTGGTTGCTAATCCTTTCCAATTTTCTATTACCTCTTCTTCAGAAATTTCGCTATCATTATCCTCACTCAGAAGTTCTCCCACATTTAATTATATTTACAATATTGGGATAAAAAAGTTGAATACAGGCCACCAAATAGACGTTCATGTATAGCGGGATAACAGCATGACAATTTATTACGATTATTATATAAAGCTAAATATCTCTGAAACTATTGTTTATAATAAATTGAATTATGGAGCACTAAAAAGCACTAACGTTTAGAATAAACATATTTTAATAATTTTGTTAATGGCATTCTGAGAGTGAAGTGGACCTGCCAGAATATAAAGTTGAATATCTCCGAAGCTATTGTTTATAATACATTCAAATATTAAACTCTAAGAAGCACTAACGAAGCACTAATGAAAAAAATATAATTTGTCGTTAGTGCTTTCAATGGCCTGCTAAATCCACGCACCTGTGTTCTGCTAGTATGAAGTCAGCAGGCCAAGGGAAAAATCAAATTTTCTGGGAAATGCATTAAGAAAATGTGAAAATTGTATAAGCAGCAAAGACCCACTAATGCCAATAGAAAAAACACATTTTCTGGGAAATGCATGAAGGAAATGCAAAAATTTTATAAGCACTAACGGCAAAGATCGCAAAGCCTCATGTATTTTAAATGGAAACTTTTGTGATCAAGGGTTAAATGTTAAAATAAAAAATTTATATAATTACAGATTTTTTTATTTATTTGGGGCCGATTTGGGGGCTTGCTCGGTAAAAATATATGTACACCACCATCCCGACATCGCGCTCGCGTCTGTTGTTTTACTTCCTATCCGTACTCGAAGGCAATGCCTATTCCTACGAACCCGTCTTACGCAATCAGTGTACGTACGTAATAATTGAGCGATAAGTAATAAACGAAATACGGCCAATATTTTAATATACAGACAGTTTTATTTAATATAAATATCCTAAACCCTATATGCTAACATTCGGCCAACCTGAAATTATCCTCGCCCTCGAGGACGATTTATCTAAACGTCTCAATCCAATGCGTGTTCGTACTGCTTCTGTCGGATTCATTAGACGATCTCCATGGCTTTATGCGACCCACCGCAACCACATTGCAGTAAGGAGCATGATTGCACGATTGTCGCCAACAACGTAGCGATTTTGTATTTGGAATGGCCCTGCATACTGTGGTATTAGTTTATGACTACTCGTACCCCCTACAAACTGCTTTTTTATTACAACTAGATCCCCCTCATTATATACTCGAACGAGTTTTCTTTTGCTGTCAAAACGAATTTTTTGCTTAAGTTGATCATTCTTCACCTTGACAGCTGCTCTGGTTCGGGCTGCCTCCACGTTTGGAATATTAGGTCACTCGTCCTGGACCGTGTTAGACAAGATCGCATTCGCTGGGGCTCTCGCTCGAAATCGAAAACAATTCACTTGGCGTTTTTCCAGTAGCACGGCAGATGGTATTATTCAGTGAAAACTCTATTGTTTACACTTTACGAAGTGATTGATAATGAACAAGAGTTCGAAACGCGTCGTGATCTTAACTAAAATTGACGATTTCATAACGGACATATTACTTCTTTTTAATAATATTTAATGTCATAAAAAAATGTTAAACATAAATTTGTGAAAAAAATATGTAGTGATTTGACTCAGCACTATTTAACTGAAATTACACTACAGTCGCATTTAACCGAATTTGATGGGACCGAAGATGATATGGTTTAGCGAAAATTTGCGTATACCGGATATATCGATATACATACATAGTTTAAAGCTTAAAATTCGGTAGGTAAAAAACCGTAAAATCTTAATTCGGTTAATCGCGATTCGGTTAATCGAGACTCTAGTGTACATTACAAGAAAGATGTGAATTAAAAAGAAAAATTCATATTATTCGAAAGTGTAACAAAACAAATAAAGAATATAAATACTTTTATTTTATTTCTTTTATTTTTAATAGCTGTATATACAAAAATATATCTTTCTTGATTGCCTGTTAATTAAAAAACTGGCCATAGTACGTTAACATGAGAAATCACTTTTGCGCAAGGAAAAACTTATTTCCCATGTTGAACGCTTATGGTGTCGGTCATATATGACCCCCGCGGCACGGAGAGTTAATAAATAAAACATCCTTAACCCCACTCCACTGGCGCCCGAGCAAGCCTAGCACCCGCGGAAGGAGCGTCACAGCACATAAATAGTCAATTCTCTAATTTTCCTCATTGACAACCGTGAAGGACAATTTAACTGACGTTATAATATTAAAGAATCTGTAAGCAGGGCCGGCCACTAGCAGGTATTTTCTTCTGGAAATTTAAATCAGCAAAGTTATGCATTATTTCAGGCATATTCAGATTATGAAAATGTAAATTAAAAATGTAATACGATAAATTATGATTAAACATAATTACAATAGGTTAATTTCCAATGTTGTTGGAGATTACGATAATTTTATAGATATTTATCACATTTACTAGTAACTATTAATAATCTTCCGTGTTTTTTTATATGAAGGAAAAAAACGCATACCTTCCCTGCCCTTAATAGTAACACCAGTGTTAGTGTTAGTAGATTATGTTAGTATTTGATAATTATCTTAATCAATTGTTACAATCTCCAATATTGCAGGTAAATATCGAATTTACTGTAACATATACATACCGCCATATAAAAGACTAGTAGCAGTTTGGCGTTTTCTAAATTTCATATGAGAAAATCCTGAGCTCTATGCATAGGTTAAGCCGGCCCTGTCTACAGCCATACAATTAAATTATATTCTATTAACGTAATGGATGTTTAGAACTACATTATCATTTATTACATTCTTCAGTGTACTCGTAAGAATATTGTTGTGCAGTATGGTAACCGAAATTAGTGATTTACATTCTGCCATTTTTCCAGTTTACATAATATGCAAAATTTTAGCTATAACTCCATATTCGATACAAGGCCCTCCAAAATGTTACAAGCTAATCACCACGAAGCAAGATTTGTTTATAAATATAACGCAGAATATACTTTTATTTGCGTATTATTTTCATATAGAAAATAATCATATAATTTCGTTCATACGTGAGGATGTTTTAGATATTTTAACAGAAATAACAGAACATTTTATCATTATGCTGTTGATAATTTCCAGTGTGACATGTTTCCATATAAACCGTAAAGAAATATTCAATATTTTAACAAGTCTAACAAACATTGAAAAGGAACTGAAACAAAAGCATATTGCTGTTAATTACAGAATTGTGCGACGGTTTTGTTTGATTCAGATAATAACGAGGTTATGTCTGATTGTTGCAATTATAACTTTTTATATTTTGGATTCTGGATCAGATATACCTTTAGCAATGTCGATAGTGTATGACGTGCTTTTTGCTATTGCAACAATGAATGCTTGTTATATGCTTGTCCTCTTATTTGACATCAGATATAAATATTCGTTAATCAATGCGAAGTTACAACAATTGTTAATTCATGAACCGAATGTCACACGCTGTCAATTATCTGGCATTTGTGAAATATCAGGTTCTTCAGAAATACGTCAGGTTGCTGTGCTGAAGAATCTTATAAATATTCATGGCCGACTATATGATTTATGTGGAACAATAAATACCATATATAATGTACATTTTGTACTAATAGTGTTGGCATGTTACATTGGAACTGTTACCGGTGGTTATTGTACAATAAATAATTTTGATGAAATTGATATTAATGGTATAATAACAGTGCATTTGGAGTGTGTACAATACTGTGCAAATTCTAATTTTAATTCAAAATGTACAAGCTTGCTGTGCGCAGGTGAGTGTTTTCAGGAGTGAGTATCACAAGATTAATATTAATATCGTAAATTTCATTTATAGGCAAATAAAACTGTTAATGTATTAAATAATATGCGGTTCAATATTTGTGGTAATGACCTCAAGGAAAGGGTGACAATAATAATGAATTCTGTTTTATATGCCATATTCATTTTCTGTTGGTTGTAGATATCAACATTTATAATACTTCTAAATCATCGGAAATTGAAATTTACAGCATATGGACTATTTACAATAGACAACGCTCTTCTACTCACGGTACATAGCAAAAATACAATGCATATATCATATACCGGGTGGTGACCGCGATACCGGAACATAGGACTTTAACATGTAAAATCATATTTTTATAATTTCCTGCTTCCCTTATTATTTTAGAGAAGAACGCTTCAAATAAATGTTGTAGAGCATAAAATTCTACATTAAAAATTAATCTCACAATCTCAACAATAAGGGAAGCAGGAAATTATAAAAATATGATTTTACATGTTAAAGTCCTATGTTCCGGTATCGCGGTCACCACCCGGTACAAGGGAACGTAAGACACATTATATCAACAAAAGAAAAATTGATGGGTGTACATTTTCTGTGATATTTTATATACAGTTTATCCAAAGATGCAGTAATGTGACTTTGGAAGGTCCAAGACAGCAGACTATTAGCAGAAAATTATTCCAAAGTTTCACAGATAGAACATGCATAAAACAATAGATCTATTCAGAAATTTATATTTGTGACGCAATTTATTTATCCCTAAATAAACTTAGTCATTTTAGGAATCGATTTTCATTATAATGGTAAATATGAATATTGTAACTAAAACAAATATTTCTCTTATCTTTTTCGCTAAGTGCATAAAAACATTTACGTGAATTTGACTCACACTAGTTATAAATGGTCTCCCATCATGGGTACTTAGTCAAACTAATAGTTATGTCACATTACTAAATCTTTAGACAAGCTATAAGCATGTTTATCTTCGTTCATTGTTTGAATACAAATATGAGAACTTGAAACTTATAAAAAAGTGTAAGTCACAATTTGTGTCATTTTAATACCTATATTTTTTTTCAGATGATATCAGCCGCTTCTACACATATAATAATTTTATATCAGTTTAAAAAAGATATTTGATTCAAATATCTAAATTTAGATTGTAACAAACATTGTTCATAAATGTCTGTTGTCATGGTACGCGTTGCATGGAAACATTTCCAAAAGCTTCTAAATATTGCAATTTCGCTCCGAATTATTATAATTCTTTATTTATGAAATTAAGTGTTTCTACTCCCGATCGTGGAAAATAGTACATTATACACCAAGGGAGAGAAACCACTTATTTTTCCTGAGGTGTAGTTTGAAGCCCGAGGGCGAAGCCAGAGGGCTACAAATACATCGAGGGAAAAATGGTGGTCTCACCCGAGGTGTATATACTATTTTTTCCACGTTCGGGAGTAGAAACACTTAATTTCATAAATAATGAATTATAATAAATCGGAGCGAAATTGCAATATTTAGAAGCCTTTGGAAATGTTTCCATGCAACGCGTACCATGACAACGGACATTTATTTACAAAAACCTTTGTTATAATAAAAACTCCCTTCCGAAAAGTGTTTTCGTCCCTAGGGAGTAAATGCTTCATTTCTGTCCCGCGTTTGACGCCATAGAAACCGACTTCTACTCCCGGACGTGTAAAAAATAGTATATACACCTCGAAAGAGACCACCATTTTTCCCTCGATGAATTTCAAAAATAAGAGCTTCCTCTCCATTGGTGTATAATGCAGTATTATTGTAAACTTAGCATAAGTACATTATTATTTTTCAATATTCTGACAAAGTATGAATAAGATATATAAAATATTACTTCTGGGATTGCAAAACATTGATTTCTTTGCGTACACTTAAAATTGAGTTTAACAAAAAAGAATAGATATTACGTTATTTACTATCACGAAATTAGACGAAGTATCACGGAATTGTACCAATCGATTCTGAGTGCGTCTCACTTGTTCCCAGTCTCATTTGTTCCCCGTCTCACTGTTCCCATTCTCATTTGCTCCCATTCTCATTTGTTCCCATTCTCATTTGATCCCATGCACCTCCCACCACTTTTCTATGTCACGATTGTCTCACTTGTTCCCATGCAAAGTGTATCACTTGTTCTCCTTCTCATTTGTTCCCAGTCTCACTTGTTCCCATGCTGAACAAATATAAAATCTCACTGTTCCTATTCTCATTTATTCCCAGTCTTATTTGGTCCCATGCACTTCCCACCACATTGCTATGTCACCGTTGTCTCACTTATCCCAATCGTTGTGCAGTTATCCCGTTATTCATAAGTGTTTATTCGATTGCCTGATAACAAGGTGATCAGAAAGACGAAATTAAATAAAATTAAAAGTAATGTCCAAAATATATTAATATACAGTGCACGCCGCTTAATATGAACACATCGGGACTCGAGGTTTTTGATAACAATAACCGATTGATAACAATATCCGAAAAACACATAAACACAAAATTTTATTAATTAATTTAAAATAAATATGTAACAATACATAAAGTATAAAATTAACTAAAAAATTAAAAATAAACATAACATGTTTGCATTTAAATTTGAAAATATGTAGATATCTATGTAGTACATACATATATGTAATTATTGTGTACATATACAATATGTATGTGCGTTTATTAGCAAAGAAAAATTAACATTTAAAGCGGAGCAGATTATTAATAAAAATTTCATACGCGTGTTCCGTCTGAAAAATCAAATGACCTGTGCTGCACACATTAGTTCAGTTTAGACAATACAAACGCATTGTCCGAATTTATCTGTGTTTCCTGACAACCAGCCCTGCATCATTCAATAAACTAGACTAGACAACAAAATTTCTATAAAGATCTTTGTAAAAACTATTTTATTGTACTGATGCTTTGAAAATTCCTCGGGATAAAAACATTCCTAAGAAAAAATTGATAACATAAACCGATGTCGTGATTACTATAACCGAAATTTTTTTAATGTAGTTGGATACGTCCGGGCGGTTCTTTGCGAAAGTGATAATAATAACCGATTGATAACATTATCCGTGATTCCAATAAGCGGCGTGCACTGTATTTCGATAAAAGTATTTAATACACATTCTAAAGAGGCTCATATACCTATCTGACCGTTTAAAATAATTTAAATTGTACCAAATTCCTTAAAATAGCAACAACAAAAAACGTCTTATATGTATGTACATAGTTAAGTACTGTGACAAAGTGTATTTTTTTGTGTTAAAAATTACTTTTGCACAGAGCAATGACCGTTAGCGAACCAATTAACGCGGTCTGCGCTCGAGCTCCGGACGGATTGAAACAGTATTCGTTGAACTGACTGGTTTAATTCGGGGTTGAAACATGTGTGTATCTCGGGGGTATAAATAGCCCAGCAAATTTCATGATAGTCAGTTAGTGTTCCGCTCTCCGAGGTGACTCCAGCTACAACCGAACCGTAAGAAAGTTTCCGTATTTCGATTTATTGTACCGCCTTGTGCGGCAGTGTATATTCTTTGTATTGTTGAGTGTTGCTCTGCACTGTTGCAGAAGTAGCCGCATTTTTGACTTGTATTTTCCAACTGCGGCTTGACACTGCGACCCGACCTGTTGTCAAGTCATTAGTTGCTGTTCCGTATCAGCCACACTGCGACCCGACCTGGGCGGCTGTCCTACACTGTTGCTTGACACTGCGACCAGACCTGTTGTCAAGATATCAGTTCCTACCCCCGTACCAGCCGCACTGCGACCCGACCTGGGCGGCTGTCCTCCACTGTTACTTGGCACTGCGACCCGACCTGTTGCCAAGTTCAGTCTCCGTCCCGCTACTAAAGTATCCCGTTATAACGACCATTGTGCATTTCTATGTATGGCTATGATTTATGGAATAACTATCGGAATAACGTGTATTGTGCATCTGAGTGATTAGTGGATCACTGTTGTTATTTTTGTTGCACCACGTTGCGTGGCGCAAGCTAGTGTATTTGACAGTCTGTACTACAGTACAACAGCACAACGTTAATAAAACACCAAACTTTCTGTGCAAGCTAAGTTATTTCTGTTACCCTAATCTCCCTTGAACTATCCTGGCACGAATCCGATTGGCGCCCGAGCAACCCGACACCCGCACTACCAGGAAGCGTCTCAGTACATATAAGACGTGTTTACTAATATGTGTAATGTAATAATTGTATTTCTAGTGAAGTTTTCAGTATTCACTTTATGTTCTGTAACGTTTAACTATCATTGAAAATTATTTTTTGAATTTATGTTAAATCTTAAAACAAATGGGCATTGCTGCACAATATATATGAATGTGATATGTTCTTATTTTGAATTTCAATTAAAGAAAGATAAATTTTTATAACATTTGTACAATACGAGATATCAACATGCGATCTTTAATGAAATGTAAACTGTAATATAGTGAACATATTGCATTAATAAAATCATATTATTATAATGGCATAATTCTTATTTATTAGTAAAAATACACATAAGTTAATAGCTAGTTGTTTATAATCATATAACTTTTGTATTCTTACAAATTATTAATCTTAATGCATATAATTTTAACTAAATATTAATGTATAGCACGTTCGGATTATTAACATAGTTTTCTTACACCGGGTGTCTCAAGAAATCTGGGACATAGGGAATTAACATGTAAATATAGAAATATTGTGACCCCTTAACCATAACGTCGCTGCCATTTTTTCAGTGTCTCTAGCATCCACTGTAGTCCTCCTTCCATATCCTGTAGTACGTCGGATCTTTGCGTGCTTTCGTCTGGTCTTGAAGAGGTCTCTACAATGTGCCCTACTGTCTCCTCCTCTTTTCCTACTGGTCGCCAGAATTTGTTTGCTCTCTCTTCGTTTCCACATCTGAAGCGGACTATTGTTTTGATATGCTCCTGTTTATTCTTATCTCTTAAGTAACGTGGAATGCCTAAAGTTCTTATTCTTTCGTACTTCTTATTATACCTTGAGTCGAGTATTTTGTTGTATCTTTCTTGTGCTTGTATTTCAATGTCTTTTATTGTTATTTGTTCAACTACTGATTGTCCTTGTCTTCTTTTGTTTTCGACTTCTTCGGAGTAGCCGTTGCGTTCATAAAACCGTCTGCATTACTTCTCCCATTTGCTTCTTGCTTTCCCTTGAGTTTCTCTCTGTTCTCTGTCTCTCCACTATTCGGACAGTATTATCTTATATTGGGTATTTCTCAGCTTTTCTTCATAGAGCATCACTCTCCTTCCAGTCTCCTTCCTTAGTTTGTCTCTTTTCGTTTCCTCGAGTATGATATAGCATGGTGTGTTTCTATTGACTCCCAGCGTTCATTTGATGAACTTGACTTGGAGTTTTTCTAACTCTTCTTGTTCTCCCCATCCCCATATCTCCGCTCCGTATGTCAGAATGCTTCTCACCGGTGAGTCAGACAGTGACATTCTTGTTAGAAAATCGCCTCCTATCTTCCTTTCGCCTATGCTCCATAGTTGTTTTGCTGCTATTACACCCTTCTTCCCAATTTCCCGTTTATGAAGCGAGATCGAATTTGTTCTTGTGAAATAGTATCCCAGGTATTTAAATTCTTTTACTAGCATCTATAGCTTCTTCTCCCAATTTCCATATCCACTTCTTTTCGTACCATCACAATATAAATTTCCACATGTCGATGCACATGCATGCTACTCACTACATCAATTCATTCTTCCAGTACTAGCTAGAACCGCTAACTAGGCTAAACACAACATCAGAATATATTACTTGTACATCTGTCTTCTTTTTGTACGCCTGTACAAAACAAAACAACTAAACTTAAATTCTACCTCTGATCAATAATAAGAGTACGAGGTATCAGTTTAAGCAATAAATGCTAAATGAACGAACTCCCGCGCTTACAAGAATAACCGTGGCACATATCCGGTCCGAAGAAATCGAAACCGCTAACGTAGCGGATGTTATTTGAGTGAGTAGATGTGCCGAGAGCAGAAAGTGCAATTCCTTTAGCCTGAAGAAATAAATTTTTTGTTATAAAAATTGCATAGAAATGTCAGATAGATCCCTTGGATCACGTAATAATTATTACCACATAAGTTCATATGTATGTATGTCGCTTATCCTATCGTTTTTTTACCTCTTAAGTCTTCAGTACTTAAGAAAAAAAATTGATGCAAATTAGGTATTTACTTTTTTTCTCTTGTATTTTCCACTCAATTATATTCTTACATGTGCAGCAAATGAAATAGAAACACAAATTCTGTAAGGCCATAGAAGAAAAAAATATTAATAACGATTACTCTAAAGCTAACCTATCTTATTCATTTTATGAGTCGTTAGATGAAAGCTAAATATGCATTTAGACAGTCTACAATGTTTATTTGATTTTATATTTTAAAGGCAATTAAAAAAAAATCTGGTGTGGTCGCCACACTACTTTCTTATACTTAATTTAAATTGGCACATATTTGACATTTCAAATGCGGATTTCTGTAAATATTTTGTCTTTGTTTTGTTTTCATAGCATATAAGTTATTTTAAATACATGCCAATATATAAATACATTTTACTCAAAATTTGATAAAGATAGAACAAAAATTCATAGAACATTTTTTCTTAAGCTTATTGTTTTCTATAACTTTTATTTCTAAACATTTTCCATATCCCTTTCAGTTTCACTAATAATTCACAATGTTCGATTTTGATCTTCAGTAAACTTCCTCTTCCGGTTGTGTGATTATGCTAGAAATCTAATCAGCTCTTCATATAACCAAAAAACTTTTAAATACGAAGTTTCATTGTCCTGTCTTTGCTCGTTTTGAAGATAATGAACATACAGACACACATCCACACATTCAAACATTCACACACACAGACGTCATGGCGGAAATAGTCAAAACGTATTCAGGGGTCCTCAAAACATGTATTACCATCAAAATCTTGCAATCGAAATTTTTCATGATTCCTATACTTTCTTTATACTATGTATAAGAAAGTAAAAATAATACATATGTTTTAACCTTTCTTATTAAGCTTTATGACGAAAATTTATGAAATAATAAATCTGGTTTAATTACACACGTATTGAATCCAAATCGTGTACTAGGAGTAGATACTAATTTCGGTTAAAATATTTAGTAATTTGCCATTATATATACATATATATGACGAGTACATTGCAGAACATTTAATAAAATTGGATAACTTACCTGAATTTAAAATATTACTCGTGCATCTGTCTTCTTTTTGTACACATGTATAAAACAAAACAACTGAACTTGAATTCTATCTCTGATTTATAATAAGAGTACGAGTTATCAGTTTAAGCAATAGATATGTAGTAGAGATTGGGTTAACGTTTAGTATCTACAAATATATGTTCACATTGATCAAAATTGTTTTAGAATATTTAATATATCAAAGAATAGGAGATAGCTAAAATGACCATATGTACATTCTATACACATAAAAAAAGTTAATTAAAATACCGCACTTATTAATTGAAGTTCAGTGACCGGCTGACCTTGACAAAACTGCATAGCTGTTCGATGCACAGTACGAGCGATTGTTTATCACGTATTGTCAAAATATTCGTGCAAAATTATGTTAAATATTAGATAAAATTTAAGTATATGTATTAATTGACTGATCACGAAGAAGCAGTTGAGGCAGGCAGTCGCTCAAGAAGAGGATCACTCGTGCGCAAAACAAGCTTACCAACATGAAACTACACGTCGTTATTTCTCTGGTCGCACTGGCTGGCTACATTCAAATGGTGACTAAACTTTTAATAAGTATTTTTAAATCATTAAAATTTCTTGTTGAATTATATCCAATAGTAAGGCTTATAAAAGAACAAATTAATTACAATTGCTAATATATTACGTGTAATTTAGAGTCCAATACTAATTAAAATTAGAGAATCCTTTCAATGAAACTCTGTTGCTTCACATATATTTATTAACATGTCACATCTTTTACTGCCAATTCAATTTATCCCGCAACAATTTTTTCTAATACATTTCGTGCTTTGAAATTTTCTTGTGTTGGCAGCGCTCGCTTAACATACACATTGCGTGCACAAATTTTGGTACAGTAAGTGAACGTACGTTCAGCGGACGGTGTATTTTGGGTGTATTTCCGACAGATTTGTGTCAGTTTGTGTGATGTGCTGTACGTTCGTGCGGATAATGAGTACGTAATACGGACATAGAGCCGTAAATAATATTTTTCGTATTATCGAACGTACGTTAAAACGACGTTCGTTAAGTGAGCGGTGCCTGTACATTCTTTTTACTATCCTATACACAGTACTGTGAAGTCAGAGCAATATTTTTCATTATATCATGTCTAGCAATAAGTACATATTCTTGACACGAATAAGAACTAATATTTCATTCTTTTCAGAGCGATTCCTGCTGCAGAAAGGATGATCTGTATCATCACCAATGCACTCTTCACAAGAAAATAGGAATAATTAGAGCAGCTCTTAAACAAACGTCCTGCGATAGAGCCACTGCCTGCCCACTCACAGCCGAAAACATATGCAAATGTCACAAGGAACCAGTTTGCTCCACCAAACCTCTTGAGTGTGCACCAGTATGTCCTGTGAAACTACCAGCGTGCCCAACTAGTCGTCCACCTTGCCCCTCCATTCCTACAAACCCCTGTAGTTGTCAAGAAAAAACACCGTTGTGCCCATTTGTCCCTGTCAAACCCTGTGCTTGCCACCAAGATTCTGTAAGTGTAGACAAGCAATGTGATATAAAAACTCCAGTATGTCCACCTGCAAATGAAAAATCATGTGCTTGTCCTGGAAATCCTATTACACAGAAACCGTGTGTCGACAAGGCTCCGCTCTGCTTACCTATTCCAGTTAAAGTTCCACCGTGCCAAGAGAAAACACCGGTTTGTCCAATTCATGTAGAGAAACCCTGTGATTGTCATGTATTGCCTCCAGTATGCCAAACTGTTACCGAGAAGAAGCCGTGTCATTGCCCTCAACCTTGTTCCCATCATATGGTGATTCCCATAGCCAATGTTAGTAACATATTCGCTAACAGCATGTTCCTAGGTATACCATGCAAACAACATGCTTCTGACTGCGTTAAACATACCACCCTGAAAACTACTACTACTACTACGACCTGTGCCCCTCCAGAACCTACTTGTTACGTTTGTATTCCATGCAAGAGTAAACAATGTAAGGAAATAATCAACAAAATTAAGTTATACGTCACTGGCGGCAAAGAACCTTGTGTGGTGTGCGACGATTAAAAATGATATGAAAAACTAGACTTGCCTGGATAATACTTCAGTTTTTAAATTCTGCATTTTTCGTAACAAATTATCGTCAAATTCATACATATTTTATTTTGTAATTTGGATATTTTATATTCGTTTCTATTTGCCATAAATCTTGCAATTATTTATCAGATATTTCTTGGCTCATTGTTAGATATGCTCATTTTTATTGTAAAAGATCCTAGTAATTATATTTTATACAAGAGAAATATTAAAAGGTTCTAGATAATTAATATATAATTTACTTATTTCATATTTATAAATACTTTGTGTACTAGGCCAATGTCAAAAGGAGACTACATGTACAAAATGTTCCCTTCACTTCACGCAAAAGAAAATACCTAAAACGGAAAGTTAGCAATGGAGCCTTCTAATGTCATTATTCCACTCATCAGTGGAAATTGTAAATAAATTTTAATGGAAAATTGTTACAAATAATTAGAAATAAACTAAAAAATATATAATCAAATTGATTTATTTCCCATACCTTAACCTCAAACTTAGTTAATACGAAGTTGTTCATCAGTGATCTGTCATTTATGATTGTACAAGAATTTAGAGAAAATTTAAAAATATAACCGAATTTAAAGAACATAATTTTGTTGAAACGATATGTAGAAACCACAAATTGCAGTGTTCAATAATTAAAATTAATATAAGCAAATACGTAAATTAATAAACAGACTTAAAGTCCTGTTTAAAAACTCCGCCATCTCATAAGATAGCTTTAGTGATCGAAAATTTAGATGCGACGTTTCAGGCAAATGTGATGTATCGTCCCTTAAATACCCGGTATTCCTTTTCTTACTTTCTCTCTTCATTCTATTACTGCTGCTGCTGCTAGAGGTTGGGGGAAAGAGAAAGGCACCTACGTAAAGTGCGTTTTACATCTATCAAACTTTAAAACATTGTTTAAAATCATTTAAATTTTACTATATCAGCTAATCTGTCATTATAAAGCAGTATTTGAAAATTAATTTTTTCGTTATAGAAACATATTTAAACGCCGAATTTTATAACAACTTTCTCATTTACACTTTTGCTCTAAAATGTATTGTTCAGAAGTAATCACATTTTTTTCTTATTTACATGTTCATTCCATATGTCCCAGATTTCTTGGAATATCTGGTATATAATAGCGAGTGGTGATCGCGACACCAGAACATAGGACTTTAAGGCCCCGGGATCGCTCGTTTAATTTGTTTCTGGCACGCTAGATGTCGTCGTGATCGTCGTGGTCACAAGAAAGCTTGCTTCGCTAAGTGTACTTATGATTTACGACCTCCCAGCTAGGGGTAATAACTAGGACAATAGAACTATGGGTATGGATTCGTGTATGCCAAAGTACAGTGAATAGATGCATTTCTGTACTGAAGCGAGTTTTAAATCTTAATTAGACATGGATAAATATGAAAACTATATCTATTTTTTAATTCATTGCGTTTCATGCTGCAAGCTTTTTATCAGTATATATTTATTTAATAAAGTAAATAAAGAGATTTTTCGCTTTATTCTTAAAAATACGAATTGATTCTAAATTTCTGTAATTATAAGGTATTATCTATTTCAAATAAAGAATATTTAGTAATACAACAACCTCTAAATTCTAAATTTCTAAAACTCCTTAATTTTGAATTAGCTATCTTATAAACTGACATTAAAACAATAATCTACATTACAGTAGACTCGATTATCCGCGATAAAAGTGGGGAGACTCGGCCGGGATAATCAAAAACAGCGGATAAACAAAGTACACATATACAAGCCAGATATACTGGTATAAACTGTATAACTGTACACTAAAGAGAAGATATAAATGAAAACAAAAAACTACAAATGTTTAGGAAAAGTAGTCTTTTATTGACTTCTGTTTCAATAACATGGCTTCTTTCTTCCTTCTGGTTGCTCTCAATTTGCATAACCCCAATTTATCGTAAAGCAGAGTATCGCTTTGTTGCTCCAGAATTGCGGTTCAACCGTGCGCGGATAATCGGGGGTCTACTGTACATTCTCAAAACTAAATTCGCAATACACACTTTTTAGTTACAATGTGTTATAGTTTATAATTTTGTTTCAATTCAATAGTTGTTCTTATAAAACATGTACATAATTAAATACAAAATATTATGTCATTCTATTACTTTGATTGAAATAAATATTCCATTACAACGTTTCATCTCATTTAGACATAATCAGATTTTTTTTAAATATGTAACAAAAATATACCTGACTTTAAAATAAAAAATATGGACTAATATCAAGTCAATAAAATGACTATTTTATGTAAAGTATGTTTCCAAGAAACTTAAAATTTTTTTAGCTCATCGACCTCCTGTCGAAGAGCTATAGTGTTCGGTATGATGTCTGTAGCATTCTCCGATTTTAAAATTTTTTGCGCAGAAATCCCGGATAGACCCTTTAGATCACGAAATGACTATTACAACATGTGACCGTATGTATGTATGTCGTTCGTATGCTCGCTCGCTCACTCGCTCGTACCGTTTTTGTTCCACTAACTCCTCCTAGACTATCCAACCGATCTTAATGAAGAAAAAAATATTTTTTAATTAAAAAATAAACAAAAGAAGATTAATGCATTTATAGTCGGCTTAGTCTGCTTTGCTTTTGTTAACAGAAGAAAATGGGCCGAATTCAGCTCTCGAACTTAACTAAGTTCGATCCTAAATAATAACAAGAAAAAGGATGAACTTATATGCCTGTATATTAGATGAACAAGGATACTACACGTTACCATGAAAATTAGGGTCGATCCTAAAGTTAGGGACGAGAGCGGAATTCGGCCCAGTGTTTTCACACTTGTTTTAAATTTGTTGTTTTACTTCGACCTAGGCACCTAGGATTTTAAAAGTGTATTTGGGTAAATAATTTGTGATAAATTCAGACTTGGACATACGTCGCTGCAGGCATGGATGTCTGTGTCCATTCCTAGTTTGATAAGACGCCGATACTAGCACGAATATTGTTTCAAAAAAAATATATTATTTGTAGAAAGTGAACCAGTATAGCAATGGATAATTTTTAAGGCGATATTGTCATTAGTAAACGGGAAAAAAATTATTTTGTGTTCGTACGTTCCTCGATATGTAACAAAAATTGATTTTTCTTCAATTAATTGATGGTTGATCAAAAAATAAATTATCCGCTATTGTAGAGGACAGTTTTTGCTATATGTGCGCTGAAAAAAATATTCAATATTGATTCTGTGAAGAGAATCTTATTCGAAACGGAATTGACAAATTAGTAATATTTATTTCTTAATATAAACAAATGTTATGAAATAAATAAATTACGGGATAGTACGTTCATAATCCTTTTTAATGATGATAAAATCACATCTCTTAATAGCAGCATTAAAGAGATATTTCAATTTAAAAATGTCGTTTTTAAGAGGGATCCGGAGATCCCGGGGCCTTAACATATAAAATCATATTTTATAATTTCCGGCTATCCGTATTTTAGAGAAATAAGCATACAATTCTACATTAAAAACAATAAACAGAATTAATTTTGTATGCTTTATAACGGCAGAAATAACATTCAACATGTTGAAAATTTGATTCAAAATACCGAGAGATAGCTTTAGAAATGAAACATTTAACGAAGACCTGCGGAAGGAATACATGTTCATTGAAAACCTCTTTAAATTCGGTTATATTTTTAAATTTTCTCTAAATTCTTGTACAATCATAAGTGACAGACCACTGATGAACAACTTCGTATTAACTAAGTTTGAGGTTAAGGTATGGGAAATAAATCAATTTGATTATATATTTTTTAGTTTATTTCTAATTATTTGTAACAATTTTCCATTAAAATTTATTTACAATATAAAATATCCAAATTACAAAATAAAATATGTATGAATTTGACGATAATTTGTTACGAAAAATGCAGAATTTAAAAACTGAAGTATTATCCAGGCAAGTCTAGTTTTTCATATCATTTTTAATCGTCGCACACCACACAAGGTTCTTTGCCGCCAGTGACGTATAACTTAATTTTGTTGATTATTTCCTTACATTGTTTACTCTTGCATGGAATACAAACGTAACAAGTAGGTTCTGGAGGGGCACAGGTCGTAGTAGTAGTAGTAGTTTTCAGGGTGGTATGTTTAACGCAGTCAGAAGCATGTTGTTTGCATGGTATACCTAGGAACATGCTGTTAGCGAATATGTTACTAACATTGGCTATGGGAATCACCATATGATGGGAACAAGGTTGAGGGCAATGACACGGCTTCTTCTCGGTAACAGTTTGGCATACTGGAGGCAATACATGACAATCACAGGGTTTCTCTACATGAATTGGACAAACCGGTGTTTTCTCTTGGCACGGTGGAACTTTAACTGGAATAGGTAAGCAGAGCGGAGCCTTGTCGACACACGGTTTCTGTGTAATAGGATTTCCAGGACAAGCACATGATTTTTCATTTGCAGGTGGACATACTGGAGTTTTTATATCACATTGCTTGTCTACACTTACAGAATCTTGGTGGCAAGCACAGGGTTTGACAGGGACAAATGGGCACAACGGTGTTTTTTCTTGACAACTACAGGGGTTTGTAGGAATGGAGGGGCAAGGTGGACGACTAGTTGGGCACGCTGGTAGTTTCACAGGACATACTGGTGCACACTCAAGAGGTTTGGTGGAGCAAACTGGTTCCTTGTGACATTTGCATATGTTTTCGGCTGTGAGTGGGCAGGCAGTGGCTCTATCGCAGGACGTTTGTTTAAGAGCTGCTCTAATTATTCCTATTTTCTTGTGAAGAGTGCATTGGTGATGATACAGATCATCCTTTCTGCAGCAGGAATCGCTCTGAAAAGAATGAAATATTAGTTCTTATTCGTGTCAAGAATATGTACTTATTGCTAGACATGATATAATGAAAAATATTGCTCTGACTTCACAGTACTGTGTATAGGATAGTAAAAAGAATGTACAGGCACCGCTCACTTAACGAACGTCGTTTTAACGTACGTTCGATAATACGAAAAATATTATTTACGGCTCTATGTCCGTATTACGTACTCATTATCCGCACGAACGTACAGCACATCACACAAACTGACACAAATCTGTCGGAAATACACCCAAAATACACCGTCCGCTGAACGTACGTTCACTTACTGTACCAAAATTTGTGCACGCAATGTGTATGTTAAGCGAGCGCTGCCAACACAAGAAAATTTCAAAGCACGAAATGTATTAGAAAAAATTGTTGCGGGATAAATTGAATTGGCAGTAAAAGATGTGACATGTTAATAAATATATGTGAAGCAACAGAGTTTCATTGAAAGGATTCTCTAATTTTAATTAGTATTGGACTCTAAATTACACGTAATATATTAGCAATTGTAATTAATTTGTTCTTTTATAAGCCTTACTATTGGATATAATTCAACAAGAAATTTTAATGATTTAAAAATACTTATTAAAAGTTTAGTCACCATTTGAATGTAGCCAGCCAGTGCGACCAGAGAAATAACGACGTGTAGTTTCATGTTGGTAAGCTTGTTTTGCGCACGAGTGATCCTCTTCTTGAGCGACTGCCTGCCTCAACTGCTTCTTCGTGATCAGTCAATTAATACATATACTTAAATTTTATCTAATATTTAACATAATTTTGCACGAATATTTTGACAATACATGATAAACAATCGCTCGTACTGTGCATCGAACAGCTATGCAGTTTTGTCAAGGTCAGCCGGTCACTGAACTTCAATTAATAAGTGCGGTATTTTAATTAACTTTTTTTATGTGTATAGAATGTACATATGGTCATTTTAGCTATCTCCTATTCTTTGATATATTAAATATTCTAAAACAATTTTGATCAATGTGAACATATATTTGTAGATACTTAACGTTAACTCAATCTCTACATATTGACATTTGCAATGAGTGTTTCTGTTATTTTTTTGTTTTCTGGTCAAATCGACTAATTCCATAAATCAAAAAGTGAAGAAATGTGATAAAGTAATAGACAATGGGCCAAATTCAATTCTCGCTCCTAACTTTAGGATCGTCCCTAATTTCCATGGTAACATGTACTATCCTTGTTCATCTAATATAAAGGCATATAAGTTCATATTTTTTGTTATTATTATTTAGGATTGAACTTAGTTAAGTTCGAGAGCTGAATTTGACCTATTGTTTTTTTTTTTTAATTGCCTTTAAAATATAAATTCAAATAAATATTGTAGAATGTATAAATGCATATTTAGCTTTCATCTAACGACTCATAAAATGAATAAGATAGGTTGGCTTTAGAGTAATCGTTATTAATATTTTTTTTACACGTGAGTAGAAGTTGGTTTCTATGGCGTCAAACGCGGGACAGAAATGAAGCATTTACTCCCTAGGGACGAAAACACTTTTCATAAGGGAGTTTTTATTATAACAAAGGTTTTTGTAAATAAATGTCCGTTGTCATGGTACGCGTTGCATGGAAACATTTCCAAAGGCTTCTAAATATTGCAATTTCGTTGCGATTTATTATAATTCATTATTTATGAAATTAAGTGTTTCTACTCCCGAACGTGGAAAAAATAGTATATACACCTCGGGAGAGACCACCATTTTTCCCTCGATGTATTTGTAGCCCTCTGGCTTCGCCCTCGGGCTTCAAACTACACCTCAGGAAAAATAAGTGCTTTCTCTCCGTTGGTGTATAATGTACTATTTCTTCTATGGCCTTACTGAATTTAAGTTTCTGTTTCGTTTCCTACACATGTAAGAATAGAATTGAGTGGAAAATAAATGAGAACAAAATAAATATTTAATATGCTTTAATTTTTTTTTTCTCAAGCACTAAAGGCTTAAGAGAAATAACAGGGACTATAAAGCATCGGCCATTTATTATCCGTACTCTGTGTATGTTATTTATGAGATTTAAAAAACTATTGCTGTTGTGAAAAGTATAATAAATCATTAATTTAATGACCATTGATTTTATGTTGAACTTGAAAGTTAAGAAATTATATACGTAGCTTTATTTAATTGATATTCACAGTAATATATGTACAAATATATTTGATTTATGACATTTGATATTATTTACATGACACATTTAGAAGTAAGCAAAAGAAATACAGTTAGAAAAAATTGTATATATGCATTAGTTATAAAAAGAATATTCCAAGTACATATACAGAATGCCCCAAAACATACCGGAAATATTTCACGGATGAATTCCAGAACTTATTTAGTGTTGAAAAGTCCGTATGAACATGTGTCCTAAACGTAACCGTGTACTTTCATCAAACTTTGATCTTTTGTAGTTACTTAACCAAATAGAATAGATCCCATATTCATATGATTTTTTTACTCAAAATGATCTCCCCAATATCGTGTCAAAGTTTTTTACAGTCTTCGTGAATCAGCTTGTATACAAGCAGGAATAAAATGCTTGTCTTGATATTTTAAATATTTCCATACGTATAATTTACTTTTTACACGTCCGGGAGTAGAAGTCGGTTTCTATGGCGTCAAACGCGGGTCAGAAATGAAGCATTTACTCCCTAGGGACGAAAACATTTTCCGTAACGGAGTTTTTATTATAACAAAGGTTTTTGTAAATATATGTCTGTTGTCATGGTACGCGTTGCATGAAAACATTTCCAAGGGCTTCTAAATATTGCAATTTAGCTTCGATTTATTATAATTGTTTATTTATGAAAGTAAGTGTTTCTACTCCCGAACGTTGAAAAAATAGTATATACACCTCGGGAGAGACCACCATTTTTCCCTCGATGTATTTGTAGCCTCTGGCTTCGCCCTCGGGCTTCAAATTACACCTCAGGAAAAATAAGTGGTTTCTCTCCCTTGGTGTATAATGTACTATTAGATTGTGTGTAAAATTAATGAAATGAAATGTATATTACAGAAAGTGAGAATAAACATGGAAAATAAATATGCGGAAATAAAGAAAACGCACATTTATATTAATATTATTATTTCTTGTGGAATTTCCTGTAGAAATCATTATATTACTGCAATTAATTATTAAAAAATAACCTTTCTGCTCTCGGCATATCTCCGCACTCAAATAACATCCGATAAGTTCGCGATTTCGATTCCTTCGGACCGATAAGTACCTGTAAGCGCGGGAATTCGTTCAGTTAGCATTTATTGCTTAAACTGATAACTCGTACTCTTATTATAAATCAGAGATAGAATTCAGTTGTTTTGTTTTATACATGTGTACAAAAAGAAGACAGATGTACGAGTAATATTTTAAATTCAGGTAAGTTATCTAATTTTATTAAATTTTCTGAAATGTACTCGTCACACACATATATATATATATATAAACTAAAATATTTATTTGAAACTTTTTTTAATAGTTTTTATACTTTGTGAGTTATAACGGAAAATTAAATTTCGATAAAATCAGACTTTTGTCATTATCTAGTGAGCCATGCCATATTTTGAAAAAACTAAATCGCCATTAACATCGGCCCATAAATGTGCAACTTTTGTCTAATTTAACCGACCTTGTATCTCTTATAGTTTCCGAGATCCCTGTAGTGGCCCGTTTGAATAGGACATCCTGTATATATATATATATATATATATATATATATATATATATATATATATATATATATATATATATATATATATATATAATTAATAATAATAATATATATATATAAAAATTAATTAATTTGTTATTCAACATCAGTTACGTGGTAACAAATTTATATTGAATACCCGTACTCATTTGTGTACTACCAGTGGCACTAAAAATGTACTGTTCTAGAAGCATGTCCATAACTTTGCGAATTTTGAAAAAATTCTTTTTGATTGTGAATCAGTACATCGAAATGTATATACCATGAAATTATTTTACCCTTTTTTTTAACACCCTGTATATATATATATATATATATATATATATATATATATATATATATATATATATATATATATATATACTTATATATACTTATATATAAAATGGCAAATTATTAAATGTTTTAACTGAAATTAGTATCTACTCCTAGTACACGATTTGGATTCAATACGTGTGTAATTAAACCAGATTTAGAATTTCACAAATTTTCGTTCATAACGCATAATAAGAAAGATTAAAACATATGTATGATTTTTATATAAGAAAACTTACTATGTTTATCTCACATAATATAATCTTTATTGTTAGTTTACAGTTTACGGTTATTTCATATCTATTTATATTTGTATGCGTATCAAACATAAATTAATTTATTTGCTTTAATTTTTCTTTTCTTTTTCTAACATTTCCTCTTGATCCAAATGAACTTTATTTCCGTGTGTTCGTTTATGACAACAAATATATGGTAAACAGTTACCACCGTTAGATAACAGCTTTGTTATTTTTTTTCTACACGCAGATTTCAACACAAAGTAAAATGATGAAGTTGGTTACACCGCTGTCACCGGTAGTGATTGTGGTCGTCTGCTTTGTAGTCTTGACAACTGCGCTGGATTTTCGTTACCTCAAATACAAAGAAATGTCGCAGTTTCTTGACGAATTTACAGAGTCGCATAAAAATCTCACACGAAAGTACAGCATCGGCAAATCTGTAGAAAGTGCGTATATAAGTTAAGATGTAAACAGTTACATATTAATAATTTTAAACAAATTTTATAACATCCCATCATAAGCGGTCTCTAAGATATTATTACTGGATTACAGATAGAGATTTATTAGTTGTTGAAGTAACAGCCGTTAAAGGGAATAAAACTGGTGTGCCAAATGTTAAACTGATTGGAAATATCCATGGAAATGCAGTCGTAGGCAGAGAGATACTTTTACACTTTTTGGAGGTACACATGTATTCCATATACTCTTAATTACAATAAGAAATTAACTATTTTCCATTGGAAAGAAAATATAATGGATTCGCAATAATACATCAGATACTTAAAACAATCTATTCGTACAATAGTTACGAAAATAATGAAATTATAAAAAGTGCAACACAACACAATCAGAAAATAAACACCAAACTCAAGGTCAACAATAACCGTGTTTATTTCTCCAAACCATAAATAAATGAAAAAATTTATTTTTATAAACTTAACTTCTTATAGTTTAACACACAAAAATGTAGTTGGGCGCCACCTGCCTTAGGGTTTACAATATCCAGGTGGAGAAGGCAGGGCCTCCACCCAGGTGGTACTGCGTCCGTGACAGTAAAAAAAAGAGTTTAGCTCGGCGTCTTCTCCACTGGCAGGGCGTACCCGCGACTGCACGCTCGGGCCGGGCTGAGCGCCGGCGATGACGGGAGTGGAGGAGCAGGCGTCTCCCTCTGGTAGAAAATATGTGCATGGATTACAGCATACTGACTCCCCAGGAGTAGATCCTTCCAGTCTCCTGGTATGGGCTCACTCGGCACAGTGTTAGTGGTGCTCTCGGCGGTAGCCTGCCGAGTGCGTCTCGCTGGTCCGATGTCTCTCAGGACCGAAGTCGCATTTCTTAGAAAGCCATCCCCACCACAGTTTCAAACAAAAATAGTAAAGATTGTTATATTTATCTCCTGTTTGCAAAGCAGGTAGTATTGTGTTTTTTCTTATGCTTCTCTCTTGTTTGAGCTGTACGTGATGTTTTGGGCATAATAAGCGAAGCAGGAAATTATAAAAATATGATTTTACATATTAAAGTCCTATGTTCCGGTGTCGCGGTATATATATATATATATATATATATATATATATATATATATATATATATATATATATATATATATATATATATATATATATATATACAAGATATATATATATATATATATATATATATATATATATATATATATATACAAGATATATATATATATATATATATATATATATATATATATATATATATATATATATATATATATATACAAGATAAGTACTAGAATACGGTCTCGGACGTTGGCTATGGCACGACACACAAATCTTAAGCAGAGTTTACTGTTATGTTAAAGTGAAAGCAAAATTGTTCGTGTGTACTCTACTCCCTCGAATGGGAGCGATCAAAAACCAAAATGTCTCCCCTCAGGAGAACAAACCAAAATAGCAGATAACTCACAGGCTACCACACGATAAATCTCTCACGTAGGCTAAATACAGAGCATTACCGTGTTAAGTAAACGGATACAACAATCATGCTTCGTATTTAACCGTGTAACTAAATAAATCTAAAAAAAACGTACCACCTTAACGGCTGATCTTGCCGAACTCGGTGCCTGACTTGAACAATGTTTCTCTACTCGCGACTCACAATAGATATTTAAAAACTTCACGGATTTTTTAAATTCCGTCAAATAGAATAATCAAAAAAAGAATAAACCTTACCACAATAAACATCGCGGTGACAATTTTGTCTTGTGCATACGCACCAGCAAAAACTAAAAAACACACAAAACACAACCGTTCAGATCAAACGCTGCTTGCCAAGAGATCGTGAACCTGTTCGTTACCGAAACTCCATGGTTCAAGTCTTCTGACCCATACCAAAAACGAGCACTCTCAGACAGTTCGAGTAGGGTGGCAAAAAATTGAAACGTTACAAGTAATATACAGTTTTAAATTTTCAATTCTTTTAGTATTTAGTTAAGAGCTACCCCACAAACTCTACTGTTCGCTGGCTTTTGGACAATACAAGAATACACATTTTACCAAGTTTGAATCCTGATGGCTTTGAAGTTGCTAGCGAAGGAGTGTGTACAAGAGGATTGGGTAGACTCAATGCGAACAATAAAGATTTAAACCGAAGTTTTCCGGATTTCTTTCTCTCGAATCAGAACGGCGAAGAACCTGAAACTCGTGCTGTACGGAAATGGATGGATGATATTCCATTTATACTAAGTGCAAGTTTACTAGGAGGAGCTATAGTTGCAAACTACCCATACGAGAGTATAAAGGACAATGGTCAGTATTTGATGCGAACAAAGGTATTACATAATTTAATACAAATGAACGAAGAGTCACTTTTTTATTACAATAACATAACAACATAAACACATATCAGTTGTAAATATGCCTATTCCATGGGACGTATTTCTTATCCCGATTTATCAATTTGTCTCATTTAAGATTTCCAGAAACGCTTATAGTAGAAGTTTATGTGTCATTTCATTTCTCTTTAATGTTGTTTTATATGTGCTAACTTCGTTATTATCAATTGTATTATATAATATTGCTAGGATATTATTTAATGCATTGCTACAGTACATAAATTGATAGATAATGAAAAAAATAAATAAAGAATTTATGTAAATCATATTATATTATATTTTGTTGTGGCGTCATAATACCACTACGCAGTTGGGAGGATTTATGTTGTTAGCACTGTTTATTAAAGGACCATGTTCAATGGAACATTGCAATATTTTCTATTTCTTTTAAATGCTGTACTAGTGTAATGTATGATTTTTGTTTTATTTTCTAGTTTCGTCCTTATATGAACCATCAATATCTCCAGATGACGATGTTTTCCAAAACCTAGCGACGGTATATGCTAAACGTCATCCAACAATGCATAAAGGAGAACCCTGCGAAGAAAATGGCCAAGTATTCAAAGGTGGCATTACTAATGGAGGAGCGTGGTTTGCCATGACAGGTACACATTATAGTTGAAATTAATTAAAAACAGTTGTAATTTTATATATATTTCCAGGTGGCATGCAGGACTATAACTACATTGCTCATGGATGCATGGAAATTACTTTAGCAATTTCTTGCTGTGAATATCCCCCATCTGATAAACTGCCAACATATTGGATTGAGAATAAATTTGTATATAATGAATGGTATAGCTAAGATGAAATTCTGAATTTATATCATTTACAATTATAGGCTCTGATGGACTATATATCTCACGCCCATCAAGGAATTAAAGGGCAAATTATTGATGATTTAACAAACACTCCAATCAATAATGCATCGTTAAAGGTTTATGGGAAAGATATGGTATTCCATTCTACAAAGAAAGGAGAATTCTGGAGGCTTTTGTTGCCTGGAAACTATTGTTTAGAAGTATGTAATTTTAAAGGAATCGGAGGAATTATTAAAACAAATAACTATTTACTTTTCAGATATCAGCACCTGGATATCACAATCAGTCTGTCAACTTCCAAGTACAAAAATATAATTCGCTGCCTGAATTAACTTCACTTGAAATAAAAATGTATCCGATAGCATACCAGCTTACGATAACGACGAGAAAAGTTATTTCGATTTCACCAACAAATGGAAGCACGTATTCTAGTGGGAGCCAAACCTTCGGTACTACGAAAACATTAACAAGTATTACGGCAAACAATAATATTAACCCTTATTTGATGAATTTGAGCCTACAGTTATCATGGAAGGCGGAAATATTTCGGAACTAAAACTAATAATAAAGCATCGGCCAATTATTATTCATAATCTATGTATGTTATTTATCCTGTCTCTATTCCCGAATTAAATTCAGATCACAAACCTATCCTATGCGAAATAACAAAAAATATCCCTACAAATGACAACACATAACTCATTAGAACATACATCTATATAAACTAGGCACAATTCAGACACACACTAGACGAACACGTAATATATACACAAGCTGATATAAACACAACACAAAATACACTCACACAACAAATTACACAAGCACTATATAAACCATGGAACTGTATACTGGAAGGATCATCTGTCGCTGATCTTGAAGCCGGAAAAGAAAGAGTAAGATATATGAGTCTGTTTCATAATCCCTAAGAATGGCAGTACGCATGCTCGAGCATGGGTGTACCGCACCATATACATGTGAAACGCAACAAACACAAGCAAATGCAAGACTGACAGTTGCCAGGAAGTGACGAAACTGAAGCATGCGTAGAACCAAAAGTGTACATGCGCAGTTACAACTTTAAGGAACATAGTACAGAATTTATCATCCTCTCTCTTGATCCTGGTGGCTTCAATGCTGTTCAATACATTACTATACGAATACCCCTTCCAGTATATAGTTCCATGATATAAACACACGGAAAACACAACACTACAGCACAATAAAGACAAAAATAATACAACGAAATAACGCAAGAAGACAATGACAGAGGTATCTTGGATCCTAACGACAGATCCTTAGCCAACACCCACACCCAACAAATCCGAACTGAGATCCGAAGCCATTTCAATCATACCTGGACACCAAAAACTCCTGTCTCTAAATTCCAATGACAATTCCCTCTAGAAAATAACCCGAACACAAAAAAAATACCAACCACAACAATCCCCACCCTAACACAACAATATTGAACTCCTAACCGACTCCCAGAATGCAGAAATAATAGCGACTATCTTCGAAGAAATCCCCCACATAGATCCAAACAACTTCCAAGAACAAACAAACATAATCCACAATACTGAACAACTCCTCAACCAACAAATCCCAAACAACAATAGAACATTATCCAAAATCCTAACATCCCCTAATGAAATAAAAGACATCATAATTACCAAATCAAAAAGCACCCAGTTCCGACCAAATTCAAAACATAGTCCTCAATAATCTACCTCGTAAAACAATTGTGCAGCTAACCTATATAATAAATTCAATATTAAACACCAACACTTCCCCATAATCTGGAAATCAGCTGTTGTAATACTCATATCCAAACCTAACAAAGACCATAAACTTCCACCAGCTACCGTCCCATTAATTTCCTTAAAACACTTTCGAAAATAACAGAAAATGTTATCCTAGCACGCATCCAAAAATAGGAAAACATCCTCAAAATAACCTCACCAACTCAGTTCGGATCACGTCCACCAAGATGCAAGTATAGTGACAGACATAACCACAAACTTCAACAAGAACAATGTCACAACAATTGTAATGTAACGAAAAAAGCTATCGACAAAATATCGATAGTAGGGCTCACTGCATCGTGCAGCACTCCCACCCATCCTAGTAAAACTCATAAATTCAGATTTGAACCAACGCACTTTATCCGTTAACATTAAGAACTCACATCGACCCCCGCCCTATAGTAGCCGAAATCCCATAAGGTGGTATACTTGGTCCCAAACTATTCACACTATATATCCATGACCTCCCAGAATTTCCAAAAACCAACACAGCACTCTATGCTGACGACGCGGCCATCTATGCTTAGTCGCGCAGCGCAGAGTTTTCAAACAAACAAATACAAATTCATCTAAACATCCTTCAACCATATTTCAAAACCTGGAAAATTAGCATCAATCATACGAATACCGAAACCATTCCCGTCTATCATACAAAGAAAACATTGCTCATACCATAAAAAAGGCCCAATTAACCATCAGATCCTTATATACACTCATACATCCTAGAAGCGTCAGTATTTTCTACAATTATTATACTTCAACCACTGAATAAAGCTCTTTACATCTGGACTGAATGGTCATTTATTCCAATCCTGCGGGAAATAAGAAGTGTACAATTAACACGTTGCTCTTTTGACCGAATAATCATCCTAGACGTAAAGACACCACCAAAAATAAAAATCTCATCTACACCAGCATCATTCGCTCCATAATCAAAGACAGCAACAACGATTGCAATGCAAATGTGTGCGTTTAATAACTAACGCAGACAGGTATGGAAGAATCGTAGATCTACACTACACGAACGCACAATTATACCAAACATGCATGATAACATAACACAAATATCACAAAAATTCTACACTACACAGATGCAACACAATTCACTTACATGAAACATGCCACAAATACGCGCACACAACACATCATTCACACTAAAACACAAGCTCCCTTATCAAACGCTCCCACTTTTTACCGAAAGCGACCAACGCATTCGACACTGACCCATCTCATACCAACGAAATCTATAAAACTCTCATTGTCAATATTATTTCATTAACATCATCATCATTGTGAATATCATACTAGCACAAGAATAGATTAAGTATAAAATATTTAAAATAGGTTTTTAAAGTAAAATTAAGAAAACACTACAAACAAAAATATTTAAACATATTAACTTACCAGAATCACAAGATATATTAACATAAGAATTAGAGGGTAAGACAAGTTTAGAATGTTTATAAATAAATATTTTATTAAATATATGTCTGTATATATATATAAGTAATATAAGTTGAGTTGACTGTATGTAAAAAGAACAAGATTTTTTATTTTTTATTTATTTCGCAATAGTATTTTTACAAAACTATTTCGTTTACTACGTTTTCGTTTATAATTACAATGTGGTATCGTTTGTATATTCAAAATTATCAATTTTTAAACAAAAAGCAACAAAATAACTTGAAATAACCCCACTATTACTGTTTCTATCAAACTTTCGCGCGTACAAATGCCGCTTAGCTCGTAGTCTCATGAATGGCAGACTGAATAATCCATAATAAAACCTTATTGGGTTTAATGTGACTTGCGATTTAATTGGATGAATTGCAATTAAATATTTCCTTTTCTTGATATAAGCAAAACTGACTTTTTTATATTGCATCAACAAAAGAAACGCACGTAATCAAATCGCAAATTACATTACAAGCAACAAGTTGTGAATCTTATGGTGTAAAGTACTTTACTGCGGTACTCTGGATATATACTGACTTTGGTTAGTACGCAAACACAGTGTAATTGTGGTACTATTTAGCCAACTTTTATTTACTAGTTTAATTAAAAAGAAAAATATCAAGTTATTTTTTTTAAAACATCAAGATTTCTGAATATTTAGTGTATGGATTTTGTAATTTGGCTGTAAGTCGTTTGTTGACTACAAAACATCATCAGATGCATTTTAAATTTTTACACTTCTACTTAAAACGCAAAGAAAAGAGGTAAAAACAATTATTCTGGGTTTTCATGTCAATTCCCTATGCCGTAGATTTCAGGACGTTTATTGAAAATATTTTACAATTACTACAATACGGTTAATAACTACATTCAGGACATTCACAGTTTCCTGGATACATTAATGTCATTCCTGGAAGACACGTTGGATATGCGCATGGTACAACCGTTGGACAGTCACACTCGTCATACCACACTGTAGTACCCTGTTCACATAAGGTCTGAGTTCCGGGCGGACATGGCGTAGGGCAGCCGTTCGTTGTAGAAGTTGATTCGGTGGTAACATCGTTCAATATTGAAGATTCTTGTGCATATACCATAACGCTGAAAATTGTGCACAACACTAAAAATGAGCATTTAGAAACCCTCATTTTAGTACTGTTGTCGTTATTAATATCTGTAATTAGAAAATAATTCTATTGTACTAAATGGTTATTTTCAAATTTTATTATTTATGTAACATAAGTACTTACTATATTATTATTATCGTTGTGCCTTGCACAAATAGACTGTTATATGTATTTTGTATTACCTTATATACATATATAGCTGAGCTGATAATGGGCAATAAATTTTATTTCATGTAGGTGTATGTAAATGAAATATAACTTGGTACTTTACATGTTACAGATACAGTTTTCTACAAAATGTAAAGTACTAAATACAAAATGTAAAGTACACCTACGTGAAATGAAATTTATTGGTCATTAACAACAGGCGTTATTATAAACTTATTCTAAGTATATGAGTAAATACCCGAGTTCGAATCCCGGCGTTGGACATTAATTTTATCTTTCACATTAATTCTTCATTAGTATTTAGTTTATCCTTAGTAGCGGTTGTCACCGAATAATCTTTCATATAAAATAATTTAGTTAATAAGAGGTCGTAATTTACACGATTAAATACTTTTGTGAAATCTGTGTAGATAACATCAATCTACTTGCGCATGTTGAGACTTACTTATTAGGTAAAGGATATTCGATTTATGAGAACTGATTCACCAGGACAAAACCTATGTTCAGAATTTATAATATTTTGTTAGCTTAAAGTGATTTTTTTGGATTTGCCAAATCTATTTCCTAACTTCTGTTATCGTATATTTCTCCTGTATATCTATATATTTCGTCTAACTATTTGTGTGAAATTAAAAAAAAATCATTAATTTAAGTTTATCTTTGCATTTTTCTCTTTTCATAAGTGACATATTGCATCTATTCCATAAGCGTGTGTAAGATGGTAGCAGACTACTCAAAATCTGTCGAAGGCGCACCATATACTTTCTTCGAAGTACCTTGTCTTGCACAAGAAATGCATCCTGGACACCTCCGTCACTGATGGCCAGAAATGTATAAGATCCTCCGGCATTATGATGACAGATAATGCTCCTATCAACCAGATGAACATCATCGTCGTCTTATAGCTTCAGATAATCTTTGCGCGCCTGAGCTTGATCGATAAAGGTAACAGTGAGATGTAGGTAGAAGAGAAACGAGCTTAGAGTGTCTCTCTGAAAGACGTCATGTTGTTACCCACTTTGTCGTCAGATGATTCGGCGACCTTCGTTTTCATGTGTTCGACACATCTCACTATCAGTTGGTGGACACGAAGCATGCCCAGTACCCTCAAAATGAGGGCATGAGGTGTGGTATCGTATGCTTTTGCATAATCCACTCTCGCCATCGACAGGTGCGCTTGTAGATCACTACATCATGAGAGACGTATCGAAACATATCATCTTTGCACCACTCTTGCGAAGCCCCTCTTCGAGGATGTCCATCCAAACAGGACAAATAGATCTCAGAACCAGCCCATTGAGTAAGCTAGTAAAGATCTTATACAGCGTGTTCAAGCAGGTAATAGGTCGATAATTCTTCGACAAAGAGAAATCGCCGAACTTGGGGATTAGCACTGTGCGTACCTTTGCGAATCAAGATGGTATTGGCTCCTCTTCCCAGAGTTGAATATACCATCAACTCCTGGCACCGCGAAAAAAATGCCTGTTTCACTTCGCCAACAGTAATAGAGGGACACTTTCGAAGATTTGTAAGGTGAATGTTACAGAAATCCTAGAAAAGTGCGAGTACTGGAGTGTTCTACACCAAGATCTCCTGCTCGTACAACTCTCTCCAGAAGATCTCTGTGTCATGGACTGCAAGGGACGGCAGAGAATCTGCGGGCTTCTGACGAAACAGACGTGAGGAACATGAAAAGAAAGTACAATTTTCCTCCAGCCACTTCACTCTGTTCACCAGCTCCTTCCTAGCAAGAGACAGAGCACGTTCAGTGTGGGATGTTACGTGCACAAAAGATCGGGAGTAGAAACACCTAATTTCATATATAATGAATTATAATAAATCGGAGCGAAAGTGCATTATTTAGAAACCTTTGGAAATGTTTCCATGCAACGCGTACTATGACATCAGACATTTATTTACAAAAACCTTTGTTATAATAAAAACTCCCTTACCGAAAGTGTTTTCGTCAGTAGGGAGTAAATGCTTTATTTCTATCACGATTTTGACGCCATAGAAACCGACTTCTACTCCCGGATATATATTATTTATTGTTACTAACACTCTGAATTTTTTATTTATATTAATTGGTGTGCCGCGAAACAAATTCCCATTCTCAGTGTGCCGTAGCGCAAAAAAGTTTGGTAGACACTGTCATATCATATAGGAATGACGTTATATCAGAAAAAATTTATTCACGATATTACCAAAATAAGCTATCTCTTTCGTACACATTTTACTCGTTTAAATCTATATGCACATCGTATTGTCATAAGGGGCAGGGGTTTATCAATAATTTGCTTGGTTTTTTTATGAAATTTTATTTATATTGAATTAAATTTTTAATAACAATATTATATTTTGATTATTTGTATTACACGAAAATTAGCGACTGTTGTCTATAAAATAATATGCGGGATGGGTGGGGCATAAAAGATCTTCACAGCAGGGCGCCTACTACTCTAGAACCGGCCCTGGCTACATTTAGATTATGTACATAATTTATATGTTCTGAGGCGGCTTCCATAAATGATGTCAGAGGTTTTTCGTGACAGAACAATACTTGTTTTATTAAAAAAAAAACGTAAATAGTACATTATACACCAAGGGAGAGAAACCTCTTATTTTTCCTGAGGTGTAATTTGAAGCCCGAGGGCGAAGCCAGAGGGCTACAAATACATCGAGAGAAAAATGGTGGTCTCTCCCGAGGTGTATATACTATTTTTCCACGTTCGGGAGTAGAAACATTTAATTTCATAGATAATGAATTATAATAAATCGGAGCGAAATTGCAATATTTAGAAGCCTTTGGAAATGTTTCCATGCAATGCGTACCATGACAACAGACATTTATTTACACAAACCTTTGTTATAATAAAAACTCCCTTACGAAAAGTGTTTTCGTCCCTAGGGAGTAAATGCTTCATTTCTGTCCCGCGTTTGACGCCATATAAACCGACTTCTACTCCCGGACGTGTAAAAAATATATTATATATCCATATGAACAAATTCGTGCTGTCATTTTTTAAGAGACTCCCCTATCCCAAGTCTACTGACCCCATTCCATCCCTAAACCTGTGACATCATTTATGGAAGCCGCCTGAATTGTTATTGTAGAATATCAAATAGAATCTTGTGCATAGCATGTTAATGATTGTCCTGTAGAATATGTTTGTTTATGCTAATGAATAGCAACCAATACTACACTGGATACTCTACACCAGTGAACCAAATAAATTTATCTTTAGCATCAATCGGTGTTTCATCGGCAGATTCCTAATTGAATTGTTGCTTTATATTACGTTTTATTATTATGTTATTATGTTTATATTATAAAATTGTTTTAATTTTTTCCAAATTTATACTCCTATGAAAAATACGATGAAACAACAGAACGCATCCGCTTTTCAAACCAAAATGACAAATCTAAACCCAAGTTAACGTGAAATGAGACACAAAAGATACGTGTGAAATGAGACACCTTTTCTTCATCCAATACTGTGTGATGAAAATAGAGGAGTCGCTATTTTTCGTCATAGACGGGTGCGTTCTATTGTTTCATCATATTTTGTACGATACTATACGATAGGCGTGCTATAGCTAATAAATGAAATACAATTTTTTTGTTAGACGGATAGTCCCTTGGCAGCATCCGCTTGGCTGGCAGAGGTTACATCTCCTTAGGGTAACCTTGTAGCTAGAAGTTGGTCGGGACAACAGCTGCTTCGGTGAGGACAGGGGCTAGATAATGGTGTCTTCTCGTTGGTGCCTAGGGTATATGGCGATCCTACGCGGAGAGTTCTTGGGGCCTCGGGCGTGGTTGGAAATGGTGAAAAGCGGTTTCTGGACTTCCTGGCCTTGGGTGATAGTGTCGCTATTCTTGGCGGCATATATCTGCTTGTCCAGTTTGCCTTTCACGGTGGCACTTCCTGAATTGGTAGTGGTTCAGGAGTTGTGAGCCATCCTCCTCTTTGCCATCTGCTTAAAACGGTGTTGTCACGGGTTATTCAGTGGTATCCTGTACTTTACTATTTTCCTTTTATTCTATATAAATGTGTATATATGTAATATCAAACGTAGCAATAATAACGTAATAAAATAAGTTCTGCGAATAAACTGTTACAACCCATGAGAAAGAGAACTGTATGTTTATTCGCGTTACCCCTGGCATTTCCTGACTCCACTAAGTATCCGTGGCCTACTCTGTAGTCAAGAGACTACAGCAGAGTTAGCCGTCTAATACCGACCAATACCGATCAATAGATAGAAAGAAAGATCGATATAATAAGGTATATTTTCAATAGCATACAATCACCAAAAAAACCGAATCTGAATAACAGTTGAACCTATTTTACTTGCAATCACTTATTTTCTTCGTATGGTGTTGTGTTTCCTTTCTAAGCGGAGGAGTTTTCTAAAAAATAAAACAATCTTTATATACCGGATGTCTCATAACGACCTACGCATAGGTTAGTTGCATACGCTCTTGATCGTGAAATATTAATTTGATCGTTTAATTTTTTTTTAATATATATATATATATATATATATATATATATATATATATATATATATATATGTATATATATATAAATATATATACTCATACATACATACATATCGTACTGTACAGTGCAGTGTCTGGTTCTCGTCTATACTTACTTCAATAAAGCTTTCTTCTGGCGTGTGTTTAATAGCCGAATGAATGCTATGTCACCTGCTGCTGCTGCTACTGCTCCTGACTTGCTCTCATCGTTGTCATGCTCTTCGTCACTCATAATCAGCTGATGTCGCTGATCAGCAGTGGGAGCCGTGTGCACAATGCCACTTCGCTTCAGTGCCAGTCCGTCCTCCAACATCTGTTGTATCAGTGAAGTCTGATCTAGTATTGAGGTTGCCTCCACTGTCCGTGCCGCACTCATTGACAAGCTGTACATTGGACATTCCTTGTCTATAAACAATTTATACATTTAGTATTTATAATAAGACTCGTACATTCTTCCATCCATTATATGTTTACCTGTGTTTATGTGGCCCCACTTGTGACATTTGATGCAACGGACGTTTCGCACTTGTATACCGAATGGTTGATCTCGGATTTCTTGATCCCCCTTGCAGTAACTCTCGCGCGGTGCGTTATACTTCCGTTGCCATTCAAACTTGTATTCCGGCTCATCGTCCTCTTTCTCCCGTTCCTTCTTTGCACCGGGTGGTGGTTCGTACATGAAGTTCACACTTAACTTGTCTTTACTCTCCTTGCTTAACATGGCTCTGAAATATATTCACAGATGTATATGCATGTACCATAATCTAGACATATAGTAAAATACTAACTTGTTATCATGCAAATCTTGTTCTTTTTCATATTGCATACGAAGTTCCTCTTGTTTCTTTTTATAAGCCTCAGACTTTTGTTCTGCCATCCATACCTGAAATTGATGCATACATGTTAGTAATAAAATGTCATGTAATTTATTTTGTGAATCATGTATGTGTACTCACTCTCTTTAAATTATCACGTGACGCAGGATGGAAGAACTTTTTACACATATAATTATTAAATCCTTTCCCCATTTTGAAATCTAAATTATCTTTTCTCAATCAAATAATTATTTCTAAATGCGTAGTTGCAAATAGCATACAAAAATGTCAGAACTAACCACAAATCAAGGATGCCACAAATTATCCAAGAAAATTAACGCATGCGCCGTGACAAATGTACAAACCACGACCTTCTCGATTGGGTGACAGTTGTGTACACTAATCGAGGTGGTCGCGGTACAAACCATTGAAAGCAGTGGTTGTATAACAAAGTTACGCAAACGTTGGAGTAAAGATGGAATATTTATATATATTTATCACTAGTGTGGGAGATTGTAAGGAGTTACAGGTAAGTTGTTTACTTTAAGCGGCTTGATAAGATATTGAAGGTGAGTAGGGTTAATCAACTTTGTTTTTTAACATTGTATAGATGGCTGTATTGCTCCACTGTTTAATTAACCCTGTCATAACATGCTAAAATCAGTCAAACCGAGTCGAATCGAAAGCGGCTACTGACGTCACAGGTGTCATTTTATAAAATAAAAATAATGAATAGCTAGCAAATGGATGAATCCAGACACGTTAATTTATAAAGCATTTAATTACGTCAAGTTTAGCACAATTAGAATAAAGTAAATTATAATTACTTCTTTTTCTTCTTCAAAATTCACAAATTGATAGTTTGTTTACCTGTCCAAACCAAACATCACTTGGATCACTTGCAAATTGCTTCACAGTAATCATTTAACAATTTAATAAAATAAGATATATTTTAGGTATTGTAATATTACCAAATATTACTCTATTTCTGAAATTCTAAGCTAACAAGTGTTTTATAGTAAGTAGCTTATGATTAAATTGGTGTCAAGTTATTATGTTTGTACATCGATGTAGATTTCAATATGCCTTCAAAAGATATACATACGAATATTGAGACAAATAGCTCTACAGACAGTTGGATTGATGATCTACCGTTATGTCGGAGGTGCGGTATCGGTCTAAGTACAAACGATAAATATACTGACAGAAACCATGGCGGCCAACAAGACAGATACGCATTTGAAGATCGTAGTTTCTATTGTCAACTGGACGATTCAACGTATTTGTATGGCATATTCGATGGGCACATGGGTCCAAGAGCAGCAGAATTTGTGTTGCAACGGATACCAGCGGAGATTTTATTGGGCCAGTTGACAGAAAGGAAAACGGACGAAGAAATAAAGGAAGTTATACGGTATAAATAATAGTTTGCAACGTACAATGCAAGGGAAACTGACAGTACGCGATGTATTATTCATTGCAGGCAAGCGTATATATCTGTCGAGAAAGGGTATTTGGATTCGCTGGGCGATTTACTGGCGGAACGAACTAGTTTACAATGTGAACTACCTCACGGGTTGCCCGCCTATGAAGCATATCAGAAATATCCGGAAATATTTGAAAAACTTAAATCCATCAACTACGAGTTATCGTCGGGAACGTCTGCAGTTATATCGTTAGTGTTCAACAACAAATTATATGTGGCGAATGTGGGCAACAGTAGAGCGCTACTGTGTAAGACGGACGCGAATGCAGTACTGCGTGTAGTACAACTGAGTGTGGATCACGATCTAAGGAACGAGGATGAACTGTTGCGACTGTTACAGTTGGGCATCACGACGTCCAATCTGAAGTACGGTTAGTATTTACATGTACACTTACACATATTGTGTACAATAGTAGATATTATTTTATATCTTAGGATCACAGATTGGTAATCAGGAGACAACACGGTGTCTGGGCAATTATCTAGTTAAAGGTGGTTACAAGGAGTACAGGGAGTTGTACAGTGCGTACAGTGAACCGGTAATTGCCGAGCCGGAAATCCACGGCGGCATTCACATAGACGAGACATGCCGTTTCCTGTTGTTGATGTCTGCTGGCCTATATAAAACTCTCGAGGAAGTAATTCCTGCTAACCAGGTTAACAAATACATTGCACAACTAGTTGTGGAACAGGTAATATAACGTACATTACAATATAACGCACAACAAGTACATAGATACATATGTTTTGATAGTTTCGCTGCCAGTGTACATTGAATGCTCTAGCACAGACGGTCGTTGACAAGGCGATCTACCTGTACACTAATAATGCCCAATCGTACAGCGGTAGCAACAGTAGTAATACAAGTGTGAATGGTGTGGCAGGTCGTCACGAGGACATTACGTTGATCATTAGGAACTTTAACTTTATGCTACAGAACAGTAGCGGCAGTGGTAGCGGTAGCAGCACTAGTAGTAGTAGTAGTGTCACCAGCACATTGGATACACAACATCACCACTCATCCACCACTACAGGCTCACCTCAGTATATGAACCATAACAGTAACGAAGTAAACAGAGACGTACCCCGACTTAAGCCGTACGTGGACTTCTCCTGTTACTATGTGAATATACGTAGAATACAGGACAACTGACATTAGGCTGTATTTGAACAGCTGTTTGTGTAACATATTTTATTTTGCAATCATGAACAACAGTCTTCCATTTTACAATGTATCGTATGTTTGTTCTTACAACTATTTCTGTATAAAAGTGTGCCATGCAACTAGCGAATGTAATAATTAGTTATTTATTATTAGTAGATTATTGTTATTAATATTATTATTGTTACTATTGTAGAATATGTTCCGTATCTGTGAACAATATAGTAAACCTCTATGTAATTTTATTATTTATATACAACAATGTTTATGTATAAGCAGCAAGAACAGAACCATCAGTGTATGCGCGTTATTTACTGATATACACGCACACATACACACGGATCATGTTGGAAGTTCGTATTTAGGGCGAGGGCATGACCTTCAGTCGTTCGAAGGCGGTCTTCTCCAGTGTCTCCCGATGGTCAGGATGGGCAATGTTGATCAGAGCGTGTGCACGCTGTCTCAATGATTTACCAAACAGAAATGCGATACCATATTCCGTGACTATATAATGACAATGTGCTCGCGATGTAACCACCCCGGCACCTAGAACAGTCAATACATAATAATGATTAATATATGTATATGTAGCTTACTGACTAAGAAGATTTATTTGGGTGAAATTGAAGGAACGCGAATGCGAGGAAGACCGAGGAATAAATGGATGAATATGATAGAAAATGTTTTGAGTGAACGTAAAATTATAAGCAGAAATAATAGGAGAGCATGTATGACAAGGTGTATGGATATTAACGAGGCGAGACAGTTATGTATGAATATGAGTATTTGGCGAGCAATTGTTAGAAAATAAGGAATGAAAGGAAGTTTTCTATATAATATTAAATATTTTCAGTGATGGTAGGGAATAAAGGGCCTGCTAAACCAGTAATGGGAAAGGCGTGATGTTATGTATGTATGTATATATGCAGCTTATGTACGCGCGTATAACCTGTACCTGGTTTCAATATCGGTGTAATTTTACTTTCGCCACGTTTCGTAGTAGATGACAATGCGATGATTGGCTTGCCGCGACCATCTAGGCCTTCTGCCGCACCACGGATAAAATCAACTTGACCACCGAAACCTGAGTACATTCTGGTACCGATGGAATCTGCGTTCACTTGCCCTGTCAAGTCCACCTCGATAGCTGAATTGATTGCGGTCATCCTGGGCTGTTGCGAGATGATCTTTGTGTTGTTCACATACTCAACACGTAACATTTCTACAATTATAAACAATCAATGAATAATCATCATACACATACATACAGAGTACATATTTATCTGTTCATCTACATATTCAATTGGCAGAGCACGTAGTTAGTACATACCTACAGACGGATTGTTATCGACGAAGTCGTACAGCTTCTGTGTCCCATTAAGGAACGATCCAACGGTACGGCCCTTGTGTTGCGGCTTCAAGTGATTCGTTACACAGCCCTGCTCAACTAAATCTACTACACCTCCAGCGAACATCTCCGAGTGAATGCCAAGATCCTTGTGATTGCTCAATGACGCCAGTACGGCATCAGGGATATTACCAATACCTGTACCATACATAGGTACACTGATATTGTTAGATCTATGAAAGTGTTGCGTTACGTTACATTTACATACCCATCTGTAGAGTAGCACCGTTCTCTACCAGATTCTCGGCAATTAACGAGCCGATTTTCTTGTCAGTCTCAGTGAGCGGTTGACCGCCATGTTCGGGCAACCTACTGTCCACCTTTACGGCGTAGTCAAAGTGACTTTGATGAATGAGTGCGTCACCAAAGGTTCTAGGCATCCTGGGATTCACTTGTGCTGTAAATTCATACATGTCGAATAAACCGTCGATTCGAAATTACGCGTCACTGTTACATAGCGTGGACACGCCATCACAGGTTTGTTTACAATTTTAATGAATGTCGCGTGCATTTAATTCAAGGTCAACAATGAAACGTGCAACTGGTATAACTAGACGTTAGCCTTGTAGCAAATGTTTACATAACATTTCCAAGTTATCATTAGCAAAGTAAATATCAAGTATATATTTCAACTAGATCGTAAACGCATATCACACGTGTCCATATCAGAAGTCATGTATAATGTTTGTCAATATAACTGTAAACATAATATTATTATTAATATTACATTGTAATTACCTATAATTGTTTTACTAACAGTTAGTGCGGAACGTACACAATCAACACTAGTTCCCAAGCTACAATAGCCATGGTTGTCTGGCGGTGACACCTAAAAACAATACACAATGCCCTCATTCAGTACATGTATTATATTGCTGTGTTGTACCAGCTGGCATGTGATCTCTTACATGAATTAACGCAATGTCTGGTACAATCATCTTTCTATAAAACAATATTGGAATTTCGTGTAAGAAAATTGGAATACAATCACCCCGGCCCTCGGCGACAGCCTTCCTTACATTACCGCCCATGAAGAACGAGAAAGACCTGCAACAGATTAAACATTAGCTACGCCCACTATCACAACCACCACCCCTCCCCATACTTTCTCCTTCATTGTACTGCATGTGGATTCTATTACTATTTTTCAATGATTTTAAATGTTTTTAGGATGCATGAATAGATCCATGATGACGTCAATGGTTTAAAATTATCTACAAGTTGCGCAAGTTGTATGCATGTGCGTGTACGTAACATCTATGTATATATAAAATAATATATATGTACATACCATACTGTAGTATGGTAATACGTGTACTATGTATTACCTGAAGATGTCCCCACAGTCTTCGGCTGTGTATGGCGCTTTGCCCTCCGTATGCATATGAAATACTTTAATGTCTCTCAGCTGGGCACATTTGCCCTTCTCGGTCATAGCGGTCAGTAGATGTACAGGGGTAGCGGCAGCTCCCTGAGCAAATACCGTATCACCTGTAATCACACATTTATATTTGCGTAATTGCATATACCTATATGTTAACGAATATAAACAAAATACAGTTGCATGCTCATAATCTTATAGTAGATATCGTGTCCTTTCATATAATCGCTTATTACGTAATTCGATCGATGTAAACGTTGACCTTTATAAAGATTTAAGGTGAAAAAGAGGAAAAAAAAATAGGTCAAGTGGTGTATATTCGTTTGTTTGTGCAAACATTCTGAATAGTATGTGAGATGCATATGCACTTGTACACGATATGCACCGGATCAATGAATACAGTCTAATTATTTTATATAGATCGCATGCATGAGATACAGTAATTTAACAGGCGCCCAGTACAGAATAAAAACACGTCTCTATTATTAGCAGAGTCCTTGGATAGAATGTATTTTTGAATATTTAATGAAAACATTTAGATATGTTAATATTTATACATAGTCGCGCGTATTACTACGCTCGGTCACAGGTCATTTTTATGTTATTTACTTTTTATTTTCAAATCCTGATTACTGCTAATTGGTTTATTTAAAAAATGTTTCTTGGATATTATGTATCCGATTTTATGTATACATCGAAATAAGTAAATAAAAATAAATAAATGTTAAAAATACGTGAAAATTCCCCATTGTATAAACTTACTAAATGCCTTTATAACTTATCAACATTATTATTGTTCATAATTGGCAACCGTTATTTTTCTATTATGTACACGAAATACTTGTTCATAAATATAACATTATGAATGGCATTGGTGTGCGTGTATGTGTGTGTGTGCATACATGTATGTTGACAAGTTGACATACTTCATTGGATTAAGATATATAATTGCTTAATAGCGTCTAACTAAAGACTCTGTTCACTGATAAAAAAGTAAACGTTATTAAAAAATGTGATATCCGTTCATTACGTGACCTTTGATATTTGATATGCCTGTGTTTATATAGTCGTTTTGAGTAAATGTTCATCAAAATATTTGATACGCACTTTACGTAGCTAGAATATATGAAAAATATTCAAAGTAATAAATAACTTACATGATTTCAAAATATCGAATGCTTCCTCTGCTGTTGTCCATTTCGGTTCTTTGCCTTTAATAGGAAGGGCTGGTTCTGGTGAATATGTGTGATACGAAGGTCTGCCTTGTACATTTTTCAACGTACTTAAAACACCACCTAAGCGAAACGCGGCTAGTTTGGCAGATGACATTATTGCGAAGTTGTTCTGCACAGTTTATTGTATAATAAATTTTATCTTTACTCCTCCGCAACTAACAGTTCGTAAATAATTTACGCACACTTACTGTTTGCGACCTGAAATAAAAATTACAAACTGATTACCGCTGATTACATACCAATTAACTACACGTACCACCCGAACCACAATGAAGTTTCATCAAGCTTGTTGGTGTTTGTATGTTTCACTGAATTGTCATTGGTTGGAGTTTGTTTAGTCTAGTAGAATTCACAATTAACACATGCAAAGATACATGCATTTATAAGCACTGGAGCCGTAGTATTGCAGATTGTAATGCAGTTAAATATCAGCACAAACTAAACTAATAAATATGTTACAAAATTCGAAAATTCAAATAATGTAATAATGTTATTACTCATTATTCATTTGTTTTAAATATTATTGTAATTGTGAATCGTACTATAATCACTGTCACTTTATCGTTATGGTACATGTCTTGCCATCTGTGACAATTTTTGTGAACCAACGATTTATGTCAAATATATTTCTTTAACAAAATTAAATTAAATCTCCAGTTATATAGCTGCAGTACGCTTAATAAGTGTTATATAATTAACGTGTTCATCGAATTGCTGCTGCTTGAATATAAAAAAATATTTGTCAAGTATTAACTTAGCGTCACGTGATTTCACGTCACTTCACGTGAATTGTTCCCCACATCAGCTGGTTATTTCATATAGCTCGAGTATCTCCTACCAACTCCTATCGTTGAGTACTGAAGGGTTGTGCAAAATGTCGTATCCAAGTGCTATCGGTGCAAAGGCTGCATTTAAAGAACATGTTCTCGCTGTCTCCAGAGATTTCATCTCGCAACCACGATTAAGTGAGTATTTTCTACGGTTTAATTGCACGCACAGTAGCGTATTATTGACATATCTTATTTTGCTTTTGTATTGAAATTGGGACAAATATCCCCTGTGTTGACCTATATATCGATGTGTGTTTGTAGTATTGTATGTATTTCAGTCTTTAATGGTAAGATTTGTGTGTAAAATGTAGTATTTCGTGTTTTATATCGATGTAATTAGTCCAATGGTAATGTCATGTGACTTGACATATGATTGGCCACTCCTCTCTATAGTACACTTATATGTACACTTGAATATTTCATACTAACACATATCTCATTCAATTCATCATAATACAAAACTATTAAATATAAATGAAATATCTTGCGGAATAACTGTCTTATAATTTAAACGTGTTTTATTAGATGAAACGTATATGTATTGATTTTTCACATTGATTGATTGTTGTCAGCATATAAGACGGTGTCTGGTGTAAATGGACCGTTAGTTATTTTGGACGAAGTCAAGTTCCCCAAGTACGCTGAAATCGTACAGTTGAAGCTAGCTGATGGCACGATTCGTTCCGGTCAGGTATTGGAGGTTAGCGGTACGAAAGCTGTCGTCCAGGTGTTCGAGGGAACCTCAGGCATTGATGCTAAGAATACACTGTGTGAGTTTACTGGAGACATTCTCCGAACTCCAGTGTCGGAAGATATGTTAGGCCGTGTCTTCAATGGTTCCGGTAAACCGATCGATAAAGGACCACCGATACTTGCCGAGGATTTTCTAGATATACAAGGTCAACCTATCAATCCCTGGTCACGTATCTACCCGGAGGAGATGATTCAGACGGGCATTAGTGCCATCGATGTGATGAATTCTATTGCCCGTGGTCAGAAGATTCCCATCTTCTCTGCTGCGGGTCTACCGCATAATGAAATCGCCGCGCAGATCTGTCGACAGGCCGGTCTGGTCAAGAGTCCCGGTAAATCAGTACTAGACGACCATGAGGACAACTTTGCCATTGTGTTCGCCGCCATGGGTGTTAACATGGAAACGGCCCGTTTCTTCAAGCAGGACTTCGAGGAAAACGGTTCCATGGAGAATGTGTGTTTGTTCTTGAACTTGGCGAACGATCCGACCATTGAACGTATCATCACACCCCGTCTGGCACTCACGGCTGCCGAGTTCTTAGCGTACCAATGCGAGAAACATGTGCTCGTCATCCTCACCGATATGTCCTCGTACGCGGAGGCGTTACGTGAGGTATCTGCCGCCCGTGAGGAGGTACCCGGCCGTCGTGGTTTCCCCGGTTACATGTACACTGATTTAGCTACGATATACGAACGAGCCGGTCGTGTCGAGGGTCGTAATGGTTCCATCACACAGATTCCCATTCTGACTATGCCCAACGATGATATCACTCATCCCATTCCCGATTTGACTGGTTACATTACCGAGGGTCAGATTTACGTGGATCGTCAGTTACACAATAGACAAATATATCCACCCGTCAACGTGCTGCCATCCTTGTCTCGTCTCATGAAGTCTGCTATTGGCGAGGGTATGACTCGTAAGGATCACTCTGACGTATCTAATCAGTTGGTAAGTATATTTAAGACTATAGTCCAACCTAGTCGAATCTAGTCTTGTGCTTCCATTAATTTATGCGTTATATTATTTATAGTACGCGTGCTACGCTATTGGTAAGGATGTACAAGCTATGAAAGCTGTAGTCGGCGAGGAAGCACTGACACCTGATGACCTGCTATATCTGGAGTTCTTGACCAAATTCGAGAAGAACTTTATCTCACAGGGCAACTACGAGAACCGTACCGTATTCGAGTCGTTGGATATTGGTTGGCAGTTGCTCAGAATATTCCCCAAAGAAATGTTGAAACGTATCCCAGCGTCTACACTCGCGGAATTCTATCCACGTGATTCACGTCATTAACTTTTCACATGTGTACTGTATTGCCTAACTACTCCCTATCCCTATCATGGCCGGTGTACATTGTCATATTTTAATATTATTATTAGCTGAACTGTTTTACAGTTGATATTACTTCTCGCCTTGCTCCTACACCACCACCACCACCACCCAGACGATGAAACGTGACTCATTATTATAGCCACACGGTCGCTCTATACTGTTATTTCAGTTTAGTTGTTAGTTGTTTATTTTCTGTTTAGGATTGTTTAATTGTGAAAAAAATGAAACACACGTATACATACAAACATCATGTTTTGCAAATATATTATCGTACTATTTTGTAATAGTTGTAAACCAGCAGAAATTTTGTGCAGTATTCTCTAACCGCCACCCCCAACACGCCAAGTTCTAACAGCATAAATGTACTGTACTGTACTGTATATGCATATATTTATGCCAATAATCAGTTATCTATCTAGGTACCGCTCTTGGATTCACCAGTATGAACACATTATCATTCTGTCAACATTCCATAAAGATCAAATTAGAATCCAAGGGTTGCATTCAATGATGATCATTATTATTATGATTGTAAATATTTGTTTTATTTCTTGATGTTTTATGTTTTATTAACAACTATTACTTGGTGAACGGATTTAATATTGTTATTGTACAAATAAATGAAATGATCGTTGTGGGCAGCAGACTCTGTACCATAGTATTATATAAGTAAATAGAAACATTTTAATTGTATTAGTGTTACAATAAAATACAATGAAACATTATAGTTAATGTTCAATAAAAAAATATGATTATTGTGTTTATTCACTTTTAAACTTTATATGAATGACAATAACTAGTAAAATACATAACTGTATTGCGAATTAACACAATGTTAACAAAAGTTATATGATATCTGGTATTCTTGTACTAAGTACCTCCTCGCCTCTCAGTCCGATCATATTCATTCTGTTATATTTGTAGTAGAGTTTTACCTTCACCAGATGTCACTTGATTTTTCAACCAAACTATGTATGCATTTTAATATTTTTTTGCGGCTCACCCGCATTCACATACATATATATTATGAAAATAGGCAAGTAAATGTAACTTGTTCAATTGTAACCATCTACATGGATTTTTCAATTATGAATCTTAGTAGTATAATGGTCATTAATGCAAATGTCCTACCACTACAATTCGTACTCCTTACCGACAAATGGTAATTTGTTTTTGTAACAATGTCTGTGAGGACTCGAGTAATCTCTGATTAAAATACTGTATTTTTTTAACATTCCAGGTTCGGTTTATTATTTAAAGGACGCCTACGATTTAAAACTACGTACTTTTCTATTTTTATACGAGTAAAAATGGCGGCCTTTCGGTAGCTCTGCGTTGCTAAATTGCAAATACATTCTCATTTACAGGAATGTTGTAGCGCATTTTGTGTTTATTGATACAATAGAAACATCACTATTGAACTTGTATATATTTTTAAATAATTTTGTGCGGTACAGGGGAGATCCAATACAAGGTAATTAAAATCTTTTCTCTGCCTCTCCCTGAAACAATTTTTCCTTACATATAATATTTCAATATTTGCCCTTGCACACACTCACTCATGTATATTTATAATTATATAAGTTCATATTCCATAATGTTTTGTTATAGTGCACCTTGTATGTGCATTTAATATATTGTGCATGTGTGTGTCTGCTATTATTATAGCTAATTCGTAACATCGTTGCTTTCATATATTATGTCTCATTCCGTGACTGTGTGTGAGTGTCGCAAAGTTCAGTGGTGAAACCCATAAACGGGCAATGAAATTTTTGCTAAGTTATTTTGGCATTGGGCAAGTCAGTGTATGTAGGTCCTGGGCGTGCGTGCGTATATTCATGTGTTTGTGTGTGTGTTAATGCACTACTTCTGCTCTCTCTTCGTATCAATGTTGCCAGATTAAAGAATAATTGTACATCTGTTCAGTTATTATCATTTGCCTCCATATACTTAACAAATAGACGAATCGTAATTTTGATGGATAGCCAATAAATTGAAAATATTTCCGTCAGGGCCAAAGTTTTAGCGTTCCAAAAAGTTTATATTTAAAATAAATGTAGAAAATATTAACTAATCGCTAACTATTTCTGTACATCAGTCTAATCTATTAACAAACATGTTATAATTTCTCTAGAATTGTAAATAATATGTACAGTGAATGAATAATTATAGACAGTGAAAGTTAAGAGTTTATATGTGGCAACGTTGCGTTAAGTGAACGCCTCTTTAAAATTAGATCATGTTGATTAATATTTGACAATTGTGAATTTTATAAACACAAGACTGTGAACAACTGTGTTTTACCTATTTAATAGTTTATTTCATACACGCATCATTTGAGGTACATTTGCCATCGATATGCACGTAATGGTATACTATTATTACATTATATTTGTTTGTTTCAGATACGCAATGGTTGTCTGTGAATCAAGTATCAACAATATAATGGGAGGTATCGAGAACACCGGGGGTGTAACACTGCATAATCATCGGAGAAAATTAAAACAAAGGTTTACAAATAAATAACTTGTTGAGTTCTCATATGAGTTAACCAACAACTAGCTGTCATGCATTCTTATAAGAATCATATTTGATTTATTTTGGAATTATATTTTGTTATATATTTTAGATTCGATATAATAAAGAAACTCGGACAAGGTACGTACGGAAAAGTGCAACTAGGAATAAACAAAGAAACCGGCCAAGAAGTAGCTATAAAAACAATTAAAAAGTGTAAGATTGAAACTGAAGCTGACTTGATACGAATCCGAAGAGAGATACAGATTATGTCCAGTGTACAACATCCGAATATTATTCATATATATGAAGGTAATGATATATATATTACATGTAAATAGACCACTGAACTAAATTAGACTAATGGATTGATTATATTCTTCATCACTAGTATTTGAAAATCGTGAGAAAATGGTGCTAGTAATGGAATACGCGGCCGGCGGTGAATTATACGATTACTTGTCGGAGCGTAAAGTGTTAACAGAGGATGAGGCGCGGCGAATATTCAGGCAAATAGCTACAGCGGTGTATTACTGTCACAAACACAAGATCTGTCATCGAGATCTGAAATTGGAAAATATATTATTGGATGAGAATGGCAGTGCTAAAGTTTGTACACAGATATTCCATTATTGATTATTCATTATGTATGCTGTGCTATTCCGCTATATTGTAGATTGCCGACTTTGGTCTGTCTAACGTATTCGATGAACGACGTCTTCTATCAACATTCTGTGGATCTCCTCTATATGCCTCACCTGAAATTGTCAAAGGAACTCCGTATCACGGCCCCGAAGTTGACTGCTGGTCACTTGGCGTTCTGCTGTACACTCTAGTCTACGGGGCTATGCCCTTTGATGGTAGCAATTTTAAACGTCTCGTCAAACAGATCTCCCAGGGTGATTACTTTGAACCGAAGAAACCAAGTTGTGAGTAGTTTAGTTATACATAACACACACGCATTTATATTGTTTCCTTGAGATTGATACTTCATCGTAGCGGCATCCCCATTAATTCGTGAAATGTTAACGGTGCTCCCTGAGAAGCGAGGCAGCATTGAAAAGATCTGTGCACACTGGTGGGTGAATGCGACGTACCCAGAGTCCTGTCTCGACATAGCAGAGGAACTAGCCAATCAGACTCCGGTGCGGTTAGATCTTTTGTTATCGCTAGCTCCGCCTCCACCGCAGGTCGGCAGTGATCAGCTTGTGATCGCCGGTGAGGTGAGTGAAACAATGTCAATATGTTTATATTATTTAGTTAGTTACCATCGCCACCATCACTTATCGTTTGTATACTGTGTAGTCTTCCAGTATAGCTGCACAACCAACAGACACAGCATCCGCGCCCGTCCGCTCACAATCTGTAGGTAGTTTAATGGATCTAGTGCCGCCGGCAGAACGTAGAATCCGTGACTTGGTATCAGATGACAGTAAACAGTCATCACCCAAACGTAAACTGGAAGTGACAGTCAGCACGGAGAATGCCAACATGTCAAACAGCGGTGCTAAACGAAAAGAACGGCCAGTGAAAGGAAGTTATAAAGAAATATCAGAGGTATGCACGACATCATCTGGCGGCGACACTACAAACATGGAGTTACTGAAACAAGATGAATTAGTATGTAACAATGTCACACAACCGATGGTAAAAGATAGTAGTAACGTTGAGAAATCAGTAGTAGCTGTAGCAGAATCTCAGGACATAGATCTGTCATTGCAAGGTGCTGCGTGCGCGGAACTTATAGAAGAGTCCAAGTTGAATGATGCCGCCAACAAGGATAAAAAGAAAATTATTAAAGTTAAGAAGACAAAAGTGGATAAGGTAACCTCACCAGTTGTTAACGTGGAAGCGTCTACCAACAATGCACACACAGAGGATAACGAGAATAACAAGGAGAACCAAAGGAACAATGGTGTAGCGGAGGTGGTAGACAACGACAAGAAGGAAGACACAAAGATACCAATGAAACGGAAAGTTACAGTCAAGAAGAAACCAGTTAGTGATAAAGCAACAACAATTGCAGTAGCAGCAGTAACGGCAACACCAGCTGTAGCAGTAGTGGACGATACTAAAACAACAGTAAAACAACAAGAACCCGAAGTACCAAGTGCAGTATTGCCGGAATCGATACAAGCACAACCAGAGGAAACTAAAGAAACAAAAACAATGACTGAAGATAAAAGTAAAACAGACGATGCACAGGCACCTTCGAAACCAGTAGAGCGACGTCGCTCGAAAATATTTGAAACGGCCGAAAAGTTTCAAAGTTTGCTGACTAATAATGAAAGTAAAACTTCTGTTCTGGAAAAACCCAAAAAGATCTTTATCCCAGGCGTGAATGTTGGAGGTTTCAAGAAAGAATTCGAAAGGAAAGCAAGTCTGACAACAACAACACCGGCAGCGACAGACTTGAAGAAAGTCATGTCCAAGAAGACTGTACCGAGTCAAAGTTCCGTTACAGTCAAGACAGACGAACAGTCTACTGACGACGTTATACCAGAACAGGAATCCCCATCGCCAGATGCAATCACTGTCGCTGGTAACACGGAGGAGCCTATGGCACAGCCAGCCGCCGATGAGAATGATGAGAAGAAGCAGCGCGTGAAGAACGCTGTCAGTATCATTTCGAATGCAATTAGCAAGGAGGGTACCCGCAAGTCCAAGTCTAGGCCGTGTATGGCTAAGAAACCGCCCGTGCCATTCGGAATTAATGGTCGATCCGCTTCAGGCAGCATCGGCATGGGTCCGCTGCCATTCGCTCCGTCACTCGAGTCACCCGACGAGAATAACAGTGTACAGTCACCGTCATCTGAGAACTCATTGAAGTCTGCCACGTTGCCACGCCGTAAGACTACCAAAGCCGAGATCCAACTGGACTATCCGCCACCCAAGCCGGCCACCATGGAGTTCAAAACAGAAATGGCGCACCGCATCGAGCCCGCACAACCCGAACTAAAGACACCGCGCTCGCAGATCATTGTCAATAGAATCAGATCAACTTCACTCGACCCGGAGATCCGGTCCAAGGAGTCACCTAAAGAAGTTATTATTCCTATATCGTTTGAACGTGATGACAATAGTGAGAAACCAGAAGTATGTTCACCTTCACTGGCAAAACCACCAATGCCCAAACCGTTCCAGTCGCAGCGATCTGTCCCAGCACCGAGGTAAGTTTTTATCTATTCTATTATTAGTTATCGTTATATATATATATATATATATATATATATATATATATATATATATATATGCGTATTATAGATTCGGTAGCTTGTCTCGTCAGTCCACACACGAGTCTGACACAGAGACTACAGTATCAGAGAACATGGAGCCCATACGTAAGTCACCGCGCGAATACATAATACCCATCGCTGTGGAGGGAGGTGGTTATGTAACACCCCGAGCTACCAGTCTCGAACCATCAGAGACGAGTGCATCAATGTCCGCGGGCCGGCGTTCATTGCCCAAATTCAACAGAACGAAACGTATGGGGTAAGTGTACGATGTACATACATATAGGTATCCTTAACACTAGCACTGGAGATATCATTACATATTGCATATTTGATCGACAGTGATGGGGACGGTTCAGAGGAAGAATTGTCGTTCGCATCATTACATCGTCACAACTCCGTGGGCAGAGACAGTGATAACGAGGATAGCAGACGAGAACCGTTCCACATGCATCGGTTAAGGTATGTGTGTTACTAACATTAACATTCTCTTACATGTAAAACACTGCAATGTTTATATTTCAATTGTAGGAGTTCTCGGCCAACGAGGAAATCTAACCTGGAGCACGCGGACTCGTTAAGTTCCGGAGAAGAGGATGACGACGATGGTTTTGAGATTCTTACCGCTGAAAACTTGTTTTCTACTTTACTATCAAGAGTGAGTTATAATTACACACACATAGGTGTACCTACTTATATATATTTCATGTATTGTTACATAGGTACGTAGTCTAACGCAGAGACTAAATGTGGAAGACAATGGACGTCTCGGATTCCCCAGTACCCGGCTGCTCGGTAATTTTGACCACGGTTCCAAGTTGTGGAATTTGCACAACAGTCCGTTATCGTCCAGGTATGAGCGTACTGTACAGCACAGCCCTATACACACATGTATATGTATCTGTACGTTTGTCGTTTGTATTGTTATTTGTAATTGTTGATTACAAGCACGCAGTACAGCTGCTCGTATACAAGTGAAACAGTGACGACGTGAGTTGTATTTCAATCATTGTACATACAGATATTCATTTATATATATATATATATATATATATATATATATATATATATATATATATATATATATATACACGTACATACATACATTTCTACAACTATATACATATTATATACGTATAGGCCCATTAGCCATCTATCTACTTTGGGATGTATTGTATTAGTCTTGCTTGTTGTTCTCTGTTAGTAGATTCTCCCCGCTGGATCGTGCGTTCCAACGGGAGCAAGTGAGCCCGTCTCCGTCGGCAGCGTCGACCGTTCGCTCCAGTAGTACCGGTGCACCGTGGCGACGTAGTGTCAGCCGAGACCTGGCGTCTGATATTGAGCGTGTATTCAGTGACGCTGCCCCCTCGGCTACCGCCACACTGCCCCGAGGTAACGCCCTGCACCATAATGTTGTTTCATAATGATTGCTCGTCCTAGACAGCTACTACTAGTGTTTCACTGTGTTGTGTTGTGCCGACATACAGACTGTCTCCAACCAAATAACTAACTACACGTACATATACATTCACTATATACTGCTACTACTCGTATTTGTGTACGTTTATGAGTACAGTTTGGTTTTGGGACAGTCTGTACGTTTATAATAGGATTTTTCCTGTTATTTTGTTATTTTTGTTCCGTACATGTGTGTATATATGCAACATGTATGCTTGTAGTATTTTGGTTTTTGGATTTTTGTTAGTAAGTTTTCTTTTCTATTGAGTGTAGCGATTATGATATTGCGGGGATAATTGTAGTCTTACATTGAGTTCCAGTGTCACCTACTACATACAAATGTATTGTGGATTATTATTATGTAGTATTCTCACTGAATGTAATCAATCACGTATACGCACACACACATACATATATAACTATATATATATATATATATATATATATATATATATATATATATATATATATATATATATATATATATATATGTATGTATGTGTACGATGTACACGCGGCCCGGTTACTAATCACATAGGTACACTATCCTACCTACCGACCTACTCGAATACAATGATATCTCGTACATAGTACATGGTAGTCTGTACCTACATATATGATACGTCTGTCTGTACGTAGTTAAGCATGAGTTATTGTTGATGTTTGTGTACATGGTTGTTTGTGTGTGGTTGCAGCGCGAGTGCGCGTCACCGTGCATGTGCCATGTGGACCCGCAAGTCAGAAGGGCACCAACTAACACCAACCAACCAATCAACCAACCACCACCATCATCATCCACCACCACCACCACCCCCCACAATATCCGCTCGCCTGCGACAAATACCTGACCTGCTGCGACCAGACATCGGTAGGCCTCGTCTATAAAACAACACATAAATGCATACAGATATCATATGTGTGTGCGTTCATGTAATGAACAAGCAACTACAATAATTACATCTCTGCAGACACACACGCACATACGTGCATAGTACTGTATGAGTATCTATGGATAATCACTCATTATTATCTCTTGTTGGCAACTGTTTAAATTATTATTTTATTTATTTATTACTATTATTATGCTTTTATATAAATGAGTTGTTATAAAATGATATTGACACACCCACACACACACACACATTCATACATTACATATAGAAGACTCCAGGTCACATATATTGTTGTTCATCTATCTATTTATCTTATGAATGAATTATTGAATTGTTATTAACGTTTGTTAACATTGAGAAATTTTACAGTGTCCAGTCATGAATTAATCTGTTGTTGTTTTGACTGTATGTTAGAAATCCTTCAGTGAATTATACTTATAATATACTACTTTTTATATGCATATTTCACCGTTATTATTATACATACATACATACATATTTATTATTTCACTGTGTGAATGTAACTTTTAACGAAAGTTATAAAGTTGTCGAGTCGTTGAGAATTAATAAAGAAATATATATTTTATTACTCGTGTCTCTTTCTCTCTTTTCATTCATTACCTTGCGTACATTCTGACAATGGGTTGTATTTTATATAAGTATATACCTATTAGATACAATGTGGTTAATATGATGTTTCAGTAGAATGTGTTCATCAATTGTTCTATAATATAATTATACTTAATTATTGTGTTATTTCTATAGAGCGTGGACCAAGATAGAGCTTTTGCATGTTAGATTCTGTGATATTCCGCTTTTTTATAGTAGGAGCGCTGGTTTTTTATTTTTATTTGTATTTTGCAAACGTGCTAACAGCTTACTTAGGCTAGCTGTTGTAGCTAGTAAGTAGTAAGTAAGTACTTATCATGTAAATGAATAATAAACATTCACTTACCAGCCATGACCATGGACTGACGTTCTGTATCTCCTCATAAATGTTATGGATATTATTATCTCAGTTTCAGAATCGACAGAAATGATTCCTTGTCACTGTCAACTGATACAGAATTCCATTCCATGTCTGCTAAATACGCCATCCACCAATCCGCACATAATATATGTCTTGTTGCAGATAAGAGTAAAACCAAGAAGAAAGAAGTTGATTTGACTGATCTAGATCTGTCAGAGCTGAAATTGTCGGACGAAGATGCGTTAGCTCTGTCATACTTGACACCAGGTCTGTCACGTAGAATACAGACTCAGTTGCTCTCACAGTTGCCCACCGCGCGCACCAACAAACTGTCCCATATCAATGAGGAACATCGGGTACGTAGCAAATCTAAACCACGGGAACCATCTACCGGTGGTAGTTCTACTGGGAAATCAGAACAAGTGACTAATGATCGCAACGAATATCTGTACACGGGTGAATCACCAAATACACCCAGTAGCAATGTTGACGGAGCAGATCATCATGAACAAGATAGAAACAATCATCATTTGAAATATAAACCATACAGACCGTGCGGTCGATCAACCAGTTTAATAGAACCGCATGTGAATCCGTACAGACACTCGTACTGTAGAAACTACAGTGTCGATGATTGCGAATCATCGAAATATAATCACAGTCCCAGTGCGGATGGGTCATTACCCATGACAACTGGATCCAGATATAGTCGACCGTATATATCGTCAATGTTACGCAGTGACACAGACACACTCGCTTCAAAACATACAGACGATGATTCTTCTCCATCGTACGGAACATCTACACGTAGGATGTCACGTTTCCTAAGGCCAGACTTCTATGACAATTGTGTGTATTCAAAGGAGAGGAAGAAACGTGAATTGGAGACACAAAAAGTACTGAAAGAGATCAGAAACAAACGTGTGAATGAGAATCGTGACAAAGACAATGCAAATGTGATCAGTAAACGAGAGACCGTTGAAATAAAGGAGCCTCTCAGTGAAAAACAGCATAATACAAACACAAATACTGTGGCGAATACGCTGCCAGTATGCAATGATTCAAAAGCGGCAGAAGCCAGTACTACCGTTGTTGAAGATAAAGAAAAGAAAATTAAAAGGGACAACAGGATATCGAAGTTGGTTCGACCCAAAAGTTATCCCGCAGAGACAACGAATATAGAAAACAATATCGACAGCAATATCAAATCCAACGCAATGTTATCTAAAACAGATGGAACAGTGAAAAACAAGTTATTCAAACGTAGTATCAATTCAGATAAATCCAGAGATAGTCCGTCGAAAGAGCATAAGCAAGCTAGTGTAGACACCAAAAAGAATAATTCAAACCACTTGTTAAACTCCATCGAAAAAAAAATCCGTTCATTTTACTCGGAGCAGCCACCAGACGATAACAAGACGAAGAGTGAAACAAAATCACGCATTCAAAGTACAATTCGCAGTTTGCGGGAACAGAGCGAACCGCGAGGTGTAGAACATTGCGTTACAGAATCAGGACTGATTAAACGGGCTGTGTCCGTAGAAGATTGCTCCATTTTCGGCGCTAATAAACAACTCTCGAAAACACTGCAACCGTCTAGAAAGTCAGTCACAAAGATTTTAGGATTGTTTAAAAAGTACGAGGACAAAGACAAATCTACATCGAAGTCGAAAGGCGCGAAGAAATCCGATGGAACCAACACGAAAAAGAATAAAGCTACTACCACGAAATCAACTGATGGATCAAATACAAAGATCAAAATCAAATCGGATGCAAACGGAAAGAGTAGTAAGAGTAGTGGGTCAGCGTTGAAGAATGTTAAGAACACAGATAACATTAACCAGTATAATAGTAGTACAGCATCACAGAACCAAATCAATGTTGACGATACTAGTCACGGATTGAAGACGTTCAGTTCAAAGAACAAACCGTCTTCCAAATTACCAGTGAGCGGATTACGTAATTCAGTTGAACCGGAAGTGAATAATATAACAGGATGTAAGTATACTACACCAGAGGACACGTACAAACCGGACCGAAAGGATTTAAAACTGAATCTAAGAAGCGTGTTGAACGATTCTAAGGACACGAACGATGTTCCGTCGGATGACGCGTCAAGCAGGGACGAACACTCTGTTCTATTTTCTCCCGGCGACGAGACAAATGATTCGTGGTCCGTGTGTTCAGACATGCAGCGAGCAGATATGTCACCGAACTCTGATAATAAACTACAGTATTCGGAGGAAGAAGCGAATGAGTCGGTGAGCGACAGGATACGCAGGAAGAGTTTCTATTGTCGGTTCAATGAGAAGAAAAAACCGAGAAAGAGCACTATTGTGAATAATACACACAGTCCGTACGATTACAAGAACTATGAGTTGAAATACACGGATGTACCGAGTACTAATTCTACTAAAATACAGTCACTGAAGAACTATGGAAGTCACGACAACAACGCATACGCGTACACGGCTCCCGTAACGAAAGACATTCGACCATACAAACGTGCCACATCTGCAAGTGATAATCTGTACACGTACTACAATCCAGAGCGATATCAACGAGAGTCATCCGTGGGACACACGTCCAGCACGGGCACGACAATCGACAAGAAGTCAAGTGGCCTGGACCACAAGAGTCTGATAGCGAAACCACGCAGGTAAGTGTATAGTAGTAGCAGTAGCAGCAGCAGCAGTACACAGTTTGTTATACAGCATTGATTCCCGTACATTTCAGAACTAGTCTGCAATGTCCGATGCCAAGTAGGATTCACAGCAGCAGAGTAAGTAGCATGTCGCCACCGGTACAAGATGTACATTCTTATTTGGATGAGCTGACACCGGAAGATAATGGCACATAGTTGATTTAAGGGAGTTTTGTACAAACATGGCAGCAGACAACACACACTCACTCCCACCAATGTATTATTACAAATATGAACGCATTGAAAATGTGAATATGTTATATGATTTTTATATCAAGGTCCCATCCGTATAGCAATATATTTATTATAGGTACATACATAATGCATAGTTCTTTCCAAACACAACACAGCCATTTACATGATCGCCGTTGTGTTTGTTTGTTAACAATAATCTCTAGTCTCCAACTGTACCATTAAGCCTGTTCTACATTACTAGAAACGTTCGCAGTAAGTGCGTGCGCAGAGTTACCAATACGATTACTGCGCATGTTCCTAGTATGAAAATTCAAATAAACATAGACTGGATCTAGCATTGAAGTAGCTTCAAAAACTCTTATGATAAAATGGGTGTTCACATTATAATGTGTATAATGAAAAACAGGCTTTAGACAACAGATGCCAGAAACAATCACATGAAAGAATGAAGAACAACAATAGGCAATACATCCATACGTACGAGTATAGGTATATACAAAATGACTAGACTAAACCCGTATAAGATATTATGATATGAGTATTTGGAAATTAAAAACTCGCAATGTAGTGTTTGAGAATCACGACATTCAAATTGTTATATAGATTTTAAATCTGTGTTGAAATTTTATAGAAATAAACATTTTGTGAACACAATTATACATTTATTTTGTAATGTTTTGCTTACATATTAATCATGTGACACGTAGTATGATATAAGTATTCCAGGATATGTACATCAATCACTACTCGCTATTTACTTCATTTTCCCAAGCGAGTATTTTGTTCATATTGGATATGTTCTGTACACTCCAAGGATGCAATGGATTCGGTGGTGTTTGTGGTGGTTCCTCGATCTTTTGTCCCGCTGAATAACCGCGTCGTTGATTTGATTCAATTGTCGGCGTTACACGGTTCGTCTTTGCTGTTTTCGATCGTGATCGTTTCGACCGTTTTCTTGGCTTGGGTATGTCGTCTTCACTGTTACTGTATGATGCATTCACACCACTAGGGTCACATGTACTTCTACAAAATAACAACGCTAAAGTTCATTCAATGACCATAATATCGACATCGTGGACAAAAACTTACGGGGAACATTCTGTCACATTGTAAATTGGTTTCAAACTGTCGTTCGAATTGTGAATGATTGTTTGTTTCAGTGATTCTTTGATCATAGTCATCCGTTCCATAGCATATTCGAGCTCATCGTACTGTTTTATAGGTTCATAGTTGATGTTAATATTTGAATCAAACGAACTCGATTCAGAATGTGATTCAGCGTTGTCAAATTTCTTATTGGAGAGTTTAGATCTGGCCGATACAGATCTTATGTTTGCCGATATTGCTCGTCGTGTTCTAGAAAGTCTTCCAAGTATGGTGCTCTCTATAATATATACGTATATAGGTAATAATAATTACAAAACAGATGTTACATGAAAATATTTACCAATGTTATCACTGTCACTAGGATCTATTAATGGCGATTTCTTTTTAATCGTTTCTTCCACTTTCTTTATAAAAGTATCTGTTCCTGTAAATATTCCCGCTAAATTCGGTATAGATATTTCCGCTTTCTGTGTGATAACTTCACAGTTGTGAAGATTTGCTGCTTGATGGGCGAGTTCATTCATTTTCTCCTTGGTGCTCTGTTTTTTGTGCGAATACAAGACTAATTCACGCATTGGATCTTCATATGTTGCTAAAAGTTCTTTAACAGTTATGCCTGTACCCGCGGATGGAAGTGTAGGAACAGCTGTGATTGGTTTATGAGTACCAGTAGCAGATGTAGTGACACCAATTGCTTGAGATTCTGTTAATTTCGTTAGTGCGCCGAACATTGCTGTACCTGTAATTAAGTTTCAGTCGGAGCATTCATTATTTCGTGAATAGGTTCTATATTACCTCTTTCAAATTCTTCTTTGGTACTATTAGGGAATAATTGGTTCTTTTTCTGTAACATATTTTAGGTAACAATTGATACATCTATCTGTCGTTTGTTACTACCTGAGGCGGTGCGTCTAATAGATCAACTTCCTTTGGTTGATTGACTGCATTAGGATCAACATCATATGTAAATGTCATTACATCCAGCGCAGCTGTGAGCGCTCCCCCAAAACAATTAGGATCTGTGCCTTCTGGATGGAGAATATCCATTGTAGTCCTTTAACAAATAATTGTAACGTTCAAAATCATTATGTGCATATTATGCACAGAATAGTGTGGTATTACTTTTTCACTTTTACCGGTGTATTAATTGACTCGCGACCCCACATCAAGCACCGTAATTCCTCGCCTGTCATTCCACGCTTACGCAGTTCGTTTATTGTTACTTTACCAACCCGCTGAAATGTGTACAAATTAATATAATGAGATATATATATATATATATATATATATATATATATATATATATATATATATATATATATATATATGTCAGTGTATTTTTGTGTACTAGAGGTATTAATAGAACTGTACCTTCCAGTTGGACACGGCTCCCTTCCGTTGTTTGGCTCTGGTTTTACTTTTCGATTTGATAACCATCACACCGCGTTGCTCTATGCTGGGATCATCGTTCGCAGGTCCCAGACTTATACTGTATTCTTGTAAATACTGGTGTGCATCTGATTGCGGCACTGCACGTTCCAATGTTACAACGATTTTCGCCCACTTGAAATATCAATTTTATATTGAATTGTTATGACACTGATGAATGGAATAATATGTTAATATTACGTACTTGTTTCACCCATTCCTTTTCACTCTGTTCGATGACATGGGCGTACGTGTTACCCATCATAGCGATCAACATGTTTAACAGTAAAATCGGTACAAACACCATAAATAGTGCAAATACTGTCTTGCTCATGACAGGATATGTAGTCAAACTTAATTCGGAATACTGTAAACAACAGCAATATAGCATCATCAAATATGAGTATGAATACAGTGGTTAGAATCTGAATCTGAGTGTTACATTATAATCACCAAGTGTGATCTGAAAGAGGGCCATCCATGTAGATGCGTAACTGCTGTACAGTGTACTATTGACATTTGGATATCCTTTGTACAGGAAATAGAACGATTGTGAGAATCCGAACAGTACAACAGTATAGATGATACCAAATGTTAACATGTCACCGGTAATCATGCTGTAGATCATTGTTACAAATGGACCCGTCAGTCGCACTGCTCTATAAACAGAATTTAATGGAATGTTACACTACCACTCTTACGTATATCTTCTATTACCCAGCGAAAAACATTAACAGGAACCATGATCCAGGCACAGCAAATACCAGTATCGCTTCTTCAGTGCGACGATTGTTTGTCAGTCGGTACGGGATGCATGCCAAAATTAACAGATTCGATAATAAAAATATAGCTTTCGCAGGAGCATGACTCTACATACATAAAAAATAATTTAGTATTAGTGTGAATCTACATAGGTACACATCCGTTGGTGTAAACATTGTTTGTTACCTGTTGTTTTAGAAATGTCACGAGGCCCTGATTCTTTATTTCGTCTCCTTGTTGGAATATAACGTAACTTAATACACCGAGCACTGTACCAATCTCACATGCATATCTAATGGGGACCAGACAAATAATTATATGTAATAAAGCGTAAATATAACTACGTAACACAAGATGTACCTAGCAATGTCTTTAATATCTTCTGCAGGACCTAGAAGTGGTTCATCAGGCGATGTAGGACGCAAATATACGGCCAAAGATAGGCAGAACAGATGAATGAATAATATAAGTAACCGTTTCAAGAACTGATTCTGTAACATAAAAATATTATAAGTAAGTATGAATTCATTACAATATCGTCAAGTAAATTTAAACCCGCGCAAAGGTTTTCCATTTCTCTTCGAGAAGTCTCTGAATGATTCCGCCGTCCAGCATGTCTAAATGCTCTTCTTTGGTACCATTCAAGATAATAAATAATGCCGAATTCCAATCTACAAATATGTCAAAATAAGTTTCGGTTTCAGTACATATTTGTACTTCGTTGAAATTGCTTAACTTGTCCGTCCGTCGGGTAATAATGTATCTAAAGCATTTAGCGGGTAAGCAGAACAGGTTATATTACTGTACCGCCAAAATTCTTTGGCGGAGAGCTCCAACATTTCACGAAACACCTCAGCACGACCTATAAATGAATGTTGGTGATTGATATATTGATAAAAGTGTAATGGCGAGACAAGTGTGTACCCAGTTTACAAGCTAAAGTTAGAGGTGTAAGACCAGCATTGTTCGATATTCCATTGCTTGCTGGTAACTTGGGATGTCGCAGGGCATAGCCAAACATATCCTATAACCAGTGAATATATTATCATCACCGGAATAATTACTTGAAATAACAACCATTACCAGTTTATCACACACGACCACCATGTGCAGGATCATATTGCCAAAGTTATCCTTCAGGTCCGGATGTGCACCAGAGTCTAATAGCAAGTTATACACACTCTCATTGGCACAACACGCTGCCCAAGCCAATGGATATTCGCCAAGGTATGCGAGTCCCTCGTAATCTGTGTGCTTAGCAGGATGTGGTCGTTGTTGATCTCTGGGTAAGAAGAAACTACCTGGAATATGATCAGTAAGTTAATAAATATATGGTTGGAGCATGGATGAATGAAGGATGCTGTACCAATAGCACGTTGGTTTACATTTGCCCCGGCTTCAATCAAATCTTGAACTAACTCATTGTTATTATAGGCGATAGCTAAATGCAGACTGCTTGCTCCTGAAAATAGATTAATGCTACGTAACCCGCTTGTAAACTGTTGCTGTGACACGTTACCTAGATACTCCTCGCCTTCTACAACATCCATAGCAAGTTTAGGGAAACATTTGATCAGAGTTCGGGCCAACTTTGTGTGGATCTTTGTATCACAGATGATCAACACATGTAATAACGTTTCGCCAAGAGAGCCCCGGTATTGCATTTGCCAGCAGGCTTCATGGTCACTCCACTTTGCTAGCGGGTCGTGTGGACTTAACGAAGCTTCAATAGGCAGTACGACTTGTTCATGGTCTCTGAATTTCCAGCGCAGATATTCAGCCCTATTTATAATTTGACCGTGACCATCACCGTACATTAGAATGCCGAATTGTTCTCGAACTAGTTTCTCAACTTCCACTTGTCCACCGACATTGTACGCATCAATTAATTCACCACCTTTTACACATATCAATAAATATTCAAAATAAATTATCTACATATATGAACTATTGTATATTATACCTTTCTTATAGTTGGCCAATCTGTACAATAAACATTGGTCTTGGTTTGAAGCTTGACTAATTACTCTGTCCAGTACAGATCCGACTTGCAGATTATTCTTGTTTCTTTTGTAACATGGTTTGCATAAACCAGCACCCATGATAGATCTAATAGAATAGAATTTCTCGTCATCCCACACAGTACATGTTGTAAACGGACACTGTGAACAATACCTAGCACAAATCAATAGAAAATGGCATAGGAACCATGCTAGCGTGCCATTCACCGCCTGGTACACAGTGAACAAACACATAAGCAATTATTGCTGTATACTGGATTATATTACGAGGTGCTGCGAACATTACATAAACTTTATTAGTTTCATACATTTCGAACAAATACGTAACATTTATTAATCAATATAGAGAATTGAATACAATTGTTTATTATGATTTAACTCAAGTTATATTTTCAAATACATGATGCGTACATTCAAACAACTTGTGAAAAACTAAATATGAATGTTTTTGTAAAATAAGGACAGGTAATAGTTAAATAATAATATAAATTTTATAATGTATAATCTAATTCATATCGAATGTACTGGTTCTTCGGATCGTTCGATATTCGCGGATATCCGGCGACCAATGCGTCCTGTCCACCAATGTACAACGAGTTATATATTTTCCAGTATACGTCACGTACCTTCCTAGCTGGATGGAACAGGCCCTGTAACAAACAAACATTTGTCAATTAGATATCTGAGTGCAATGTAAATAATACTGTATACTCACTTGTAACGTATATTGTAGTATTTTGATTGGACCAAGTGCTACACGCATACCCTCAATTGAATCCATAAACGCTTGCACCAAATGCGGCGACGTCTCGAAGATATTCGGCCACACGTAGTTCAACAAATGTATGAGCGCGTCCTCACAACCGAAGCCGTACACTCCGAGGGCCATATGCTTGATGGCAGCGCATGCTGTCTGCCTATGCACTAGGTCACGGTCCATTAAAGCATCTTCCAGCAGTGGACTCACGGCGTAGATATAATCCTTGCCCATTTCTCCGATATATTCAAACAGGAAACTTAGTGACTTTAACACACCATTCTGTACATTCAGCTCTGGCACACGGTACTCGTTCATCAGTGCCGGCAGTACCGTGAACGGCGAGCAAGTTTCAGCGACAATCGCAATGGCTACCGTCGTACACACACGGTTCTGTCGTTCCTGTACCTTAAGGTTATTCAACAATGTTGCTAGCACATCGTGTGGACCAATAGCTTTGGCAATATAGCCGAATGTGTTGACGGTGGCACGTCGGATTGCCTTCTTGTGTGCCTTTAACAGTTCCAATAACTCGAAGCAAATACGCATCCATTCACGAGCGCTCACATACTCTGGTCCGCGGTCCGCTATACGACCAACCAGGTCAATACAATTCTCCTGTACTTTCTCATGTCGATTCTTCAAGATTGGAGTGAGACGCGGCAATAGATCTTTAATCGGTGGTGTCATTTTCGTCATACCGATCACATTGACGATGGCTTTCAATGCACCAAGTATTGAACCTAGTACTTCTGGATATTCTTCACCTAAATATTCATATAGTACGACACCCAGATGTCCCATGAGTTTCTCCTGTAGCATAAATAAATGAATGAATGAACTAGCTATTACGATATACAATGTAAACGCTAACTTACCTCCTGACATGTTTTCATTACAACTGCAATTCGAGATATCAAGTCAGCTGCCTGCTGTCGCACTTTCGCCGACTTATTGTTTAATCGCCACAATATCGTACCGCAGATCTGAGGCAAGTATGGTTTTACCCGCTTGCCCAGCTGGTTCACGATTGTGCCGAAACCATTCAACATGACAACATCCTCGGTAGTCTGTTCCTGGAATGCGTACAGAATGCCGTCGATCAGCTGTTCCTCTAGGCGCGAGTCAATGTCCGCGGCGCCCAAGTTGCCCATGATCTTCTCTATTGTTTCCATCACCATCTTCCTATATTGTTCATTCTCATCCTTCAGATCGTCCACTACCCGGTTGATGATCTCGGACGCGCCGACTTTGTTTGCAATCTCTACGGTTGTGTCTACAAGTTGTCTGTAATTCCGCCGGTCAAGCGCCATGCGATGGTTCCAGAAATGTTTGAAGAACTGCGGCAGAATTTCCTCCTTGATATAATGTGCTTCTACACCGTCCGTGCCACAGCACTGCTTCACCACCTTCAGAACAATCTTCTTCATTTCCTCGTCGGGCGACTGGAACTCTCGAATCAGAATCAGCATCACCTCACGTGTGTAGTAGTTTGCGTACTCGGCGTCCATCAGTGGAATCAAGTAACCGATAGCTTTGAGGAAGGCTGCAAGACCTTTACCACGGTGTGTACGAATACCGCGCCACAGTGGTTTCAGTACCGAGTCGAAACTTTCGATACCGTACGGTGTGGCAGCCTCGGCCAGTGCGGCAATTGCCAGCGCAGTGATGGTGCGCACTTTCTGTTGTTCGTCTACCAAGCCGTGTTCAATGATCTCCACCAGAGATTTCAAGTGTGGCAAAATGGCACATCCCATCAATATAGCGATTTGTTGTACAATCTTGATACCAGTGTGTCGGGCCTGCCATGACTTCTTACTGCGGCACACGGCCTTCAAGAACGGCAGCAGAGATGGAATGCCGAGCGCGGAGGCAACCACAGCGAACGCACGCGCCGTCGTGTTACGCACGTACTCATCAATGTTGTCGATGTCCGGTCGCATGGTGGAGATCATAGTTGCCAGACCGGCTGCCTTGGCCAGGTTAGAAATAATTTCACGACCCTCCACACGTGCATAGTAGTCCTCGTCAATTAGTAACGGTTCAATGACTACAAGTATCTTATGCACGTACGGTCGTACCAAGTCGTCCAGTTTATATAGGATACGATCGATAACTTTCACAAGCAAATGCCGCTCTTGATCTTCCAGTGTGGGACTCATCAATAACGGTAGGATTTGATTAAACAGTGGACCCGCGCCGAACTCGCGTGCCTTATCAGTGATCTGACGCAGTGCGGCTTTACGCATCGGTGGCGTGCCATTCTTAATTTTCAATAGGAGCTTCATGATTTTACGTTCCTTTTGCTCCTCAGGACTGAGAGCTTCTTCGTCAACGTCGAGCAGTAACTTGTCGAAGTATTGGGCGTCCTCCGGTTTCATGAAAGGCAGATTAGCGCCTTTCGGCTGGTTGTCAATGTATTTGGCACTCTTGTCCTCCTGCTGCATGAAGAAACCTTGCGGCGTGCCCATGATGGGTGTGGGAGTGGCTGTTAGTTTACGAGCCGGTGTACGAATGGGTATGTAGCCGGCTGGCGGCTGTAATATTTTAAAGCCGGCCGGGAACATAGAGTCCAATTCCTCATCCGTGTATGGACGATTCCGTTCGTCGATTTCGCGTTCCCATCGGTACGCCTGCAGTTGCTCCGGTGTCATAGACGCCAGATGTCCCGGTGTTGGTGTGGCCATGCCCATGGCTTTCATACCCACAGGTGTCGTGCCGCCGGGCGTCATCTGTACGGAGGGCGTGTGCATGGCGGACGGGGTGTGCGCCCCGGCTGCACCGTGCGGTGTGCCGTGAGGCGTCTGCGGTGTCATTGCGCCTGGTGTCATAGCGTTAGTGGACGGCGTCATCTGTGCGGATGGTGTCTCATCCCAACGGGATCGACGTTTACTTGCTCCAGGTGTCGGAGTCTCTTGTATCAGGTCGCCGGCACCAGTGCGGTCCGTGCGTGGTGTTTCAGCCCAGCCGCTATTGTGTCCGGGAGTTTCTACATAATGAAATGAGCAAATATGTACAGTTAATATATTCAAATGTAGACACACCAATGCATGGAGGTACATACCACGCTCTGTTTTCGGCGTCTCATCCCACCGGTTCCGACGGGCGGTACCCTTGTCGTGGCCGGGGGTATCACGGCCAGGTGTGGCTGCGCCTGGTGTTGCATGACCTGGTGTGGGATCCCACATACGTGTACTCTGACCAGGTGTAGCACCAGGTGTCTCACTGCCTTTATGGCCTGGCGTCTCATCCCATCGTCTGTCGGCTGGTGTTCTCTGTATTACAAATACATATGTACTAAAATGTAAACTTCTACATCTATATATGTATATATTTACGTACATCACTATCCCATAAGGGCGTGGCGGCTGCACTGCTATTACTGTTTGTACTCATTTTCTTTTTAGAAGGAGCCGGTGATTCGTCCACTGTCTGATCCCAGCGGCCACGTTTTTTCGGAGCGGATTTTGCATTATCTCCATTTGTTACTTTTAACGTACCATCTTTAGATTTCTCCAATATTTTTTTCCTAAGCTATAACAATCATGGATTACCAATGTGAGTATATTAGTACATATGTATGTACATATATATTTACCTCCGATTCCTCTCCTCGAAGCAACTGCTCCTTCATTATCTCCGTATAGGTACGTGAGCCAACATCTGGGGTTTTGCCTCCTGCAAATGGACATGTGTACAGTGTTGGTTAGTGGCAAGGGGTCCCATAGTATTCAGGACCCCTCGAGTGTGTATATATATTAGATATATTGCAAATAGTAGTATGTAGTATCTGTTCTAACCGGTAGGTATACAGTTATCCAAACCTATGACACAGCATAGTGTTTGGATATAATAATAGTAGTAGTAGTAGTATTATTTTTATTTTTTTGTTGTTTTGGCCATATATAAATACGTACGTGTGCGAACGATCCATCGTTAGACTTGTAATGTCAGTGAAATCTTCCAAGACCACTTTAGTTTTTGCGAACCTAGAAATATGCTGGGGTAATTAATAATTTTCTCACAAATTCACACTCATCCGTACAGCGAGAGAGAGAGCAACTGGTTCAGAACTAATGCATGTATATGTATGTGTGTGTGTGTGTATATGTATAATATACCTATTTGAGAGATATTTAAAAAAAAACAAGTGTGTGTGTATGTCATTATTTATTATCATTGTTGAAAACTAAAGGTTTGCCTGTGAAATATACTTTTTGTGTGTATGTTTGGATGTGTATTTTACGGATAATTGTTACCACAAACTAGAAGTTGCAGATGCCGTAATCTTCTCTATTCCCTGTAGAAACCCTCGATTGGAAAACAAAATGGATTAATATTAGTGCGACTTTCAAAAAATGTAACAATATGTATGCTTATGGGGCAGTGGTGGGGGTGGGGGCGTTACGGTCTTTACTGATTATATATATATATATATATATATATATATATATATATATATATATATATATATATATATATATATATAGGTATAATTAACGTTTAAAACAGAGTTTCAAGTCTCTGTATAAATGATTTTAGCTTAAATGAATTAAATATGGAATTGTATTTATATAAATAATCATCACAGACACTCCGACACACGCAACCGGCATTCATACACCCCAACTTACAAACAAACAACATGTGATATGGCAGATATAGTACACACATATATATCTGTATGTGCATGTATTATCTAATTATAAAATGGTAATAACATGCGAATGCACACAAACCTTCCGCAAATGGATCCACACGTTCCGGAGAGATGATCATACGCCTGCGTTGTTGTCTATATTCATCTTCTTTTTCAGCAATAGTCGCCCGTCTACGATCAGCGAACGGATCATAATCTTTATCGCTCTACACCAACCAAAGTACATAATCCGTTAGGTTAGAACACAATCAGCAATAACAGTAACACTTACTTGTGCAACATCATTGAGTAATGCGGCCGGTGCTGAATAACCGACACGTTTGTTTTGTGCAGTGAACGACGATGCGACATCGTACTCCTCGTCCTCTACTTCATCATTAGCAGCAATAGAGGTGACATAGCCTTCATATTTACTTTTACCACCGCTGCTATCATAGATTTCACTATCAAAATAGCCGCTCTCGCCAAGCCCAACACCTTTATCTGTTTCCCCTTCAACTATTTCTTTCTTCTTCGACTGAATCTCACGAATCTGTGCCTCAATATCTATAAACAAACAAAATGACCATAATTTGTAAAATAATAATATAGATACAATGTCATTATATATTTAATCATTCACTTACCTTCGTGTGTCCTGGGTATGTTATCCATTTTGCACTAGTTTTATATTTTTCACTTCATACACATGGGACAAAAATTACACTTACTACTATAATTGTAAATTATCTATAGGATATTAACTAAACACTTGCATTTATCAACAAGCAATGCGACTCACAAACGCGAAAACAAATATTGACAAATATGTCGCACATACACAAGTACCAAACACGTACTTCACGACAATCTTGATGCGCACGTTCACCAACGCTCACGCACGTTGATCGTAAATTTTGGAAATGAAGAAGAAGTTTACAAATACGTTCATCAAGTCTATTGCCAACTTCATAGCTTAAACTTATTTAATTTTTTTAAAGATACTTAACTAATTATAGATAATTGCATATAAAATTAAAAAACTTCAAAACTTATTGCTTGGAGCACACTGCGCATCACTGCGCATGCCTATTTAGCCTAGAGAAAACTATTCCGTAATTACATACATAGACGTACGAGCGAAAATATACCTGAAGTTGACTAATTTTTTACACGTTACTTTTAAAATATGCTGAAATTATGTAAAAAATATTTTATTTACTAGTTTTTAATTATAATATTATTATACTATGTCCCATAGTAACTAAAAAATATACGTAGCATTACATTTGATTACATTCACGTTAGCACGTACAACCAATTTCTACGCCCATGCATATAAATTGAAACTGACTGTCCGACATGAAAGGAGAGAGATATATAGAAAAACATGAGATGGAGAAGTTAGTATCGTAAGTGTAAACTTGCCCACGATTTGAACCAATTCAGTACAAGGCCAAATAGCAACTATCTTCTCCACGCTGTCTTCTTAAAGCCGGTATTCCACTGTCAAAATTATAATACGAAGAATAGATGTCAAATGATGTCAAAATTGTTGTTGTGTGTTGTTGGTTGTTGTCAGTTGACAAGTCATAGTAATAAGGTTATGGTATAATGCATATAATATTATTATGATTTTCTACCTGATAATTAACTAAGTTTCTTTTATAATGATTGTAATTGGTATTATTTTATATACACTACAATTAATACAAACAGCGCATGCATCTTTTGGAGATAATTCGCCGTATTATCAAAAATGTAAAGAAAAGTGTTTATTACTCAATTGTACCGAAGGTATTGTAACATATAGATTCGCATAATATTTTATAGAATTCAATAATTATGACACTTCCAGATGGGCTGAATTTTTTAAATGAATATATACCGCAACCTACGTATTTGAAAGCTTTGTTGTGGCATTGCGAAGATGAGTGTAAATATGAATGTATGTGGAAAACAACAGAGGCGTTTGATAGAAGGAACTGGAGAACACCGCAGTTTCATGGCAAGGTATATAACATAATGTGTGTGTTTGTTTTATGTTCAGTATTAAATTGTTTCTTTATTTTAGTGGCCATTTATAAGAATATATGGTGTACAAGAACCAGCATCTGTATTATTCTCATTGCTGAACATGTACGCACATTACACGATGTTTAAGCGATTTAAGAAATCTGTTCGAAGCGACGCACCGTACTACTGGTTATGGCTATCGTTCAGTGCTGTATGTATTCACTATTAAGCCGGATTATACGGATTCACTCATTCATATTTATGTATTTGCAGGTGTGTATCAATGCTTGGATATGGTCTACGATCTTCCATGCACGTGATCTGCCATTTACAGAATTCATGGACTATACGTGTGCATTTTCCATAATACTGATGAGTTGTTACTGTATGTTTATCAGGTACATCAGTTACGGCCACGATCTCACAGTCAACACTTTCTAATTTTGTGTCATTATTCATTTGTAGATTACTGCCTGTTACTAAATTTTATAAACTAGTTATAACAGCGTCGTTTTTAGCGTTTTTTATAAATCATGTTGCTTATCTTAGCTATGGTGGATTCGATTACGGCTATAATATGAAAGTAAACATAATATTTGGTTAGTAGGCATTGTGTATTCATCAATTGATCAAGTTTTTCACTTTGTATTCATTTTGTAAAATGATTTTTAGCAACTATCAATGTTATTTTCTGGTTCGCATGGAGTATGTGGAACCGTAGACGACAGCCGTATTTATGGAAATGTGCTGCGTTCTTTTCACTGACAGCTTTCTCTACCACATTGGAGATCATTGATTTTCCGCCGATATTATGGACATTTGATTCACATGCACTGTGGCATTTGTCTACTGCTATCATTTGTCCGTTACTTTACAGGTAACTATAGTTTAATTTACTAAGTCAGTGCATTACTCTGTGCACTGTATATTTAATAGATTGCTCATCTTTCTAGCTTCATCATTGATGACTGTACACATTTGAAGAAACAAGAGTTTCGCGATAAATCTGCGTGATTTGAGGCATAAACAATGGTTATTATATTTAATCGTGTGACATTTTGTATTTAACATTATTGTGTTTGTTGTCCTGTTTGTTTGTAAAATTATCTAAAAGTAACACATTTTTGGAGCACATACATTTGGTAAGTTTTATTTATTTTTAATAAGAAAAGTACAATGTGGATATGAATATGTGTAATAAAATTTCTTTTGCAAAATATGTATATATAACAAAGTTTATTGTGGTAAAATATATATATGTACATATATGTATAAAGGGCAGATGCCTGAGAAAATTGTGTAACTGTGTAAGTAATTCGATTTCATCTCTGATAAGTTTTACTGAAATATGTTAATGATCGGTTAAAGTATAAATAAAATAACAACAGTTATCTTTTAAGCTAGCCTCCGACACAGATATCCTTACGAAATGTGCGTACATTTTGGAATAATTTCTTTTCTTCTAACATTGCGTTAGATATATGTTTCAATCAAACAATTTGTAACTTTCAGTTGTAGTATGTAATACTCCTGTTTAGATATTCATAATAGACGTATAAGTGCATCGGTGTAGTAAAAAATATACAATATAACAGTAACATGTATATAACGACAATTGTAGTAATTCAATAACTGGCGTGCATATCGACAGAAATGTATCTGAACTCTCTGTCTGACAACATTTTCCATTTGAAGCCAAGAACTTGTGATACTTCCTTTTCTGTCAGATCATACGATCGACTATTTACTTTGAGCCACGTGTAGAATTCGTCGGACCATTCGGGATTTCGTGGCCAGTCGCACCGTAATATTACAGCGTTACGTCTTACATAGAAGTACCGCAGATTCTTAGCGGTATATGCGAGAAGTAACAGTGTAGCTGTCGATACACGTTCACGGATAATCTATAAGAATGATAAAATGTTACAACACAACATGGATGTATGTATGTGAAAATAATTACTGCTTACCAATGTGTGAAGAAAGATACACTGTCTGCACAGTAACAACAATAGACTATCTATTCGTTCGTGAAATGATTTCGGCATATGGAATCTTGGTAGTTCTTTATGTCCGTAGATTTGTAGATAGTTTTTGTACATATCAATAGCCATCAACATTGAATTTGATTGTAACTGGTAACAAAATGTTTGAAAACATACACATATATTCATTGTTGATTTTCTTTAGTCAATATATTCCTTCTCGAAAACATAAGTATTCATTCACAGAGATTCATATTTTCATATTTGAATGTTTTACCTTCATATGACTAGAATCATATAAGATCGCTTTGACAGGAGCCATTGGTTGCCAGACGACTTCTTTCTCACGTGTTCCCTCCACTTGCAAGTACACGCACAGTTCTGGATTATTCTTCTTACACGCCTTCCACGCCCCGGCAGATACAGCTTGTATTGTCGAATCATTTGGGGTGAATCTGTTCTGTAGGATGTGCAAATGTCTCAACTTAATGCATCCCAACAGCTCGACTGCATCCTCGCCCAAATTTTGCGGACTGATAGTTAGTACCTGTAAGTGCAAAATCAGTTAGTCCGTATATTCTCCGTGTGTATGTGTGCATTGTACTTGCAAATTTAAGAAAACTCCAATATGGAGCAGCTGGCATTGAATGCGCGTCGTGTTAATGAGAGCCAAGTGGGTGAGTGTCAGATAACATAGTTCACATACTTCATCTAGCAAGTGTTGCGCTTCCCGTGAGTCCAGCATTAAATCTATTAGTTCTAAACGTTTCATTTTTGTAAGATTTTTCATAAGTCTCTTAAGAGCGTCCAATAGTTTACCTACAAGTAAATGAATGTTACATAACAAAGGTAATTATGCAAAGAAAATGTCTTAGCATTTACCGCCTGTTCCAAACAGTCTGATGCGTTCGCTCTCATCACGTGCATTCATGTTACATGGAAAGGTGAACTTAAGTGCTTGTATGTTACAGCCAACACCACGCATCTCAAAGGTAATTCTTTCGGATTGTTCTACGTACCAGGAGATCATGTTCATGAATTCATACAGATTGTAAAAGTTCAACATCGGTTCAAAGGTTAGATTACGGAAGTTCCTGCCCACCTGTGATAGGCACATTTGCGTTCGTAGATGATCCAGTACATACTGTCAACAAAACTATACGTATAGTAGGTACATCCATGTCGTTACCAATTATTCTCATCGATTATTACCTGCCATCCCGTGTAGTAATTAAATCGGCCTCTGGTCAACGTTGTGTCTTCGAGAACAAACCGCGACCAGACGTACGGTAAATAGAATGATGTGTTCCATGATTTGCACACAAGACTCGCATAGTATTTTTCTCTGATGGACAGATACGAGAAGATTTTCTCCAGAAGTAAATTAGGCAATTCAGACCAGCGGGAATATATTTTGTTCTCTTCTTCTTTTACTTCATTCTCTATGTCTATGAATACGGCTGTAACGAAAGCTACAATTAGCACAGTTATGTTACGAAGAAAGTGTTATACAAATGCAAGCCGGTTAGTCGAGCATTAATAAGCATACATAAAGTTCTTTTCGATATAGTGTAGATACCTTCATCGTTCTCATCTAACTTCCAACAACCTTTATTCATACTAATATCTTGTACAGGCTCTACAGTACAGTAATATGTATATCAACCAAACAAATACACAGAGTAGATTTACTTCGAAATTACGACGCTTGATAGTCGAAAACAAGTTGAAAGCTAAAAATAATATAGTTAAAAATACATATCACCGGTTCCGTACAAAACACATTTGATCTAACTGATCTACCTCAATGTTGTAAACATTACCGTGGATATTACTGCAAATAGAATAGTAAACAAACTCTAATATAAATTACTCTGTCTATTTATAAACTTTGAAATTTAGCGCCATAACACTTACACATAGTTACAAAAAGAAGCAAACAAGCATGCTGTATTTCCGTTTGGGCAAATAAGGGCGCGTGTTTCTGTAATAATAAAGCCATCCAGTATTTCTCCTTAACTCTATAAAATCTACAATTCAATATCCAACGCATAATTACTAATATAGAAATAGGTTGGGACCAAATTAGTTTGGCAATTACCCAATAACTAGAAAGAAACGAATCCTAATTATATGTGCAATGCATCAACAATATATATATATATATATATATATATATATATATATATATATATATATATATATACAGGGTGTCCCTAAAATGCGTGGACATCGCTTAACCACAGATTCCTGGGTCGAAAATAAGACGATTTAACTAAACTTACCTATATTCAATTACGTTTCGTTTAGCTGGTATTCTGCTTCAAAGTTTTTTAAAAAAAAAGTTATTTTATCCATAACTACAGAACGCTTGGATCGATTTGGATAATATTCGGTACTGTACTTCTTACGGATGTAGGTCATCTTTTAAGGTGATATTAGTTATTATCAGTGGACCATTAGTGTACGAAACACGGGTAACCCGGCATAAATCAGTCAAAAACTTTTTAATGTTAAGGCCAATAACTTTCAAAAAAATAGTTTCAGAAAGAGACATTCAATAGTAATTTTTTTGTTGTTGTTGTCTGTACTGATATCTGTTAAGGTTTAGGCACAAAAAAATAAAATCTGAGGGACCGCGCACTGCATTTCATAAAAAAATGTCATCTAGCAGTCTGGTTTTTTAAGAAATAAATGACGATATGATATTTATTAGTGCAATTATTTAGATTTCCTTTGAATTTTTGCAAAATGGGCACCTCGTTCACCAGATTTAAATATTTGCGATTCCTTTTTATAAGGAAATCTAAATAATTGCACTAATAAATATCATATCGTCATTTATTTCTTAAAAAACCAGACTGCTAGATGACATTTTTTTATGAAATGCAGTGCGCGGTCCCTCAGATTTTATTTTTTTGTGCCTAAACCTTAACAGATATCAGTACAGACAACAACAACAAAAAAATTACTATTGAATGTCTCTTTCTGAAACTATTTTTTTGAAAGTTATTGGCCTTAACATTAAAAAGTTTTTGACTGATTTATGCCGGGTTACCCGTGTTTCGTACACTAATGGTCCACTGATAATAACTAATATCACCTTAAAAGATGACCTACATCCGTAAGAAGTACAGTACCGAATATTATCCAAATCGATCCAAGCGTTCTGTAGTTATGGATAAAATAACTTTTTTTTTAAAGAACTTTGAAGCAGAATACCAGCTAAACGAAACGTAATTGCATATAGGTAAGTTTAGTTAAATCGTCTTATTTTCGACCCAGGAATCTGTGGTTAAGCGATGTCCACGCATTTTAGGGACACCCTGTATATATATATATATATATATATATATATATATATATATATATATATATATATATATATATATACAGGGTGTAGAGAAAGTAATGCAACAAGGCTATATTTTTGTTATTATTGAATTTACTGTGCTACTTTAATTTTTTAAATGTCAACATACCATTTTGACTAAATTTTTGGAATCAGAAAGACTTTTTACTTCCAGTAGTATAAAAATTTTGATGGGTTACATAATCAAATTTTTAAGAAAAATAGGTATTATTTTACGGTATTTAAGTAAAACTTAAGGAATAATCAGCTTTTTTTAAATTCAATAATAATAAGAATATAGCCTTGTTGCATTACTTTCTCTACACCCTGTATATATATATATATATATATATATATATATATATATATATATATATATATATATATATATATTATTTCCGAAATGTAATCTATTTGTAATATCTCTGTACCGAATTGACGTAATTGTTGTAAATTGTACGACAATTGTCAATGATTCGTAGAGTATAAAACAATTGTAGAATTTTTCTGTAGCGCAGATCACATGAACTAAAAGTTAGAAAAATTCGTATTATGATCAGAGTCTACTTTCCGAACTGGTAGAATGTTACAATTACTTTCAAAACGGAAACCATGGAAGACTTGATATGAGTGGACCTATGTCGTTTACGTTATAATATCTTTCCTTATAAATTAACTGTTACATAAAATTATGATTTACAGGGTGAACGTTTTACACACAAAACTAACTAAAAGTGCTAACAGCAGACAGCAATTAGTACAAGCGACTTCCTCCTTGTTCGTTTTTCTTTGATTTTGTCGTTATACAATTACACAGGGTTGTATTTCAAATACACATAGGTAAACACATAGGTAAAACTGGAGCTATGTCACGTACATATATGACGCAGTTTATGTAGAACATACTATAGTAGTATGTACAATAGTTTCATTAGTTAAATGTATTTTTAAAACCATTGTGCATTTGTATTATCTATCCCTGTGGGAATATAAATAGGAGTTTTTTTGTTCTATATTTGACATGCACATACACATATGTCAATTTGTAGAGTGTGTCAATTATATATTCAGATATGTATTTCATCTGGCTGGTTATTTTGAGCAGTGTGTGGTGGTTTGACGTCTGCGACTAATGTCCAGCTAGGATGTAACATATTGTACGTACAGAGTACGGGAGAACGTTTTGCACTGTTTGCTCTGTAAGGAGTGGTGAATTTTAATTGCGCGATGCATAACGACGTATCAACTCCAAGTTCATTGGCCGGTACTACATTCACCAGGCAATGTGATCTTGTGATATTATCCTGGGACGGACTAGCTCACAAGCATCTCATCCATTTACTGAAATAGATATATGTATCTAAGGAATTCCTGTCTGATTATTTCAATATGAATTGATAATATTTATGACGTGCTATAAAATAGTTTATCGAGTGCTTTGCAATGATATTTTATTGCTATTACTCGGTAATATTATTGAAATAGTAGTGTATTTATTTATACAATTGTCAAGTTTTATTTCTTCTTCATAATCTATATAACCTATGATAAATATTGTTGGTGTGAGACTCAATGCCACTACATATACATCTAGAATACGTGGCTGCCGTGAAAATCAAATTAACTGTTACTTCAAACTAATGTGTAAAAGTGAAATCATTAGCTATCAAGAAGGAAAAACAGAATATGTATCAGATGAAAGTATATATATATATATATATATATATATATACATATACATATATATGTATATATATATATATATATATATATATATATATATATATATATATATATATATAATGTTTTAGATTGGATACTAGTTTCTGTTCCATGCGTAATCATATATATATATATATATATATATATATATATATATATATATATATATATATATATATATAAATACATTATTCTTATAATTCGAAACCTTGTTAATCAATGAGTAATGGACACAATGTGTCCGAAAATTGATTTCATTTCTAAAATGCTTAGGTGCATCCACTGGCAAAACTCTCTTCGTAATTCTACCGTGGTTGCTATTACCCATTAGAATGTTTTAATAATGTATTCTATGCATTATATTCAAAAATAATAATGAAAAAGTCACAAGGAAAAAATGTGAGAGGAACAGTGGCAGAGTTGGCATGTAGAAAGATTGCGAGTGAAAGTGAAATTAGTATAAAAGCCTTGCATCGCTCAGACACCATCATCATTCAGCAACAACATTTGCTAAGTGTACATCCAGAGATCCATCAATATCTACAATATGAAGCAGTTTGTGGTTTTGCTGTTGTCCGCTGTAGTGTTGGTGCAGGCCAAACCCGGCCATTACGGTGGCGGCGGTGGCGGCGGCGGCTATGAAGAACACGTTGATGAGACGGTGGAAGTGACCAAGCCAGTTCAGATTCCGATATACAAACAGGTCACTGTACCACTACCGCACGCCATCCCAGTGCCCGTACCGAAGCCAGTTGTCGTGCCCGTGGCCCAGCCGTATCCTGTACATGTGCACGTACCTCATCCAGTGCCTATCCCCGTCATAAAGACCATCTACGTGCCAATCGAGAAACAGATTCCCGTGCCCGTCGAGAAGAGGATCCCATACCCAGTAGAGAAGCATGTACCGATCCGAGTGGAAGTACCGAAACCATACCCGGTCCATGTGCCTGTCTACAAGCATATCTACCATCACTCCAAGCACTGATATCGCACATTCATCACCAACACATACAAGCGCATCTGTGGATAGCCAAAGAATGTCTTTGTTGATTTTTTGTTATTGTTATTTTGTTTATTAATGTTTTATAATAAAATCATATTATTCATTATATTATATGGACTATATTTTACAAGAAATCTCCCGATTATGCCTGTGGACCATTCAGAGCGAAACATTTACATGCAGTAATAGCATGGTTGATGAGTTCCACGGGCTTATTCCATAATTACAAATTCCTAAGTACTTATTTTGCAGTAAAATTGCATATTCATTGAGGAAAGTCATGCATGGAATTCATTATGAATGATTTTCTAATTTGATTGCATACTTTTTAATTTCATTGTAGACATACTTATGCATATTAGTTACGGATAAATATCAACTCCTTTTTTTACATTCAGTTTTTATAATTTATGAGTAAAACTTGCATGCAGGCAACCAGTACTACTCATTTATACTGCGGATTGCCAATCAAATACATATTCCATAGTGGCATATCTGACAGTTGTGTAGGTAATCAATCATACAGTTATGTACTGCAAGTTGCTTACCACAGGGATAAAAACTATACAAACATTCCGAGTATTCAAACATTTATTTAAAATTTATAAAAATACTTAAGATATTTATTCACAATTGGTTTTCATTATAAATAATATTATTTAGAATATCATAAACATAAACATCAACATGAGGGTGGGTTGCACGTGAACTAGAGATTTAGTGCCAGTGGGGCTGTTGGGGAGCTGGGCCGTATTGTCCTGCACCAGGTCCGGGAGCGGGAGCAGTACGAGCGTTAGCTTCAGCGTACGCGGCAAAATGAGCTGCCTTGGCGGCGGCTACATCAGGAGCGTCCTGGGGAACCCCTTGGGCATCAATCACAGGCAAGGGCTGTTGATGTTGTTGCTGTTGTTGGTATTGGTTATTTTGGGGAGCGCGATACTGCTGTTGGGGCTGGTACTGTGGCTGAGGAGCGTTGTACTGTGATTGAGGAGCGTTGTATTGTGGTTGAGGAGCGTTGTACTGCTGTTGAGGAGCGTTGTACTGCTGTTGAGGAGCGTTGTACTGCTGTTGAGGAGCATTGTACTGCTGTTGCTGGTATTGTTGGGGCTGGGGCTGATCGTACTGTTGACCATCGTAACTACCGTCTTGAGATGCAGGGATGCCGGCGAATGCGGCCAGATGGCTTTTCCTGGCTTCCTGTACTTCTTTGGGCTCTACAGGCACACCATTATGGTCGAGCACGGGGATATGCAGGGGTCCCTGGTATTGGCCAGCAGGAGCTGGGGCGTGTTGTTGTTGTTGTGCAGGAGCACCTCCATAATAACCGGCAGAGGCGACGGCCAGAAAACAGGACACAGTGATCTGTATGTAACAAAACATATAAGTATATAATACCTACTCATATATAGTTATCATGTTTGTGAACTGCACTGTGTTCGTTACTTACGAAAACCCTCATGTTGATTTTTGCAGGCTAAACCTCCTAGGTTGTACTGGGACTGTTGAGCGAACTGTGATTAGTGGTGGCACCCGGTGTGGTTTATATAGTTCGTCACGGTGGGCCAACGCCCCCCGGCTCCGCAAGGTCTCTTTCACTCCGCCGAAATACTCAAGGCGCTTCACAACAACGGCTACAGCGACATACACTGGCCCATTTCACTTAATTCCATCCAAAATGCAACACATATAACATACACACACATATCTATCATTATCTTGATAATATGTAAAGGAAAACAGGATATAGCATTTAGGGATTGATGTTTTAGTTTGAGACGGGACCAACTAAGGTTCGAATTATTGTTAGACACTAATCCAGAATACTGAAGCTTGAACGCCAGGCTGAGTAAGTATAGTTCATACTAGGTATTAGTGTAATATCAGGGACACGGGCATCACGATGGACAAAAGTAATCTTATTGCAGATTTCTATAATAGTTAGATGACAACTAACACAACATTTATAGACCAATTGTGTAATTGAACACCATATCTGACTAGGATTTTACATATGTAATCCCTTGTAATGGAATGTGTAGCAAATATGGCGTTGAAGTAAATAATGGACACATAATTTTGTCATTGATTTTTGCGATAAAGCTTCTAATATTTCTAACTGAATTGACTCTAAACATCTCAAACTTGGGCCCTCTAATGCCCATGGCACACCTATTATGCAGCATCATACAGCGTCGTAGCAAATATGACGAAACAACAGAACGCACCCGAGTGCGACGAAAAATAGCGGCTCCTCTATTTTCATCGCACAATAATTCAATGAAACGAACGTGTCTTATTTCACACGTATTTTTTGTTTCTCATTTTACGTTAGTTTGGGTTTATATTTGTCATTTTGGTTTGACAAACGGATGCGTTCTGTTTTTTCATCGTATTTTCTACGACGCGGTATGATAGGTGTGCCATAGACATTATACATACTATTATTGTTACGCCGCTGATCGAATTGCATCAACACGGATCAAATCTGATTATGTATAAGTCTCCATTTTTAATATGACATCTAGGATTTGTATTATATATTTCAGTTCTATATAAGAAATGAACTAATTAATTGTAGTCATCAAATGTAGATAGTTTAATGTTTATTGAAATATGTAAAGTGACTGTATTAATACATACAGTTAATAATCATGTTCTTATATTAGCAATTACATTTGAACACATATCACATTTTTTCGTTGTGATACATATATAGGAATTATTCATTTGAAATGTTAAATCGTACGGAACATATTGTGTGTGTGTGTGTGTTTTATTGTGCGTTTCACAGAGTTGTCGACCTTGAATTTGTATACGATTACCAGACTTTTCCCTTTTAAAAATCAAATATGGATTTGCATTGTCATTGCTATATACATACGTATGCATGTAATATATTTAAAACTAAAATTATTATGAAAAGTTACGGATGTTTCAGCTTAAGATGTTATCGAAGACAAATGATCCGTTTGTGAAGAACTGGATATAGTTTATGCTTGGCTGCGATTAAGTTATGGTGACCACACCTTGTAATACAGACACAGTTTTAAGGCGTTTACCAGGCAAAGTGATTGGAACGTGATTTGTAAACATTCTTGCTGGTGGTTTCGTCGCCTTTTGTTTCAGATTCCGCCGTGGGGGACAAAACAGGACAAGTAACATGCACAAAACAGTTAGACTCGTCACACTATAGTTACATGATAGAGAATAATTAATTGAACTAGATTACGCATGTTTACCTTTCTCAAAAACAGGTCATTATTTTATATACAAATAATAATATATTAGCTTAATGACTGAACATCAGTAAAGATGTTTTGTTTACTGAACAGTTCATTGGCACTGAACTAATGATTTACTAATTATATTGTTAATAAAGATTCAGTTTTATTCTGCCAGCGAGATATTATGTACTAAATAATTATGAAATGCTTTGTTTGGGGAAAAATTGTTAAGGATTCTTATTACTGCTTATCGAAAAAGTGTTGTATTATTTCATGTATACAAAATAAATCTTCACATTTACAGAGAACACTTGCGGTGGTGGAATTGGGGGAGAGCGGCATGTATGCATATGTACAAAAGTATGTTTGATTGTTGTATGTCAGGTCGCAAGCCATGTCGTGAGGACCGGGACCGTGCGAACTCCGTCGTATACAACTTAGCCGTGTTGCCATCCGCTGTGGCCGGCTACCTGGCTCTGCAGGTTAGCGTTACGGGAGATCACCTCGGAGTAGGCGGCCTGGTGAGCAGCACGGGCGGCAGCCACATCGGAAGCGTACTGGGGCAGACCATCAGGGCCGATACGGGCGAGGGGTCCTTGGTATCTGGGTTGTACGGGCGCGGGCGGTTGTCCGTAGTTGGGTGGTGGACCCTGTTGGTAACCTTGCTGGGGAGGAGGTCCCTGTTGTGGCTGACCTTGGAACGCTGCCAGATGGTTACGACGGGCGGCCACCAACTCTGGCGGCTCCTGGGGCACACCGTTGGGTCCGATCACTGGGATATGGTACGGACCATTGTAACCCTGGTTACCACCCCAACCAGCGCTGGCCACGACCACCAAACAGGATACTGCGATCTATGGCGTCGCACAAGAACAATGCATTTCAAGTATACAAAAAGAGAAATTGGATGCATATTTATTTTATTAATTACAAGTTAATGTCCTCTGTGAAAATGTAAGTGCAAATTTTGTTGGTTTCCGGATGTATATAACATTGCAGGTGTCACCACAGTCAGCTTGACAAAGATGACAATAGCTCCGACAATATCTTCTAGTCCGGAAACCAATGTACACAATCTAACTAAAGTAATCTGCGTTTCGTTGCTATGTAGTCCACTGGTGATTGTGATATTTGTTAATATTCAAACACTATTTGTTAGTTGGTGAACTTACGAGGATTTTCATGACGATGTGACCTCCTATATATATAGTAGATACAACAGGACTGTCGAGCTGAGCGTATAGACTGACGGTTGTCGTGACTTCCACCCTGTATTTATACACAAGTGTCCACTAATGTCTATGTGTACGTATAAGTGTATAGTAGGTACATTGATTTACTGGGTGGAGCTCTCATTACTTTCCCACCCTGTGCAAGGCCTCTATCATTTCACATAACTGTTCCACGTTCCGTTCAATGTTTTCCTCACGTCGCCCGCCAAGGGCAACGCACATACCATTCGCACACAATTCAATAACTCCATATTTTATCATAAAGTAAAAGTGAATTAAAATTAGATCTGCAGGAAGTGAATAATATTATTTACAATAACGGTTTTAAATCTTAACTAGACGTCCCATTTCGTCAGTTGTAATAAAAGAGTTTCATCAGTATGTAAGAAATATTGGAAAATGTATGTGGTCCACGAATTTGTAGTGTCATTTTTTGACGTAACAAATGTAATTATACGGAACAGTAAGAATTTAGAATTGTCTGACCTTCATACGAAAACATAAACAACGCAACAACAGAATTCACGTTCATACATCAATGAATCAGTGTTATAAATAAAAACGACCGCAACCAGAAGAAAATCAGCATATGTATCGCTGTGTATAAAGTTGTCTGTACTAACAAGCCATGCCATGTTCACTGCAGAAAATATCGTAGTTGTCATGTAAGGTATCCGCTACCGACTGATCAGTTGTATTATTCACTTGGTGCATGCGGTTACTGCTTGTTCGTGTTGCTGATGGTTGCAAGTGTACAAAGATTGGTGATGGTGTGTGACTGCAATGTGGTTGCAATCTCTATCTGACAGCCATGACTGATGCATCATTACAGGTGACCGGTAACTTGTTCTTGAACTTGCTCAGCTGCTGTTGCTGTTACTACTGAAAGTAAAAGTGATACAACCTATCTTACCTGCACAGGAATAAGATTTCTACATATCTGTATGCAGATTTCATGGTTACCACAAACTTCTCTTCAGGTTCAACACACACGTATCATGTTATCTAGTATAGTGTATACAAAAATAATTGGAATTGACATGACTTCTTAATAGGTAGGATGGAACACAGCAGGCGAGGCCGTTAGCAACTAGTAGTGGCGGTATTCAAGTACAATTTTAATTTGTTACCGGAAAAGACATATAAGAGATATATTTGTTTTTGTTATGATATTAATATTTACCTTTATAACATCAATCGATTCAGGTTGTGTTTTATTATTTCGAAATGCAGTTATGTGTAAATAAACAGAAATGCAAATAAAAATTTCTGAATACATCTCTGTTTTTTATGCATTTAGTACATGGCATAATTTGAGATAATCCTCTGTTAAGAGCATGCTGCGTTAATCCCCAGGCAACCAATTTCAAATATCTTCGAACTATAGTGTATCCATAGATATAAGAATTTGACATGATTCCTTAATAGGTAGGGTGGGTAGGGGGGTACCCTTCACAGCAGGAGAGGCCATAAACTACTAGTAGTGGCGGTATTCAGGTAAATTTGTAGACTGACAAGTTTTACATTTTGTTTATAATTAAGACGTAATAATAATAATTTATTGAATATTACATTTATTTATGTTAATTTGTATTGTTATTGTTAAGATGTATATCATATTCATATTTTTGTTGTTTTTATTTTTCAAAATGTATTTATAAATTTCTGAATACATCTCTGCTTTTTATGCATTTACTATGTCGTATAATCTGGGATAATCCTCTGTTAATAGCATGCTGCGTTTAGTCAAATTCTTATATCTATGGATGAACTATATATAGGCTGTTCCACTATAATATTCCTGACTTCTTGATTTGTAATACATAATTAGTTTATTGGATGTGCTATATCCTAACTATAGAAATTCTGTTCATAATAGATTTATTTAAGTCGAAATATAATATGAAAGGATTTATCCCCAAAGGGTTGGAATGATGACTTCAACTTCAGATGTAAAGAAGTTTATTCAAAGTTCATGTAAAAACTTATGCCGACGTTTCGACCTTGAGGTATGAGGTCATTATCAAGGCTTATAGGAAGAAGCGAAGAACAATATTACCACGTGGATTTTACATGGAAGTAGACACACAAAATTGTGAACAAAACATGTTCAATACAATTGAACAGTGTAAGAAAAACGTATGAATGTAAATTTAAAGTTTAAATTTTTTTAAATTTATTACTTTAAATTTACATTCATACGTTTTTCTTACACTGTTCAATTGTATTGAACATGTTTTGTTCACAATTTTGTGTGTCTACTTCCATGTAAAATCCACGTGGTAATATTGTTCTTCGCTTCTTCCTATAAGCCTTGATAATGACCTCATACCTCAAGGTCGAAACGTCGGCATAAGTTTTTACATGAACTTTGAATAAACTTCTTTACATCTGAAGTTGAAGTCATCATTCCAACCCTTTGGGGATAAATCCTTTCATATAGAAATTCTGTGAAATATTTCATTAAATAATAAGACCCAAACTAAATTGTAATCCTGTTCACTACTCATCGCAAGAATGAATCCCAATAGCCGTACCGACCGTGCAGTATTCCACTGTATAACTTACCGCACCATCACAGAGGTGGAATAAGTGCATTTTAGTAATCGCTATTTTTATTACGAAAACCATTTTGACAAACCTACAAATTTAAAACATAATTAGATTTTATGTAATGTATGTCAAACTGGTTTTCGCAATATGAATAGCGGTTACTAAAATGCACTTGCTTCACCTCTGTGATAGTATATATGGGTATACCTACCGAGATCAGTTAATACAGTGGAATACTACACGCTCGGTACGGCTATTGTAATTAATTTTTGAGATCAGTAGTCAACAGTGTTGCAATTTAGTTTCAGTTTTATTATATGTATATTGAAATATTTCACAGAATTTGTATTGTTAAGGTATAGCACTCCGAATAAACTAATTATTACAAGTCAAGAACATTTACAGTGATTATGTTTTAAAACCTAATTCTCCAACATGGGGGCAGTATCGAATGTTTCTATTTGTTTAGTAAAATCGATGCAATCGCTTCTCACAATAAAAAAATTGTGTTCTGATATTGTGTAACTGACACTAATATAATATATTTTTTAATTTCGTTGTAGCAGAATTTGTTCGGCACCTGTCGATATTCTGACATCATCATTGTTTCGTAATAAACAATGGACAGTTGTTTTTTTGTTTGTGTATAGACAAATATTACGATATCTGATATTCGGAATTTATGATTTTCATGAATTTATGTAGCGTTATTATTGCGAAAGTAATTGGTTACGCGGTTAGATAAGTATCAAAACAAAGAAATGAAGCAATTGTTTTAGAGAAAAGCTTATTTAGAGTGCAAATGTAAAATATGCTGTTTTTATTCCATGGCTGTCAGTGTGTATTAATGCAGAACACAATTTATTTCGTATAATGAAAAAATAAATATAAATGCATTCATGTTTTCAGAAATGTACATTGATTGTATTGAAAAATAACACATATTTTGATAATACAGTTCACGTTAATTATTTACGTATTGGTTTTCATTATTTCTAAAGAATAATGTAAAGAAATAACTTGAGTGGTCTGTGTGTGTGACGTATGCCAAATTTACAGATAATCTCAGCTGTTGTACGGTAGACGAACATTTATGGGAATTCCAGCGGTTCAAGAAGACCTCTTCTTCTCATCGCTTGTGAGTGTTCAGTCGTGTTGTGCCTTGCGTATCGTATAGTGTGCACCAGAGTACATACGCAACATCTATATCTGTGTGTGTTTACGTACATTTCATTGTACCTATGTGCACGGCAAGTGGTGTCTGTTGGATTCGTGATGGTTCTGATGAGATTTCTGGTAACAAGGTAAGTTATCCAGTATGGAATGAAACTAGTTCAGTTACTGGTTGACCTTTGTAATGTTATATTGTTGTGTGAAGTCGACGACGATATGGCGGAGTAGGAGTTGTTGATGTGTGTAGGTACATACATACGTATAACTTTACCTATATTCTATGTATATAAGTATGTATGTTAGTGTGGTAGATGAATTATTCATAGACCTAGCTTAGACGTGCTAGCAGCTATAATACATAAATAACTACTAACTCTTGTGTTCTCTCCGATGAAATACCTACCTACATTTACTAGCTACAGTTGTATAAATGGGATTAAAATGTGCTTTTTTTATAAATGTCTCTGAAACAACGACATACTCATATACAACTAATCTGTGACATTCCGATACACAAACCAGATAAATTATCATTTTTCTGTACGATAGAACTAGTCCAGTTGACATTCATATTTATTATCTACATATATTTATTAAACAAGATAGTAACATACGTGATATACTGAATATTTAATTATATATTCACAAATTCACCGCATGACTTTGATCGTCACAATTCGTGTGGTATACTGGTGAAACTGGTTGTGTAAATGATGTGTCCACGAACTATTGACCGCAGCATATAGCAGTTAAATATCTGTTGAATACATCATTAATGAGAAATCGGAATTATTCCGCAGCGATTAATATTCTTGTACGTCACATCACGACTATTTATTAAATAGTGTCAAACAATTCATGGACTCGTCATAACTGTTTACCTGTTTTCTAATTTGTTTTTATTTTGTGATCAGTGGGAAATGTCCATATTTGTACGTTGTAATGATTGTGTATCAGAAGTAAATAAAAAAAACATAAAAAATACACTGCACTGTGTGGTTATGATTTTAAATGTAGTAAGTTGGCCTTAGAAACAGGTTTCGCTGGATTATTTGTATGTAGAATTTCAATTTTATATGTATGTATGTATGGAGACATGTGTATGTTGATTGTGTCTGTATGCAGTATATTGTTTGTGTTGTTTCACACGAATAGTTTTCTTCAAGTCTGGAAAATATCGTTTACAGTCTTCTTATTGTAAGCAAAAGCAGCAGTAGTAGTAGTCAGCGTCACAACGAAATGGATGCACCTTATAATCGGTACTGGCAATCATAACAAACAAAACTTCCTGTTATACGATTATTTCGCTTTATTCTCTCTCTCTCTCTCTCTTTATACGTTATAAACATACACCCTCGCCATCTAAATTATATATTTATTCATTTGTGAAATGTTTTCAGTTCAATTCAGTTGTGATTAGGGCTCCACAAATTATGTCAAGAGATGAATAATGAAATATACAGTCGACATTGAACATTGTATAATGTTCTATGACTGTTTTCCTTTTGACATAAACATAATTGATGACAGTCGTAGACTCCTGACATTACACAATTCAATAATAAAAACAATTATTGGTTTACTTTGACAATATCACTAATGTATTCTATCTAGCCGAAATATCCATAATAAATATCAATGTATAGTTACACACAGAAGCAAAAATGAAATTCTCAATTTTAAAGAAATTATTTGTGTTTATAGGTAGTATAAACGATGAAAGACCATCTGACAGCACTGGTGCTGGTGTTAGTGTTGGTGTCAAGATGGATGACGGCACAGTCAGAGTTGATATCACCATGTCCCAGTGTATTTACCTACCGCTACCTGGATGTGAAGAATCATGTATGGTATGGATCATTGTTCCTCGTCACCAACAAGGACGCATTTCAAGTCACCAGTATTCGAATACTACTTGATGCACCAGTAAAAGTGTTACGACTTTACGAACATGTATGTATCAGTTAGTCATGCACATCATCCACTCCATTTATTACGAACATATGTTTATTTCTCCAGTAAGATACCATAGTTTAGTTGTAATGCTGTAGAAAAGTGCTGTACGTATTGAGAGTCTGGACAACAAGGAATTCCTGCTGCGGCAGCCCAATGTATACTTGCGTCCCGGTGTGACGGTACCGCTCACATTCCTAGTCGGTTATCCAGCAGCAGGTCCTGTACCACAACTCATTGCGTTCCGGGTGAACGACGTGACGGTATGTTCACCGACGTTCTCACTGGGTTTGAATGGTCAGTTGGTCACGCCGGCCGTGTCCGATGAAAGGTAAACAACCATAACCTATTCACTAGCGTTTCTCAAATACACATGACTTGTTTGCATACATACATCTCTTACATTCTTAAACAGCACAACAGTAGCATCTGGAACAACTACTTCGAGGTACCAAGGAAGCAGTAACGAGTTGATGTTGGGTGTCATGAGCAATTCATCGGGACAGAATGTCGAAGGTAAACGATATGTATACACTCTTGTCTCTTACACTTTCATTCGCTTAGAGTAGCTCTTTATTGTATTAATTAATTTACAAGCCAGTCGCTAGTTCACTGGCTAATGAGCCTCTATAAAGTGCACTGTTTTGCATTCAAATTGTACTTCTACGCAGTAATTTGCCCACAGCCAACTAGTTTTATTACATTTGAACAAAATTACAATAATTTTTCACGACTATCAGCCACGCCACACAAGGTGCGATGGATTTACATAGAACCTTGAAGAGTTTACAAAACAAAAATGCTACAATCGTTAGATATCAGCTGGAAATGTCTTCTTAGTATTTACAATTTGCGCGCAGAATCAAAATTCTTCTGTACTACTGCCGGAGGCCATGTCTGTCCTTCCACTTCACGACCTGGTTTGTACTGTGTCGATGCAAGTTCCGTATGAATATGTATTCAGTAATTGCGTGTTAATTCCATATAGTTAATGTTTATTTCGAATACTGAATTTCGCATGAAATATCTGAGGCAGATCATTGTAGTCATTTCTTTTTTCCTTTTTGAAATTACACATTCACTGAGCTGTCGTCAACGGCAGATTCTTACAAATGTATATGTTCTTGTTTGTTAGGCTGTGGAACTCGCGTTTCCAATTGGGCTCCACTGATTGTTAATGGTGAACCATCCAATCGGGGCCAGTGGCCCTGGCACGGGGCCCTGTATGCTGGCGGAGTGATGGCATTGACGTACAGGTGTGGTGTATCACTGGTAACGGCACGGCATGCCATCACTGCTGCACACTGTGTCACCGTCAGACAACGCTCGACACAACCGCTGGACCTGGACGCATTGGTGCTGTACTTTGGTAAAACATTGCTCGACCGCTGGCCCGTTTCAGAGACACAAGAAGCCCAGCCGTCAAGAATCACCATCCATCCCGGGTACAACACCAGTAACTTGCATAATGACCTAGCTGTGATCACACTGACACGGCCGGTGCAAATTACCAATTATGTGCGTCCGATATGTCTGTGGTTAGGTGAATCTGAGTCCATTGACAAATTGATGGATAAAATGGGAACTATTATTGGTTGGGGCCGGACAAAGAATGGTGACGTTTCCAATAGATTGCAACATGCAGAGATCCCTGTAGTCGATACATTCACTTGCATTGCGTCGGACAGATTGTTCTACTCTCAATTCAGTTCACCCAAGTCATTTTGCGCTGGTGTGCCCAATGGTAAGTAATACAGATTACAGAGCATTACCTCTACTACGTGTACGGGCGCTGACCAGTTTATGATTTTATTCGGAACTCAAGTGTGTAGTGTGTAGCCGTGATATACGTATGTACATGCATAACGGGAAATTGCAAATAAATTTATTTTATGACAAAGCATTCAGCTGGTAAACCATAACGCATAAAAATGACATTGGTATATACTATATACGAATATAAAATTGCATCTGGATCATGAACATATCTCACAATCGTTATAGAATATGTGTGTACTACCTACTTACCTACATACATATATGTAATATTGCATATTGTACAAAACGTGTGGCGTACGATTGTAAAATAATAAAGGGTTTCGTTACCGTTAGATATATAACAGGAGGCTAGTTTCGTGTTCATGTGTATTGCCAGACTGTAGAATATTTCATATGCGTACCTGTTATTCATAAGTGATAATTAACTATATTCTTTAATAACTCGTGACGTTTCCTTGAAATGGCGCTGACACGGTCAGTTATTAAAGAAAATATAAACTATACGCACACGCATATATGCCTATTATAACTGACTTTCTTTTATTCTATAATTTTCCATGAACTTCGAGAGTTTCTGATTGGTGTATGTGTGTGTGTATATAATTATGTACATGTATATGGATAATTTGTGGAATGCCAACGATTTTGGTCTGCGTGAAATTTAATAATTAAGGCCGCTGCTATGGCTAAAGTTTCGGTGTGCTTGTGGTGGAACAGTTACTTTGCAATAGTTCGATATTAGCATACAGCGTCACGGCACGCCAATACGAACCTAGTGGCCTTGATACAATTTTACATTAAGCAAAAGTATTTGCTTTTTTGTCATCGCCATACTTGCACAAGGTTACACTGCGGACAGATTTCAATAATCACTCTACTAATTAATACTTTTATAAATATATATACATGCATATACGTATATTCGTGAACATGTACATGTGAGGCAGGGACGGTTGGGTGTGTCACTTAGTGTGATGCAACAATTCGACTGCACTGGTCTTGTCTAGTCTGGTCTGGGTTTAACAGTTTGCAAGTAATTGTTTCAATTATTAATGCACGAACTAGTTTCCAGGTAGTGTAGCCCCTCAAGTAATATTGTACGTAGTGTACGTACTCCGTTATGCACATGTCATAGATCACAAGAGACTAATAACTGCCTGTGTCTGCTTCCTTGTACCGGACGTTATTACTGAAAGCGATCTCAATACTTAACCGTTGATACGTAAATAAATAAACTAACTTATTCCCAGCAACATGAACACATGTTGTTTCAGAGATGGAAGGCCTCCGAAGCCTGTCCGTGATGAATGCAGGAAGTGATTAGTGTGCAAATTACTATACATACTTCCGGAATAAACAAGACTATATTTAAGTAAATCTTGTCTATATTTTACAGTGTATTGGAATGAAAGTAAATGATGCACTATTCGTGTAGTACATGTAACTGTACATGTTATACTGACTACTCTATCTCTCCGTGTGTGTGTGTGTGTTTATAGAGACATCAGCTTGCAATGGTGACTCGGGTGGTGGTATGGTGTTCCAGGACAAGAGGACAGGTGCCTGGCAACTCCGTGGTATTGTGTCGTTGTCACCGGTGGACTCAGTAACAGGACAATGCGATATTCGCCGCTACGTTGTGTTTGCAGACGTCGCTCTGTACTTGAAATGGTTGCGCGAGCAGATCAGTACTTAGTGCAATATCTAATACGTATGCAGCAGTATATGGTACGTTACGGTATGGTCTGTCAGTTGATATGCAACTAGTTGTTCTATTGTCTGTTCTATTAACTGAGCAACTAGTAAAACAACACTATAATTATACTATTTACATACAGTTATTAGCATTTAATCTAAACAGATAATTTTATACCATTATTTATACATAGGTATATACATGTATGTATGTATGCAATATTTATACTTGTATGTGTATCTTGACTTTTATACATATATATTACTCGTTCTTGTTGTACCGGATTATTTGACATTTGGTGTTTACAAAGTACACGGACAAACACTTCTCACTGACTAATTGTGGGATCGGAACATTTGTCTGACTTATCCCTCTGAACTTCCATTTTCCTTATTTACGCAATTATCTTATACTTGAATGCAAAGTGAGTAATTCAGGTAAGCAGTTGCAGAGTTTATTTTATTTGTGAAACTCTTTCTAGATTCCTCATTCAATTTACAAAATAAATTATAAGCTGAGCTCATTAATGTGTAAGCCCAAGGCGATGGTGTATATTTTAAACTCTATAAATATTATATTGTAGTGTATGTAAGTTTTTATATGACGTTGTGTGTGCGTTTCCGTTTTACAGTGATACTCTTCAATGCTAAATGTTTTAATCTGTTCGCACATAATTTCTTAAGCAAACTGTGAAAGTATTAAATGGTAAATATACGAGCAGATGGACTACGCTGGGCGCGAGGGCGAATATAGAGAGTGAATGACTAGGCCCGCGAGGTCCTATGAGAAAACTCTTGGACTTTCTGTAAGTACACCTATGTGTGCGTATAAAATGATTGCCCAGGGAGTCGAGGAGTGTGTCGCGTAGTGACCATTACTCATAATAAAGCCGAGTTGAAATTATCCAATGGCGGTGGTGGTATGAGTATTAGTAATAGTAGTGATAGCAGTAGTAGTGTTAGTAGAGTCTTAATAAACTCCTGGGTCCCGTCATTCTTGATTTCACACATTCATTACGCGACGTGGAACTTTTCAAATTTACGTTGAAACTTTTCAACATCTGCATGTAGTGTTTGTCGGCCATTACGGAAATGATATTACCCAATGGTACACCAACTAACAGTATAACACCAGTATACCGTCTGTACCGTATTCCCTTTTCATACTATTCCACTCATCTAACGTTGTCCTTGTCATGTACATGTGTGTAACCGCCTAGTATCTAGTAACTAGTGGAACTGCTAGCCAATTATATTTGTTAATAATTAATTTCCCTAAAAGCATTCAGATGTACTGCGTGAACTACCATGCAAAATCACTGTGCGCATACGGTCGCTGCTCGATAACACCTTATCCTAGAGATAGAAAATAGAACATCATACGAAGCTCAATTTCTGTAATACCTTGGCACAATATTATTCTAGCTGAGATTCCATATTAAAAGAATACGATAGCGTTAGAATCTTAGAACGTGGCCGAGAGAGATTGTCGAAAAGCTGAAAAGAAAACCGCTGAAAGGTATCAGAGATTTGTGCATATATGATCGGCCCGTTCAGTTTCGCGGTGAAGGTGAAACTTTTATATTGACTGACCAGAGATTCATTCGGAGGTCAGAACTTTTCACTAGCTATACACCATAGCACACTACAGCACAGCACGGTATGTTTGTACAGGAAACTCATATTGACATGCGTTTCATAAATACATCACAAGTTCGTAATCCTCTGGGTATATGCGTACGTACGTATGTGCGTGCATCTATTCTGTGCAAGATACACATACTCTAGAGTCAGATTCAGGCCAGACTTGGGTCACGCAAAGTAAACTTGGCAAGCACCTACGGGAAAGTAATATTTGGAAAATAATATTTTCAGTTCCGATACTATGGCCTTTGATCTGTTTGAATATAAACACGCTGGAGTTTGGTACGATGTTTCGGTGATGTGAAAAAGATGAAAATAAAGAGTAAAACAGACGGCGACTGTGTGAAGAATGGGGGCGAATGAGCAGGAATAGTAGAGTATAAAAGAAACAGAAAGTATACATATGTATTCGCACATAAACTCTCTGCATTTGGCGTTCAGATATTGTTTTATTTTTTATTACACAATTTATTGGTTGTTTTGGTTACAAATGCGAGAGTTGTCGTCGTAGTCGTCGTCTCCAGTGACATTGCTATGCGTATAACAATTGCCGCTTTAGACGTCAATGAAAATATTTTAATATTCCTGGTTGCCAAGCCAAGAGACAGTTGCACATACAGTGGCGAGCAAAACCGTTCGGATGTTTGTCACTTTCGCACTTCAGATGCTGTAAAATTCTTAATGTAAGTCCAAACACAACCAAATTTTTAGTGTTAATTCCTTTTTTATTGTAGAACAAACTCCCATACATGCAACAATTCGATAACATTACAGAAAAAAGAAATACTAAACAAACTTAAACAAAATCATTCAGTACAGCTTTGCTCGTAACAGAATATGTGTTTTTAGCCAAAATTTTCAGTATTTTATCCACTGGCAATGATCTTTAATGACATTTTTCACACGTCTCGACCTACTTTCAATTAAATTTTCTATGATTTTCTTTGGAATGCTCCTCCATTCGGTTTGAACTATGCTCCATATCTCATCCATGTTGCCAGGCGCTGTCGGGTGATCCTCCATTTTTTTTTAACAATAACCCACAACTTTTCGGTTGGTTCGAGGTTCAGACTTCGTACTGGCCATTGGATTAACTGGTAACATTGGCTATGCAACCAGCAAGTGAAAATTTTGGCTTTATGCTTTGGATTGTTATCCTGTTGGAAAATGACCTCTTCTTCCACATAAGAATTTTTGTCAACAAAGTCTGGTAAATTGGTTTGAAAAATATCTAGATAGTGTTCTTTCTTCATAATTCCACAAACTTTGGCCAATGGCCACCAAGTACAGCTTCACCACACCACCAGGCTGCCTCCACCATGCTTCACTGGTTGCTTTACGCGGTGCCTTTGAATTGTTTCCTGTGGGCGATGCCAATAATATGGCTTGCCATCAAATTGGAAACCATTAATTTTTGTTTCATCGGACCAAACAATTCTCTTCCAATCTTCAACGGTCAATTTTTATGTGTTTGGCAAAATTTTAGACGCGCCTTAATATTTTTGTTCGATAAAACCGGTTTCTTCTGTTTGACGGCTGACACAAAACCAATTCTTCTAAACGCTCTTCGAGTGGTCCACTTCTTGACGTCTTTATTTATTGCGATCGCACCCCCATTTGGTGTATTATTATCATTTTTTGCTAGTCTTCTCATCATTTGCCTATCATCAGCGTTCATCAACAACCGAAGAAGAGGTCTTATTCCAACAGGACCCAAAGCATAAAGCCAAAATTTTCACTTGCTGGTTGCATAGCCAATGTTACCAGTTAATCCAATGGCCAGTACAAAGCCCGAATCTCGAACCAACGGAAAAGTTGTGGGTTATTGTTAAAAAAAAAAATTGAGGATACCCGACAGCGCCTGGCAACATGGATGAGATATGGAGCAGAGTTCAAACCGAATGGAGGAGCATTCCAAAGAAAATCATAGAAAATTTAATTGAAAGTAGGTCGAGACGTGTGAAAAATGTCATTAAAGATCATTGCCAGTGGATAAAATACTGAAAATTTTGGCTAAAAACATATATTCTGTTACGAGCAAAACTGTACTGAATGATTTTGTTTAAGTTTGTTTAGTATTTCTTTTTTCTGTAATGTTATCGAATTGTTGCATGTATGGGAGTTTGTTCTACAATAAAAAAGGAATGAACACTAAAAATTTGGTTGTGTTTGGACTTACGTTAAGAATTTTACAGCATCTGAAGTGCAAAAGTGACAAACATCCGAACGGTTTTGCTCGCCACTGTAGGTACAGTAGGTAGGTATTGCCTTGTTGGTTCTCTCTGTGTTTACAAATGAAGAATGTTCTGCTTCAGAGGACTGCGAGGGTGAATAATAATTGTTATTCAGTAGTTGTTGTTGTAACTAGAGCTAGGCTTGATCTTGTATGTATGTGTGTATCAACAGACATGTAAATTTCGTTGCGCAGTCACAAGCACAGAGAATCTGTACAGGTAAGTAACCATGGAGATTGGTGAATACCTACCTTTAACACGATTGCTAGATTCAGTATTTAGGTACATTGTCGATGGCTTTGCGTGGTACGACCGACTCCACACTATCCACAGAAACGACATTCTAGGTACAAACTGGAATATATTAAGCTACCAGTCGGGTAAATATATTACGGACTTCATAGCGGAACCAATAAGATTTAGCACCCCGGATTCTCTAGGACTAAAGAGAAGTTTGACATCCTGAATATATAAGCACATACGTATATACATCAATATGTAAATACATTCACCTGACAGCTGAAGTACGTACCCATAAAATATACATTGACGACAAATATTGAATGAATGGTTTGTTTGATATGATGCAAAAAAACATTGTTCTAAATGTGCACTAACGTTGAATACAGAACAGATAATTGTGAGAAATAATTCAAATGCTATGTGCACAAATTATCTCCGCTGTTTCTTCGTTTTACCAATGAAACAGTATTTTAGTGCAAATTTCGGGTCGTGCGCGCTTGCGTCACCCGCAACGCTTTAAAAGGGCGACGGAGCGCGTCGCGTTGCCAGTTACACGTGCGACGCCGTCTGGTTGCTGGGATATCAGGAGAGCGTCGTGCAGGATGTCTCACGCGGCGACGGCGGCAGTTCGTTCACGCGAACGATCATAGTGTCCACATCTATACATATATAATCAACACATGTAATCGTATCTAAACTGTTCATTGTCATCTGTTTATAAACGGGGAGCGCTCACAAGTGTCAAAAGTGTGACGGCGAACAGTGAAGTGACTGACATATACGCACGAACATACAGATATACGTATGTGTGATCTGATCTAATCGAATCGAACAGTAATATGTTATATAGTATGACAAGTGTACGTTAACTTCAGACTGAACGTAGTGTGATCATCGTTCTGTGAAAATGTACAGATGTACCAGTCAACTTGTAACTAACTTTTTATTGATGTGTAAGTGCAACAAACTTCTATTAATCTTATCTACACCTCCCTCATTATCATTTTATAGCGGCACCAAGTCGATATTAATCAAACCATTATGAGCTAATAAATCATAAAACATTTTTACTCTTACCTCTCACCCTCCCCGACTTCAACTTCCGTATAATAAAGATTGCTTGTTTGATATTATTAATTAAGCAATCAGGGAATGTGGCCTCGTAAGTAGCACGTCTGAGAGTCTCCTTTAGAACTACATAGTACGTTGTTACATATTTCTTTATTAATTATTGTGTATTGCGTAAGTCGCAATAAATTCAATGAAATTATAACTGTTTAAATCTTTTTACGGTCCGCGTTATGGGCGGTGTGCTTGAATTTAAAGTGCGATTAAAATGAACAATGTAGAATCATAAAGCTATTACGGCTGAACTCGCACTTGCTTGTCAGAATGAATTGCAGTTTAAATGAACGGGTCGGCGGTCGTTGGTTGCAACTGATGAGCGTATTATACATGTAGTTGTGAATAATAAAAGCGCCACATTACTCTGTATGTGTATGTTGAAACTATGAACATTAGCGTCCCGGTAGTTTGAAAGTCCATCTTTAGTGCACGATTGCATGATGATAGTTCCGCACAGAGGCATTGATAAAGTTGGATAGCTCAATCAGTGACGGTTATTTAGTAGATTCCGTGTTGAACTCGGGAGAATTATGTTATACCGCTAGTACAGTTCCATTTTCCACTGCGGTGTCTTGTCGCCGGCGAAATAGATTTTATCATGTTGTAAATTCTACATAGCGATACCCCCGTATGTATTAGTTTCCAAACTGATAATATTACCGTACCCGTACCGTACTTCCACACTGGAAAGATTTTACATTTCCTTTCTATATAGCAGACGTGTAATGGCCTAGTTCTTTCACTCGTCGTACTCATGTACTTTTTAATCAATTAGTTAATAGATAAAAGCTTGCGCTGTCAGTTCGCTCCTGTTACTGTTACGTATGTATATTTTATTCTTACATTCAGACGTTGTTGTGTAGTAGTTACGTTATATGAATGTGTACGAGTGTTACATTGCTCTCCGAGCTCGTTAATTATTAACAGAATGATTACCGGCAGACCTATAAAGCTTTTTAAATTCGCTGCGGCGTCGGCAGTAGTGAATGACGTGACCGGAATATCGAGTGTTCAGGATGTAACAACTGAACACTCGTACTTCTTGCTTTAACATCCGGTCCTTTACAAAGGAGTGAGCGAGATGGATTCGAATAAGTCACGCATACACACACACCGTAGGCAACAAGCAAGCAACTACTGATGAATTAATGATGAAACATGCCTCTCTCTCACACACACTCCATCATCATGATTGTTGCATTATATTAGTATATTCTTGTTACATTTCAAAACAGGAGCGGCATCAGATCATTATAACACGTTGCTCAGGTCATAGGAAAGGCATGAAAAGTGTATCGCGGAATTTTTATTGTTACTGGCGATGAGAAATGTCACGGTTATTCAGTTAGATTCCATCTAAATATTACACATTACTTTCACACGGAGCACGTCGCTCGGGGTTAAACGATCAGTGCAACTATAGATTTTTATCTGAGTATATTTTCATTAAATACGACAACTCACCTTACCGTACTGGTAACTGCCGGGGTACAGGCACCCCCGACAGCTTATTACGGGTCCGTTGTCAGGTTAGTGAAACTTTATTAAACAATGTATCATATATGCGCATATTACCGGAGTATACTTTAATTAACCATTTTTATAATTAATTTGTTTCCGTGATATTTATGAAATACTCTGAGCATAGTATTTCAAATACAAGTAGCGCAAGAATATATTTGCCTCGACATAAGCGGCTTTGCCACCTGTACATTTTAATAATAAATACATAAATATATCTTTATAATCTCCACTCCAACGTTTGTACAACTATTCAGGGAATACCCAGTCAAATATACGGAGGTAGATACCTCTCTCCCGGCTTGTTTTCAGAGCTAACACGATTAAAATCACTTAGAAATTATGGGCGTTTGCAAAAAGGGAAATAGTAAAAATCAACTTGACATGAATATATATTGCTGCAGTCCAACATGGCACACTGCTATTGGCTGCTCGAACATTGTTCCCGAGGAATGTTGTTCAGAAAAACTCTTGTTTGTAACAAGTCATGACTTCCATCTCATCTCGAACAAAATTGCATTCAAAGTTTATAAATTAGATATTCATCTAAATTCTGCACCTTACAATATTGCTGCTCACTTGCAATGTTACACTGCATGTGTATGTGTGATATATCAAAACATGCAGCAATGAAGAGTGATTGCTAGCAACTAGGATAATCACATTCACTATACTTCATTGCCATTTTGCTGCGTCTAACATATGCTAATATGTATTATTTATTCATACGTATTTTGTTTGCAAGACTAGTGTGGTTATGTTTCCAGTGGTGGTGGCGATGCCCGTTGGTATGAGTGTTAAAATCAACGAACTCCGTGTGCCCGAAGTGATCCGGCATGGAACCGCCGCCCTGTTGGACTGTGATTATACACTGGAAGACTCGGTGGATCACACCGGGTTGGTGGTGAAATGGTTCTTCAATGATCAGACACGACCCGTGTACCAGTGGATACCGGGCGCCAAGAAACCACAGGGCCTGGGCGTACTGAAAAACAAACTGAATCTGGAGTATCGGGTCAGCAGCGATGAGAGAACAATGCATCGAGCACTGCACATCCTACATCCCAGTGCCGAGCTGAGTGGCGAGTATACGTGTGTGGTATCCACGTTCCTAAACGAAGACAAACAAACCAAGCGGATGTTAGTTTTTGGTGAGCTGAACAAACTTGTTACTGGACCGTAATAACGGCGATCCTATCTAGTATCTGTTCTCGTATCTGCTATAGCACGTACGTACATGTTTAGTGAATTATTATTATTGAATTTGCTAAATGAAGACAGTGAGTGTTGCTTCCATTGGACGTTTGCCAATCTATCTTTCCGATAGAGTGTCATTTGATAGAGAATTTCCATTCATCCGCAATGGATAAAACAATAAAGCGGCGTCTATAAAACCTGGTCATAAAGGTCATTGTGTGACCGGGTTTTGTGACAATGCATAGTTTATCTAATGACTGCATCACCTGTCAATTTTATGTGGCTACATTTCACTCACACAGTGAATAAAACAACAACAACAACAACAATCGGTATTCATGTTTCTGTACTGATGTTACATAGACATGGGGCGCTCGTACATTTCAGGAGTTATTCCAGGTCGTTCAGTGTCAAAAATGGCTATATATACATCTCTGTCCGTGTTCCGCTCGTTTCCATAATGTGTAGTTTGTCAAAGTTTGTTCCACTCGTGCAGTGTTATTCATTATTGTTATCACCGTTCATTGTGAACAATGAAATAGTAGCTCGCATTGCTATGTTTTATTGTGAAGGGGTCTGGCCTAATAATGGAGGAAGCTTTATAGTTGGGCGCGTAAGATTAATAACTGTCAGTAAAGATGTGAAGATTGGAAATTGTACGGAATTAATTATCGCCAAGCTACTTGAGATGTTCACAGGCGTACGTACGTACTAATTCGTAGTCGCGAGCAATTAACAAAAGTTCGTTGTAGCAATCGTTCAGTAAGCGGACAAAGTAATCTCTTTATAGTAGGTACAACAGAGGCAATATTGTAACTTCCAAACTGAACTAAATACTAATCAGATATCGCCTCTGTAAAGCAGTTGAGCCAACCAAGTAAAGGAAGTTCCGTCCTGCTGCTGTTGTTGCTGACCCGGCCAATAACTCTTAAAATTTATGAGCCGCCGGGCTGGTAGGTTTTTGGAAAACACTTCGCCTATATTTGCATACATATTGTGCAGTGCCGGAACGGAGCCTGCTGTTGCGACACGGCAAGACAGAGGACGGCAGCCCCAATGTGGCATGCACGGCGGAAGGTGTGTTCCCGCAGCCGGAGATGACCGTCCGTATGGCACACGAGTAAGCCTCTAAACATTCTACACGATCACAGCATGTCGTGTCTACCTATACGTACAACACCTCGCCCACTGAGTGAATGTTCTGCATGATCATTATTTATTAATGGTTTTCGCTACATATTTGATAATTCTCCAAGGCCACTCCTGCATGTGTATAACAGTAAAGACCTATACATTCTCCCTTACCACTTTTCATAAACATACTTGTATGTATATATATATATATATATGTAAGGGTTGTGGTTACAGAATATATGGCACGCATTAATTTCTAGAAACACAGCTCTCCGCCTCAACCTTCTTTATAATTTATACGATATTTGTCAGTGAAAAGTTTGTAACACATTTGCAATTTGTCACTGGATACGATGTCAAATTTAATGCAGAAAACATGTCGTCACCGTGTGTGTGTGCATTGCATGTACAGTTGCAGTGAATGTTGTTTCCATGTTTGTGTGACTGTCGGAAGATACGGTTCGGTGACTGTATGATGTGTGTGTGTGTGTAGGGAAGTGGAGAGTACGACGGTACTGAGACGTGAAGGGGACGGTTTATATGATATTTCTGCTGTGGCAACACTTCCTGACGGCGCTATGGATGTGCCCACGGAGTTTGCCTGTGAGTTACGGGTGCCCGCTGCCAACTACACCGTGAGACGTGAGTCTGTCTACTATCCAGGTGAGTGAATACATCTAGTAGTCAGTCATTGTCATCGTTCATACATAATTATTTCTATTCCATGTACGTGTGTTGATATAGGAAGTTCCAGTGACGGTGCCGGTCCACTGTCCCAGTTACTCTTCCTGTTGGTGTTGGTGCACAGTGCTCTATGCACTTTCTTCATGGACCCCACTGGCTGTGTGTCGATGCATTAAGGCGTTACAGTTACACACTCACACACGACTCTCTCTCTCTCTCTACTCTCGTACAATACATGGATATATTCTTACACTTAACGATCTGTCAACTTAGTCGCGTGTGATACGTCCTCACTAACAAATCAGCAAGCACATTTAATGGGTAAACATCTGATAAATATGTACCAACTAAACATTTCTTGTCAATGTGATTTGTGGAGAGGATGTACTCTCGAACAGTTGATAGACGATCGATGTAATTTTTACAAGTGTCATTACATTGTTGTGTTGTAATCAATAGTAGTCGGGTACCTACACAAACACATACATATGTATATTCATCCCTTACTCCAGCCCCGTTTCCCTGATACAGATCGTGCCATTGTCCCATTTTAATTCCCCCATTGCTAGTGTGTAGTAAAAGGATTTGTGTATATGATGCTGTTAAATAAATGTATTTCATTAAGTACAATTATTTTTTTGTCCGAATGAAAATGGAAGAGATATATTTGTATAATAAAAGTCTATATGAGTATGAATTACGATAATGTTTGTCACTAATGTTGCTTTTAGTCAATACTTTCTCTCTCTCTACATTCTGTGTTTCTGCGTGGAATATTTCAATGTACATTGGTCTCTCTCTCTATCTGCATACATACATACATACATACATACAACATACTCTGTACTGTACGGATTTAATAATTGTAATAAAAACAAACAAACAAACAAAAAAACAAAACACGCAAACACACACGGAATATGATGTGCGACATACCTACATGATGGTGATGAAATAAATTTATGTTTGTTATAAAATAATTTGTATTTATTTATACATACATGTGTGTATGCGTGTGTGTGTTCCTCTGTATATTCCAATACTCACATATATCTACAAGTACATGTGTGTACACAGTATGTATACACTCTGTATATTCATGTAATAGAATGGGCCAGGTGGCTTGGCACGTATTGTGGTTATTCGGCGTTCTGATAATCCAATTCATTGGTTAATTGGTTCCTCAAATAATCCTATTACTTGGTCACGCAACAAATCCGTTCATCGATTTACCTCGGCGTGCCATAACCATTTGGGCACTGTTATAATGTTTCAAATCTAGTGCACAGTTGCATAACATAATCCAGCAATAGAGTTGGTAGGTATATACGTACGTACATACTACTCTCCTAGTGTCTATACGTGCAAATACATCGTCACACAGGTATGTAAAGTCAGACTATTTATACAAATAGATTATAGGAATAAATACACACACACACACACACGCAGCTACTTAGTGACTTACCAGACACTAGTTCATGTATGGTAGTTTTAGTTTCCAATATGTATAATATATTAGTAATATTTCTCGGATATGAACGTGACGTTTCAGCGAAGCGTTGTAAATGTAAGCGTGTGTAAGCAATTGAAAAGTTATTGCGCATCAATGTCCGACGATTTCGCTTAATTGCCGCGCCACTCTTCATCCACCCATACGTACGTATATCCCGAGCGAGTGGCGTATTGATCCGGAATGACCCGATCTTTATAACGAGTATCGCGTAAACCTACACTAATGAGGCAGGATAATGAAACTGGTATGGCGTGCGATGGGAACGTGCTACATGACCAACTGGGCCCCGTCCCCTACGTCCAGGCAATAATACCACGCCACTGTCTGTAGTATAATAACGTTCAGCAATTAAAATCAAACTAGAATGTGCACCGTGTCCCTTTTTGATGTAGATCGTGTATAATGGGTAATTTGAAATGTTCTATATATGTGTGTGTACGGGGGTGTATTACAAGATTAAAGGACCCCATTACTTATGGGATGACTTGATAAAGAGTAGGGTCTTTAATTCAAGAATCAGTAGGGCGGCGTGAGTAAGTGTCACCTCGCTCAAGGATTAGGTGCAGTGTGTAGATGAAAGAGTTGGATGTAAGCTTGGTAGAGTAACGCCGTCTAATAATAAACTCCTAGTAACCGTGTTGTATTGGGTGTAGAATAGAAAATCCTTGCGATTTCAGTTTATTCGTCCTCTCGCTTTTTCTTCATTCCGCCAGCATCAAGATTGTATGCGTGTCGTAATTATGGGTGGGTAATTAAAAGAATAATTACAGACAGGTCTCCGCGCGTACACCGGTGTGGTGTGGTGTGCGAGATCTTCATTTTGCAGGGTACGCGCACAAAGGCGCCCATTATGAGCGTTTTAATTTATCAATTCTCGACAATGACCGCTTTGTTCTTGCAACGGTTTTAATTTAATTAGGCGCCTCGGGGTCGCTACCGCGTTCTTCCATATCTTCCTGTCTGCCAAGTTGGTTATCTGTTCTTGACGCATGCTCATCACAAACGTATACTATATATACGCATATAGCGGGTAATCTCTCTAGAAAGTGCAAGAAGGTGAGCAACGTACAAGTTTCAACTAATAAATATAACATAACAACAGCAGCAATGTGACGTACAGCATCATAGAAATGCCAACAGGAATCGCAAATTGAACCGTCACAAAGCCGAGTGTCACTAAGCACCAGCAGTTATAGAATGTAAAGTGAGATGGAATACAATTTGTTCTGCCTGCTGGTTCCATAACACATATATGGATGAACGACGGCGGGACGATATTGCCGGTGGTGTTAGTTACGTCACGACGCCAGCCAGTACCAGAGTACGAGCGGTACGCGCGCATTCCTCCACCTACTCTACCTACCTAGCTTGTTGGCTGACTGGTACGCTGTCTCTCTGGGCGCGCGTTCGCTTGGGGGTTCGCTGAAATATTGAAAGGTAGCAAGGGGTGGTTTCCAAAGACACATTAATTTAATGAAATGGAAAAAAAATGTGTAGCGTGGAACAAACGTGTGGCTGGTGTTCTGAATTAACAATGACAAGATATAACTTCACATTGATGGAGCGAGCGGCTTGTAATACATACACATGTAGGTGTATTGGTAAAACCTTTTTAAACTAGACAGAGAAATGAATTCAATATAAACTAATTATTGTCGGGGACAAGTGAAATAAAATGATTCCAGTCAGAATAATGGACTGGAATATCAAACAGCCATTACAAATGTCAAGGAGAGCAGCAAAGTTCAAACACCTTACAGTGATGTGAATCTTTTAAATATCACAGTATACGTGTGTAGGTATGTGGATACTTTAAAAGCACACTGATGATGTTTTTTCATTGCTGTTTTTTATTTTATTTTTGTGTTGGAAGGGTATAATAATTGCTGGATGTAAAAATCTATACGCATCGTTCGTCACGGCCGGGATAAAAATGGGCTTCGTTAAATACAGTTTCCGCAGGTTTGATGTAAGTATCTGTTCACGTTAAAAACGTAAAAGCGCGCGCGTAGAGAAGCAAATGAAACGAGAGAAATAGGCCGGCAGGCAGTGAAGCGAACGAATGGATAGATGGATGGACAGAGTGAGTGTTGGTGAGCAACAGCAGCACGGTAACAGTACGAGTATAATGGAAGCTAAGCCACAAACATTGCCTAAAGGTATCCGTTTCATTTCAGCAGAGATAACGGTGTAAGATTTCAGTGAATCGACGGTTGGGGCTTCATGTTATTTTAAGGGGTTCATTTCTTCTCTTACTTCTAAAGATTTTTACCGTTGCGCAGTCATTTATTTAGGAATTTAGCTCAATCGGCGTCGTCGTAAATTGGACTCGCGTGCAGCGCGGCGGAAAGGCGATATCGGCGTACGTCCAGTGAAAGAGGCAGTGGGTGGAAATGAGGAGGACCAATGTTTGGAGTCGGCAGGGGGAGTGGGAGGAGTGGTAGAGGAGAGGAAGCAGTGACCAGCCAACAAGGTCCACGGCTAGATCAAGGGTTCGTTATATTTCGGGATTACAGTTGGACTTGGGACGGCTTCTATTTGGGAAGATGTCGCAAAATTCAACCAACTGAAAAATGTACCTACCTATATCTTGGTACACCGGCACATTGTGTACGATGTTAGTACTTATACTTGACTGTTATTTAGCTAGAACATATCCAAGTACTTAATTTGACAATGAATCCCGTATTTCGTAATAGCTGCTAGAGCATTTAAGGTACGGATGATCTCCAAACTAACAAACAACAAGAACAACAACAGCAGTAGCAGAGTAGACGAACAGCTCAGCTCTACTCTGTGTAAACTTAGATGAACGAGAATCATCAGGTAACCATGGAAATTAGAGATTAGCTTCAGTTTAAACACTGGCTCTGAGTGTGTGTGTGTGTGCGTTGTTTAGATTTGGAAAGGGACACCCTCATGTCCAAGAAATTAATAGCTCAGTCACCAGACACCTCCGACACCATTCCAGCCAGGTTGGTTGAATGCGTCGGTGTGTGAGTTGAGTTGAATAGGACGAGAGGTGAGGAATGAGCAACTAGTATCACTGTTCTACATGATTACAAACTACAAGAAGCCAAATTATACCCATGTTACTGTCATTATAGAAATGTCCTTACAATGAAAATGGCTAAATTGAATTCCAGGCGTGTAACTAATGTTGAAGTTCTGCACTTCTACTCGTATATGTAACGGTCTGATGTAGGTAAAGGCAGATGTAACATATTTACATTATCACTATCACGTAGAAAGTTTTTATTTTTTGTTCAGTTTAAAATTGTGTTGGGGAATCACTCTGATAAAGTTAAACCGTGGTGGATGTGTCAATGGCGGGCCGCAGGATGCGGGGGTGGCGCAGTATGTTTGAAGGAGCTTCGTCTTAGTGGCAAAAGGAAAAGCTGAGGTGCACACACATTTTAATGTTCAAAGTTATGATAAACTTATATGCTGGCCTGCCCTATGCTCTGTACGAGTGCTGGTAGAGGAGGAGCAGGAGGAGATGGTGGAGGCTTGGAAATTCCGCAATCTGTTCGTATTCCCCTGGCGCTCATTCGGTCGCGACAACGTAACTTTATACTTAACTCTCCGACGTGGAGAAGGTAAAAAGTTACATCACTGCACTCGCTATCTGGCGGGCTGGTTACATCGCACAGCGTAACGTAACGTAACGTAGCGTAGTGTACCGTACCACAGCCACCATCCCCCAACTTACACCAGTTACAGAAATTAGTTTAATGCGGTTGGAAACGAAACATTTTAACATAAACGTACGATGATGGTGAACATACGGAACCAGGGGAGATGAGTGTTCTGTATGGATGTGTGTGTTTGTAAATTCTACAGGCATATGAAGCTCTCAGCGTGTGCACTGTGCATTTGTTAATACGAGTTTACGAGCACGGAAATGGTGTGGGCGTTGTATTTAACACTCGACGGCCCCCTCACTGATCTGTTAAACTATGTACCTACATTAGACGTCTTTACGTTAAACATGTACTTTGCTTATGTATCCGTACCGTACTCATTTAATAATGCGAATACTCCGCTTCATATGGATTAACGTCTAATCTTTCATGAGATCCCTAATATTCAATTATGTCTGGCAAAGTGTTCGTATATTTGTTTGCAATTTGAGACTTGAAATCGTACAACGCATTATAGCTTATATAAAACTAATAATTAATTCTATACATAGATATATTTGAATATTACCTGACAATGTTCTAGCGTCGCGTCGTGCGTTTCACTCACATGTTTAGTTATTTTTCAACTGTGCCCTATATGAGACGTGCCCGGAATACGGGTCACTATTTCAGACGGAAATTTATATTAGCGTCGGAGACAGTGACAGGTGCAGGTACAGCTACATGATAGACTTCCTCTCTCTCTCTCTCTCGTCCCCTATTACATTGTGGCTCTGTGTCTGTTTTCCATTATTAAACATTGCATTGTTACCGGGAGGCTTTAGTTATTCTTCTTATAGATACGTAATACCGTGGGATCAGCATGTCACGTAGAAAATTGAAGGCAGTTTCGTCCCGGTGCCACAGCACTGTGTATATATGTGTGCTGCTGCTGGTGGTGTTGGTAATGGTGGTTCGGACATATCTACAGTTACATGTGCACGCCTCCCGAGATGAATAACGCTTTTACGCGTGGCCGCCCGCAAATGGACCGCACACTCGCACACATACCAGCACAGGATGGACCGTTGCCGAACTGAAAACGCGGCCGACCGAACATATGAGTCTACTACAGCGTGCGAGACTACGGCCCATCCATCCATTCCCAGGACCATCGTTCCGAATGTTCAAATGATAAACAATAGTAGCCGGCTACCGCTGTAATTCGTTCAAAAGAGAACAGACATAGTAGGTACGTACGTAGCTAGATACTTTATTATCTAACATACTCGTACACGCCAAGTGGACCACGAACTATTAATTTTTTAATTGTTGATTTGTTTGAATGGAGTGTGTGCCTTAAATCATGGATATGTCCTTTGTAATGATTACGTACACAGGTATCTCAAGTTGTGATCTAGTTAACGACATTTCAGGAATGAGCAACAGTAGAAGAAGTTCTAGGGAGCTATCAAGCTTCCATACTAACACTAGTTAAATCGGCTAGCTACATATATTCACACATATACGTATACTTACCTATTGTGACCGGTCACCTCCATCCCCTTTGCCGCACCGTGCTCACACATAGTCCTAGTGCCGCTGGTGCCGCCGCCGTGTGCTAGATTAATGGGATGTGCTGGTGTCAGGATCCATCGGTGAGTAATGGGTCGGGTCAGTTCAATTTGTCTCGCCAGGATTAGTAGTGAATCCTTTGCAGTTAATAGTCGTCTGTTGGATTTTTCTCCTCCTGTGTTCTGCGTGTATCACATGTTAAGTAATTATTGACACTAAATCACTACACCTTTCCATTTCTGCCTTATCTCTCTCATTCACACTGAGTAAAATACATCATGGCTTGTTGCGTTGCGTTGTCTGCTGTGCGCATGCGCATATATGCATGTTTGATGAACTACGTATATGCGCGTGTGTGTGTGTGCAAAGTTTGTGTTATCTCCGCAACCCCCTGCCTACGTAACAACTATGGCTATATAGTAGCCATTGCAGAAGCAGTGCCAGTGTTTGGATCGCGTGTCGTTTGTAATTTGAAATGTACATAGAGTGAAAGGTTGATAGGACGCGGGTAATTGTAGCCCCGGATCAACTGAAAGCACATTTCCATGCCCGGCACTCGGCACTAGGGCGACAACACCAGCACACCAGTGCGGGGAGTGAAGCTCGTCAGAACTAAACATGTTGTCGGAATAACAGCACACATCGAATCATTTATCTGTCATCGTTCATTACTTGTCCCTATGCTGTGTTTGCTGGTGCTTTTTTGCACTCGCGTTCCGAGTCTGAGCGAAGCGACGTGAATTTTCAATAACATGAAGGTAATTTCCGATGTAAACATAACATTCACCGGCACACGTAACATGTGCCCTGTAAAACCGTTGAGTGACACATTAATTTCTTGCTAATCATAACTGGTTAGACGAACAAAAAATAACATATTTATATATAACATAGTGCGGGTGAGAGAAAGGGAGCGAGGAGGATGGATGATATTGCTACTGTTGTCCTGTTTCCACACGTGCACAGATACATTTAAATAAATTAAGATGGCTGCATAATCGGTTGACAGGTCATGTGAAGGTTAGACATGTTATAGAATACACTTGTAACCATCGTCTCTATAATCACGTAAAAATATTATTATAATAAACCAAAATAAGCAGTGATTAGGTGCATTGGCTCATGTAAACCAAATATAACATAATGTCAGATGTAATAATGTTAAACAATAAGACACACACACACACACAGAGACGTCCAGAACATTATATACAATGTATTTATTTATTTTTTTACAAAACTTTTGTAGAAGTAAATATTGAATAATTAAGTTTCAGAGATTTGTTATTTCTATATAGTAGCAGTTGAAAAGTAAACTTTTATAATATTAATAATACATTGCATGCAGTTGTTTAAAATATGAGAGTACATTATGCGTTTGCATTATTGAGGAGAACTGTGCACCCGTGGCAGGAAATTTATGCCTTTCAATCCACTTATCGTGTAATGTTAAACTTTAACAGTCAGTAATCACGCAGCTGCAGGATTTCATTTGTTAAATGTAATCTTTCGTTTAACATAACATACGTATAGTACAATATGCAATTTACTGCAACTGAAATACATGAACTCTACACAATAAGCAATAGCACAGGATTAAAGATGTCGACAGTTACGTACACGTACGTATAGATATTATCCTCCCTTGTCTCGCGCTAAATATCACGCCTAGGGTTCTACTCAATCAATCGTGATCGAACAGTGATTTCTAATTAACTGTTCACCGGTTATACCTATTGTGTTTGTATTAGATTTCCTCCGAGAAAGTTTGCGCTGCGTTATTGAAAAGAATCGGACAATAGATTGTGTGCAGTAGAACTCACTAACGCCCGCCTCTCACCGTTCGTTGCACTGGTAGGAAATATGTTGGAGAAATGGAAGAGTTTTATAAAATATTTCGGCGCGCATATAAGTCATGCGGGCTTTAAGCAGGAACAATGTGATAAAGTATACGGGTGTAGAAGGAATAGGAAGAGTACACAGTGTTCTCGTGTTGTCCACAAACATAACTGCACGTCCGCAGTACTACCGTCACTAAAGTAAAGTCTACACAACTCTGTTGTACTGGTTCTAACTTGTACCTTTAATTTCGTCAGTGATGTATATTTATATTAAGTCCCAAGGTGGAAACAAGCGAAACATCTTGTGTGTTGTGAAGCATTAAATTTACGGGCAAGAATTATATTTGTATGTCACGAGTTTCAAAGGCAGAATAAACACGACCGAGTCATTTCACACGAAACACAAAAGGGACGTGCCAAGTGTCTATGTTACAAATTTAAATGTGTAAGTAATTATTATTATTATATGATAATGATGACAGCGACAGCAACACCACCAGCAACGGTGACAACAAACAAATGAGCAGACGCACTGTGAGAGCTGGTTTGAACTATATGTTTGTACTTGGGATAAACACAGTACACCCGTAGCTATGTATTAATGACTATGCATAGTAAGTTTATTATAATAAGTAGGTACGTGTACACAGTCACATACAATAATTAGAGTTTGAAATACAGAATAGAAGATATTTACAATAAATATGCTTATAGATACACATATCAACATGAGACCAGCAAACTGTTACATTCACCATTGGTTGTAGTGATGCGGTTGCTGGGGCTGAGCGACCTGAGCGTGTGCGGCGAAGTGAGCGGCTTTAGCGGCGGCCACTTCGGGAGTGTCAATGGGTCCTGCATTGTGGCCAGCGGGTGCATAGTGAGCTGGAGCGGCAGCGTAGTGAGCTGGAGCAGCAGCAGCAGCGTGGTAGTGTCCTGCAGCGGGTGCGGCACGAGCGTTCACTTGAGCGTACGCAGCAAAGTGAGCAGCCTTGGCAGCGGCTACATCAGGAGCGTCCTGGGGAACACCATGGACATCAATCACTGGAATGTGCTGTGGCTGTTGAGGTTGGTACTGGTGCTGGGGAGCAGTGTACTGAGGCTGGTACTGTTGCTGGGGAGCACTGTATCCATAGTTCTGTGCGCCAGCGGGTGCGGCACGGGCGTTCACTTGAGCGTAGGCAGCAAAGTGAGCAGCCTTGGCAGCGGCTACATCAGGAGCGTCCTGGGGAACACCTTGGGCATCGATAACGGGCACATGCTGTGGCTGGTATTGGTGCTGGGGAGCATTGTACTGGGGTTGGTAGTGCTGTTGGGGAGTAGTGTATCCATAGTTGTGTGCTGGGGCTGCCTGAACGCCGGAGAAGGCGGCCAGATGATTCTTCCTGGCTTCTTGCACTTCCTTGGGCTCTACGGGTACACCGTTATGGTCCAAAACAGGAATATGGAGGGGTCCCTGGTACTGGCCACCATGGGCTGGTGCGCCAGCATAGTAACCGGCGGAGGCAACGGCCAAGAAACAGGACACAGCGATCTGTAACGAGAATCATGCAATCCATAATCCACAACTGATGCACTGAGAGTTGAACTCATCCTATATTATATAGCACTGAATGAAGTACTCCACTTGTTTATCAATCACGTGTTATAGGTTATAAGATTTAGCTGTTGTTGCTGTTGTCGTGAATAAGTAGATACTTACGAATACTCTCATGTTGATAATGGATCGGCTAAACCTCCTGGGTGCTGAAGACACTGGGACTGTTGAGCGGACTGTGATTGTCGGTACATCCAGCCAGGTTTATATACTTGAACTAGGCGGGCCAACGCCCCCAGACGTAACAAGGTCTCTTTCACTCACTGCCGAAATATATATGTGTACAAGGCCCACATAGCCTATCGGAGACGCACTATATTGATATCATAATTTTTTATTACACATTTATGAATTTTATCAAAATTAATAATGTAATAATTTTCAGAATTAATTTACTGGTCTAGCAGATATTTTTAGATAATCGTGTGTATACGTTGGAAAGATATAATTTTGTGTTGTATTCTCATGAAATTGTGGATGTTGGATAAATTAGTTATTGTTAGTGAATATATATGTATATATTTACATTGTTCTTGGAAATGTGTATTTGACTCATACATAAACCTCCGTTCGTCGCTGAAACGGAAGAAAGGCGAATTGCAAGAAAGCACGGTACATTTGCACGCCGGTAGATGATTGTAAAACAAACATTTGCGCACGGGATGCGTCGCGTTGACGAGTTAAGTTAATTAATTTTATTAAATCTATAGAACTAATAAAATTTAAATATACTAAGAATTGGGGAAGAGGGAGTAGATGCTATATAGATGTAGAAAGAAGAAGCAGCTATAGATTCGACTAGTAGAGATGATAAATTCCCTATTCTCATCGTTTATAATATATTCCTTTATTATAATAATACATTCCACACAGAGACCAGACAGGCGATCAACTCCATTTATCTATTGGCAGAATGTGGAAGAAAAAACGTAAAGGTTCTCGTGTTCTAGCGTGTGATATATTGTTGAACATCATGGCATGGGGATACTGTACTACCTACGCCTACTACTCGTATGTGTTCTGCTGTGCTGTGATATTCAACTGAATGAGTTGGTTTTACATTTTTGACTCGGCGCACTTTAATTTGAATAGCATGTGTGGCTGGCACCGAAAGGACATGTAATTTTCCAGTCGACCGCAAGTCGGGCGCAGTGAAGGACCATCATCATGTCCACTACCAGGAGTAGTAGCAGGATGAGGAAGTAGAGCAGGACAACCATCAACACCAGCAGGCTGCAGGAAAGAAACTAGAATATTAAACAATCAGGAATAATCATCGTCAGTGAATGAACTGTATACAGCTGCAAGCAGTAGTACAATAGACAGATAGAGAGACCCGGAGATAGAGAAGTGAATAGAGTCTAAACATTTCAATATTCAACATTCCTGGTGTGCTCTGGGCGTGTAGTGTATTTGCGACAGGAACGTAGACCGTTGCACGGATGAAGAACGATAATTTACATTTAGGAAAAATGAACAGGTGTAGCTGTGAGAGTGAAATGTGAGCTCGCCGCACGCTTCAACGCACGAGTGAGTCGTGCGCGCGTGCACTCACTCCGTCCGTCTGTCCGACCGTCCGTGTGGCAAGTATCAACAAATTCCACAAACGTTTCCATTACTTGCTCTCACTCTCTCTGACATGGCTGCTGGGTCCATGCCCATTGCGTCTGTCTCATAATCCGGGAAGGTCGCCCGGAATTAGCAATGCAGAATTGCCGAAAGGTAGGGTAGCTAGGTAGGTAGGTACCCAGGTGGATGGCTAGTCTCAAACGTGAAATAAGAATTCTAATTCGAAATTACAATATTCAGTTAATATTACTTTGTGTACTTATCGCATCTCGGCGTGAATCTGCATATAGACCAGTCTGTGCTCGGATTATCTTTTAAAATTTCATAAACACTGAATATAATTATCCAAGCTTCCTCATTTCCCGCGATACGGGAGAGAATTGCTTACCAACCATACCCTGCATTACCTGCCTACTGATTAATGACCATCTCAACGCTAATTGATTTAATTATTTTTATTATTTTTTAACAAGTAACAAAAGAGATTCGTGCTCTGTTGTGTCTGAGTTGGTAGTGAGATGCTCTGCTCTGGATATTTCTTCCATAAAATCCGGCAATCGTCGTCCTCGTCTGCGGATGTGTGTTTTTTTCCGTTTCCATTGTAAAAGAAAATTACAGTTCTATCAACAAAGAAACGCTCGCCGGTTATAATGATAACAACGCCGGGATAATGAGAATCTGGGTAATAAGAGTTTGTATTATTCGTTCTACGTTCACGCATCCGTCATTGAAACAGAATACAAGTTAAATTTCTTCCATTCATTCTTTCGTTATCGTGACGAGTAATATTTCCACTAATGTTGCTTATTTCTAATTTTCATTTATGTGTAGTGTTGGGAAAATGATGTCAATCTGTCTGTCCGTTTGTGTGAGAACTCGACACCAAGTGATTACACTGACAGTGATCTTATTTCAGGAGAGATTGAAGACATTTTTATTTATCGGAGTTGTCGCGTTCGGTGCGTTGTTTCGATTCCGTTGCAGTGTCGCCAACTACATAGAGTTGCTGTTAGTGTTGGAGCTGGAAATGATGGCAAGGTGAAGTGGGACGGAAGAAATACGTTCGGGCACAATCTCATGGGACCTCTCGTCGAACAAAACACTCCGACAGATCGTGCGCGACGACAAATCAGAAACGTTCCTTCCGGTACTCGGACCTAGCAACAGTAGTAGTAATAGTAGTAGTAATACCGGCAACCCGAGCAAAACACATGTTAATATTTAATAGCAAGTCGCAATGTACCAAGGAGCCTGAAGTCACGACGGCTGCGACACAAAGAGCATTGTGCGACGGCCACTTGGGCTTCAGATATCGCAAATACAACGAAACGGCAGTCAGTCATTGATAACGTTAACGGAAAGCAAGCATTATTAATGACGTTTGTTCTGTTTGCAAGAGAAAATCTATTTCATGGAGAAGTTGTACCTTGCATTACGTGTGTGTATGTGCCTGCTCCAATCGTAACAACAGTCAGACTAACGGACGGCTGGATGAATAAATGGATGGATGGATGGAAGGAAGGAAGCAAAGGAAGCGGAGACAATTCACTGCTATTCACTTTGTTGAATTTGTAACGTACGTTTGTTACAAATGAACGAGTACCGTGTCTAGGTGCGATAATAAATCACCGAATTATCTAGTCGCCATTCATTTGTCAATGTGAAGGACATACGTAGCGCACGTACGGGTTATTAGTCCAAAGTCAAACTAATCAATGCGCGTATGAGTGGGAGAGAGAAAGAGAAACAATACTCTCAACACCAGCAACTGCTGACCCCTGGCAGACACCCTGCCACTGTTGTTGGTCTTACTAATGGATGTGGTGTATGTACATACTGTGTACTGTACACATAGTTTACACACGCACACACAATGGAAGCATAGTGTTGACACTTTCCTCTTCAAGGGTGGCCGCCCGAGCTGAAGCTCACTCACACTGTGTGTATGTATAGTATAGTATAGTATGGTATACTGTAGGGTAGAATCAGTGGAACACGAACAAGGCACACCCAGCACCAGTAGCAGCTAGTACAAATGACGCCATTTATAAAGATGTTAACTCCTAATTTCTGCTCCGGTTAATTCGTGTACTATGGTAATGTGCGCAACATAAAACCCCTAGTTCCGTTTCCGGTTTCTAATGTATTTTAAACAAACCTTTCCCCCGTGCTCCTCACCAAACTCATCGTTACTCTATGTCTGTATGTGTGTGCGCGTCCATCTACCAGCATTAACACCCCCAGTTCACAAGCTACACACCGGCACGTACCCAATGCTACATTTTATTTGAATCTAAGATGGTCGGGGATTAGTTCGGGCACCAATTTTCCCGGCACTGGAAATGTCTCTATTCTTTCTAATTAAGTGCAATTGTGCAGTTAAGAACACATGGATTTGCTACAAGCGGCACGTGAACATGTCGGTAGATTTATATACTTGGAGAACAGCAGCCAGACTTTACTAAGTAAAGTTTACTTGTACAATACTTGTAGTAGAAGTAGTAATGGGGTACGTACACATACATACATGTAAGAATCATGTATGTTTTACTAATCGTTATCGATAGTGGCACAATTGAAAGCAATTGTGTTTCTTATTTTACTGGTGTATTGTTGTCACAGTGGCAGACAGTTCACCGACTTAATCAGCAACCTCCAGTTGCAAGTCTGGCCAAAGTTTCGCCCTGCGGTCCACTTAGTTTTAATATATTCAAAACATATACAGCAGCTGGTTGCAATCTCGTTGCTACACTATGCACCCGCTGCAGGACTATCCTTCCACGATAAACTCTAATCATTTCAAGGACAATGAATATTATTTGAATTAAATGTATAACAAGATCTTAGTTGGATGGAAAAACTTATCTAACTTCCAGTGTTATATTGTGTACATTTATTGTGATTATTGTTATCAGTGCAAATATAGAAGTAATTGACTATATATGACACACACACAAGTGATCTTTGTTTGTTTATATGGAAAAGCACATTTGTCTTCTCGGAAAACGACGTCTCAATTCGACAGACGTAAGTGCTGTGATCACGGAAAATGAACAGCGATACTTCATGTGTCCCCCTTCTGTGTGCCAACAAGGCGTCATGGCAGATGGCAAGATAAACAACATTGGAAATATGTAGAATGACTGTATGATTTGTCATTATGTACAGGAAGAGAGCGTCTATCAGAATGTTGTGTACTGTTTACTGTTGCACATACATCACTGCGTGTCTCCCTTGCCTGTAACACAATCACTACTCACACGAAACAACTCCTATGACAACATGTGTCTTACCGAGTGATGGAGTGTATGGCGTACGGAATTCGCTTTGATAAATCTGAGATAGTGTTCTTGTTTATGATTCACACAACACTGCACGACACTGGACACTGGACAATGACAGATATATTAGTTGTGACGACAAAACTCACCTACCACCATTTTCATAATTGGATGTTAGTATGACTGGAGATGATTTGTAAAAGAAATAGGCAAGATGCCAAGCACTTTTATATCTATATAAATGTACGTGTATGTATGGATTTATCGTTGCGAAGAATCTTTTCGACAGACTTGGCTCTGGATTTAGAAATGATTTCAATACATATGGCTTAAGTTCGTTTCCAATAAAACACAGAAACTTTCTGGACAAACCAATACGACGACAGACACATTATTCCGATGCGATTCTGTGGCCATGTTGTTGTGGTTGTTGGTTCGTAGTAGTGACAGATAATAAAGGATGGCTGGCCAGTACGTACATATATATATATATATATGTATACGCTGAATTAATGTAGAATTCAGTTGGGGAAGCTTAGTCGTCGTGGCTGTGTCCAGTGTAGAGTACGGATGATGCTTTGTTAAATATAGCGTATGAAGCAGCTAAAAAGCGTGCAGCGCATGTTTATTCTAGCGACATAATAAATTAGATACTTATTTAAATTGTAAAAATAAAATAACAAACAAACGAGCTAGCTTTGTGTGTAGTGTATCGTGCATGTAACTAGCTATATGCAGAGTATGTAAAAAAATATACATAACTGTGAGCTTATCATGCACGCCATTGCTGGCACCGGCACTGGAGGGAGTAAGCATTTGCTTGTATAAATAATACACCTCACTGCTCTACTCTACCTACTGCATACAATATCCCTACTGCCTGCCTAGCTGGTTAGCCTGAGTGCTGGCTGGCTGGCTGGTTGGTTGGCACTGTTGTTTTACATGAACATCTAAGCTCGGAGCGTCGCTGCCTCGCGCAGCCATACAACATACCTAGTGGAAAATAAATAGAAGTTTATAAAGTGGACATAATCATGTTTAAACAAGGCTACATGGATCCTGTCCACAAACTCAGCTATCATATTCTTTATACGCTCTGCCACACTTTCCTAGTCGGGATATTTCAATTTTCAAGAAATGTGTATAGGTACTCTCTGCATTGTAATCTGTTTGATCAGTACATAAACATCGTAGTTAAAGCCTGGGTAAATATGCAGTAGTTACCTACCTATCTTGTCTAACTGTTTTTGTTCTAGTTGCATTTGGATGATATTGCAGGGATTTCAGGATCTTATAACGAGACTGTATACGTTAAACATGGGAACATAGCTACATAAATATAGGATTTGCTCCAGATGCGTGGATATAAAGTTTACTGCAGTTGTTGCCTTGTGGATAATCCCAGCGAATGCAGACAAGTCTAATGGTTTGTAGGAGATGCAGCGTCGCACAGAGCTACAACTCTTTTTTACAGCGGGCATTGTTTTTAAAAGCATTAACAATGAATCCTAACCGCTGTCGGTAAATCTTCCACTGTTAATTCCGTGGTACACTGAACTCCAGAATGAGTTCGTTCAATTACTACAGAAGCATTTCCATTAAACCAAGGAGTCAGAGTCTTACCGCCATTCCGGATACGACACAGTCCTGTCAGATTAAAATGCACTCTAGCACTAACACCACTGGCATACAAATCTGGAAATTTGAAATGTAAAAACTAGCCGCTACAGGGTTGAGTTGGGCCCCCATTAAGGCCGGGCCGGGCTGGGCTGGGCTGGATCGTGCTATCATATCACCAGAAGTAGCAGAGGAAGTGGAGGAGACGATGTTAGCGTGGTGCACGCTAATTGAGTACGTGATAGGATTATTATTATAAGACCGAGACATGAACATGGATTGTATGAATGTGTGAGTATATGTGACTGTGACTAAGCCGAGAGCGAGAGAGAGAGAGATCAAAGGAACTAGCCGAAGCTGGCGCGCTCTGATGGTACTTACGGATTTTCAAGTGTCGACATCGTCAAAGTAAATTAGCGGTTCACACCTCCCGCCCCGTCCCTGCTCGCCATCAGTCTCATCATGCGCTACATGCTAAGAGAACGTATGAATAACTGCTTCGTGGCTTAGTCTAGTTGCTATTAATTATTTACAAGACGAAGCGTTCTGCTTTTTTCTACCAGGGGTAACACAGAAGGATAGCCTACTAAAAAGAAAGACCAGTTCCGATTCCTATTAATGTCTACGAGAATTTATTATTTAGTTTCCTGTGCTTTGCTTGTGCTGATCTAAATGTTGTTCATTTTTTTTCCCGGTTGGTCTTGGTCGTTGGTCTTTGAAGATTTATCTATGCGGCAGTTAGGCCATTGATTGTCTGAACTGTGATAATATTGAATGAATGTACCGTTAGAACTTTGACTATGATGGAACTGTCAATGTTTTATGCTACTTGCAAGATAGATGTTGTGACGGTTTGACAAATTACAAGTAACTATGTGTGGGTGTGGAAATAATTGCAGAGACAATGTGTATATTTTTCAGTTAACAGTATTCCGTCTGGGTGCGGGTGTAACGCACGTCGAATGATCGATGCTGGCTGAAAACGAATGTCCCGGCGGCTTCCGCCAGAATGCAGCCGGTCGACCGGCGACATATTTCATGTGAAAATGCACTGCCGGTATCGCCAGTTATTATTTATTGCGTTTCATAGATAAGAATGATAAATGAAAGCAATAATTTCAATCAACGTGTACTGTGGACCCCTCTGCAAAATGCACATGTGTCCCGATACATACATACATACAACTAGTATTCACTGGCAGTAACGTTGATAGATCCAGCACATACACATACGCAGTAATATGTCTGTTTTATATAATACACAATATCGATCTATCGACTTTAGAACAGAGTTCCTATAGAATTGTTGTTATTGGAACTGGCGAGTTGAAGAGAAAAGAGTAGTAATCTTTATTGAACGAATAATAGCGAGTCGCCGTTCGTTATAGAAGGAAACTTATCAAGAAACTACTCTTTGTTTTTCCGCTTGCTTTATTTTCTCCCCTATTGTCTTAATGTTCTTACTAATAGAACCGTGAAAACGGTCGCATTGCATTATAATCAACCATTCGAAGAAGGAAACTTAGGGAGACAAAAACACTTGAACGAATAATGGTAAAAATAAATAGTCAGATAGAACTATCCAGTAGTGGTGATGGTAGTAGGTATTTTCTATTAACCAGTAGTGGTGGTGGTGCTGGGAATTACGAACACTGCTTTGGATTAGTTGATTTACCCATACACACGATTAGTACATAAAGCACTTAAATACCGATTGCCTTTGGCCAGTGGTAAATGCAGTTACCGTGTCACATTGTGAGAGACCAGTAGTGTATGGTTCATACTCTGCTACGAGTACATGTATGTATGTGCGGAAATTGTACGGTTGAATGTTCGCTGTGTGAAATTACAGTAGTTCAGCGATCCGACGCGTCGCGGGGCGCCATAAGTTACCATCGACTCCGGGCATGGCTCGCATCAATAATACAGAGGTGGAACTCAGTCAATGTCGCCGAGGGATTTGCAGCAATTTAATAACATTACTTGCGTAAATAGAATAACACTCGGGCCCCAAAACCCAAAGCCCAACCAACTAATACACACACACACAGATACACCAACAGCTCCGGTGCCAATTCACTTATAAGTACACATATCAGGCCAGAGAGAGAGAGAGAGAGAGAGAGAGAGAGAGAGATAATGCGAGGCTACAAATTAGAATAAACAACTTCAGACAGTTTCAAATATTGGGAATCGATCAGCACGGCATCTTCTTATATACATTCAGAAGAAATTTACAAACACACAACCAATCCCTAATTATTATTCTTTAGTTTGTGGCTTACTCGTATCGTTTTCACATTTCCCCGTCAGCCGAATGAAATATTGATGAACCGGAACCAGGAACGGTAGGTGGTTATTTAAAAATGAACACACATGTGTGTGTGTGTGTGTGTTGATGGCTGCGAGAAAGAAATAACTTTATTAACCGTGATGTATGAATATATAAATAAATTATATCGGCGAGTTTATTTTACAGTAAAATGGATCACCGATCACCGGGCGAGGCCACGCGTCATTCCATGTATGATGAAAAACTTATAAACTGCGACATGGTATCTGGTATACTGTGTATGAAACTTGTGTAAGAAACATGTATGTGGCAGGTTGCTAGAGGAGATCAGTGCATTGTTAGTGAATGTGCTTGCTGAAAAACTGAACTGCATCATCATGATGACGAGACATGATATGTTTGTAACATATACACTATTATAACCACTAGTACTACGGCGTACAAGCAAACTATGTGTGTAAATTTAACAACATAATATTGTCAGAAATTATGGCATGTATACATTGTACATAGGCATACGTACGTAACATACATTCATAGGTGAAGGTAAATCCAGACAGGCATATATACATGCATACAAATACATATATATATATATATATATATATATATATATATATATATATATATATATAAACTTATGTAGATGTGTGTATAAACATGTGGTTTGTAGTTATCAGCAGGCATACAGGCTTTATATAGAACACATCCTGCCAGTGATCCGTCTCTTCCCTTTTCTTCACCTCCTTCCTCCAAGCGCACTCTTCTCATCCGTGATCCGTGCGAGCTTCCAATGTCAGCAAGCCTGTGTGTACTGAACTGTAGCGCCTGAACGCCGCCAAGTCTTTCAACAATGGTTTTCTTTCTTTGCACGTTGTCGACCCTGATACAAAAAGTTGCTCTAAAGGGCGAACAACTCACAACTGATATGGAAATATTCCGGAGACTTTCACCCGCAATGGAACATTTGTCATTCACAATGGCGCGCGGTTGAAAGAAGAGCACTTGTACAACATTGTGTGCATGTGTGTGATACACACACATCCAACGTGAACATCAGTGGCATACAAACCAACAGTATTAGGAGTAGATCATTTATATTCATATGTAGGATTCACAATCGACAGAAGATAACGGAAAATATTCTAATCGGTAGACTCGTAAAATGTTGTTGTTTGTTGTTGTAGAGCACAGATATCGTTCATTTAAATTAACGAATTTGACAAGTGTCGTTTGAGCACAAGTGACCGTGTACCCAACCATCAGTTATTTACCTTGAATTTCAATGTGAACGTCACATAGCACTGGCCTAATTTTCAACCGCGTCAGGAACTCTCAGGCACAGTTTGAAAAACAATTAAAATATTATTTATGGATGCAAATTTATGTTGATCAGATATGACTGTGGTGGACTGATGAAAAGTTCTGTTTCTGTGATTCAATAGCTATGACGGGGCAGGGGTCAATTGAATTATGACGAACTGTGCTACATTCGCTCTAGTTAGTGGGTTGAGTGTTTTGCATAATGAGCATGGTCGAGTAACTATTTGTTGATATTACGAAAATGATAAGTTATAAACACTGTATCAACAGTTAGTTACCTGTCGGGATCTTCAGTGTGTAAATAATAAATACAGAAGAACGATGTGTCAGGTAGATCAAACACACACACCAACACATACAGATAAGATATTTTGTAATGAATAATTAAGTATTACATATTCATGTGCATGTGTGTTATGTTACGTTAGTTACCGTTAGTTACGTTGTGAATGTAAAACAGTTCGCACAGTTGACGCAGCTAATTACAAATTCCATCTGAAGAACAAATATTTACACACCTCATCGCACAGCACAGCATAGTATAATACTGTGCAGCAGCGCAAACAAATATAAAGTTAATTAAATTAATTAGCGAAACTATCTTATAAAATGTAACTGTAAACAGAACAAACAGACAGACACACACACGCAGTCATATAAAATATTAGTCAGTAGTACTGTAGCATGTATGTGTGTACCAAATACACATAATTCATGAGTATGTGAGCCACTGTACAGTACAGTGTACAGTACAACGGAGACCGCTGTACGACAAGTTAGGTGGATGAAAAACTTTAATTTAGGGCTAACAGCAGCACCAGTAACAGCAGCAGTGGTCGTAATACAGCACCACATGTACATATTGTACGGACGTAATGAAAGGGACCGATGTGAGGAGGATGTGCGGAGAGATGCAATCAAAACGGAGTTTAATCTGTCAACTGACCGTTGCTATTCGGGCGTCGGTGCCGTTCTATACGTCCGTCCGTCCGTCCGTACATTAGCCGTCACACAAACCCTGTTCTTATCACGTACACCATGTACACGTACCAGTTCCCAGTGCCACAGCCAGTAACTATGCTGTTTATACACGTACACGTATGTATGCATGTACGTATGTACAACGTCACTGCACTGTGTGCCATTGTGTTTTACAAATCTCGCTATCGATTAAGACATAAAAATGCAAATTCGACTGCACAAAAAATATGAACGCGCGTCTTTATTTTACACTAGAACCATTAGTTGAATTAAAAACTACAAAACTTTTATTCGACAACATAGCGACAGCGTACATGCTGGTAACAAAATGTGCTTACTGGTGCTGGCGGTGGTGGTGGAATTATAGGAATATCCATTCCAGCCGCTGACGCTGCCGTGCAGCTAGGAGATGTTTTAAAAGAACTGTCGAGAGGGGAAACAACGTCAGCAGTGGCGGATATTAAAATATCAAATTACTTAGGGAAGCCCGTGTCAGAGCTCACGAGGTCACACACACACACACACACGTACACTTACACGTGAAGTAGAAATCATGGCTTCAAGATTACTGCTGTGAGAAATTTGGAATAAATTCGTGAGGGTTTATCCTGACGGGATCTAGGCCCAATTTCCGGTGCGGCCTTTGATTCTCTACTCGTAGATTTGTGTCACAATTTGCTTCGTACAAGTAGCTACGCATATGGAGCGAAGAGAACGCAAACACATGAACCAAAGAAATAACGAACGAGTAGTGAAGTAAAAAGTAATAATAATAGATAGATAGATAAATATAATGTACATACATTCAAGTAAAGACAATGATGAAATATAACAATACCAGTTCACCATGGACCTTGTATTGCATTGAGAAGGCCTGTGTGCAGTTCATGATCTTTGTTCCAGGAAGAATTAGTTGGCATTGTATGCTGGATATCTTTATATACATTCTGAATAATCGTATGGCGGTAAGGATGAATTATTCATTCTATGGTTTCATAATTTCAGCCGTTATTCATTTGCGTTCCTTGGGAAATTATGCGTCCACGCGCATTTGATATGCATATATAAATTAAAGACTCTAAACCTTGCACTGCAGTGAATTTGCAATGAACTTCAGGATAAACTGTATAAAGACATTTCTATACTGAATGTACAGTAGCTTAGTTCATCTGGTTAGAAATGTGAATGTGGTGGATATGTAGGTTGGCGAAAAATATGCAGACACATTTGTGCGTATGGATCAGGTGGAGTTGAAATGGAGTACGCCGGAGTAGATGGTATGGGTAATGTAAGGCAAACATCATACTACATGGTTATATTATGTACCACACAGCCATATATACAATGAGAGAGAGAGAGAGATGTGTATAAATGTCCGGAATGTCGAGTGACAGCGCGTAGGGGTGGTGCCCGGTGAGAGATAATAGCCACCCCAGCAGCAGTGACAGTAGTAGCTGGCAGAGTAGCATTGCACTGAGGTACGAGATGTAGGGATGGGTTGTGTTGGAGACACATCTAACGTGATGAAAAAGCGACACAGAAGGCCCACAGGGACTGGAAATAGAGAAGAGCCGCGAGCAAAAACTATAAAGAAGGGTCCCGTAGGACGTACTGCAAAAAGAACTCGCAAAGCTGATTACGAATTTTTTTCTATATCTACCGCAGTAAGCGGGCCAGCAAGCAAGCAAGAAGTAATTCTGAATTTAATTACATACATTGAAGGTAGACTTGGGGACCAGGTCAGGTCAGGTCAGGGAAGGGCAGGACTGACAATATTATTTACGTGCTAAGGATAACCATAGAAAGAGAGAGAAAGGAAGAGAGAGAGAGAGAGGTGGACTTTTATAAAAAAACACTGACGTAAATAAGTAAATAAGACTCATCAGTTCATTCGTTGGCGGTAGTGTCGCTTTACTTGGCAGCTCAGATTTACTTGTATCAAAGGACGTTCAGTCCGTCCGTGAATAAGTTGTTTTCTCGAGAGGTTTTTTATTTTTTATTTGAAATGCTGATACACTTTTATATAAAACATCCATACACACACGCCCACGTAGTAACTTTATGTACATACGAGTATATTCACGGAGAGACTGAGGCGGCAGGTTCAGCAGTTAATAAGTGGATTAGGTGGTACGTGTAATGTATACACAGAGCACATGAGCGAGGCCTGGTTGGAGTGCTGTGTGGTGTCTCGTGTTAATAAATATCAAAGCATCATTCTAGTGTGTACGACCGGTTGTGGAATGAATTCCGAAGCTTAATGCACCAATACCTTTTTGGAATTTATCACTAATATATAACGAGCGCGCATAATAAAGGATAAAAGCGATTCCTTTTATCCATAAATTCACACAAGTGTCTCATTTTATAACTAAATTTAAATGGGCTTTTCTAAAATATGGCACATGGCGACCCACCACCATCGTCCCGGCGATGTCATCCTCGGCCTTTGTACTGTAGCCAGTGGCGCGTTCTTCACCAGCTATTCACATTACCAGTATGCGACGAGTTGTAATAGCCGGCTCGCCTTTTAATATTATAACCCAACTCATCGTGTAAGGTCACACAGCAACATTACATGTATGCCTGTGATTACAGTAGTGTCGAGAGAGCCAGAGAGTGAGAGAGCAACACAACATATTGGCAAATATTTGCGCCAGTACCAATGCAACACACTGAGACAGTGTAGTTATGTTTGTACTTGTACCTGCTAAAACTAGACTAGACTAATACTTTATACTTTACTTTAAACACAAACACACACACACGTACAGCATATTAAACTGCTTGGTGAGATACCGTCTTTAATAACACAGATACATAAATACACCAACGGACAATCTCATACCCGTATATTCTACTTTCATCTCTCCAACCCCTCGCTTGCCGCATAAATGCAATGTGTGTGTGTGTGTGTGTCAGTAGGTAGCGGTGCATGTTGTTATGCATGCGCCTGTTCATATCTTGTAACAAGAAATCAAGGCACACGGATGTGAAATGCTAGACGATATTTACAGCTAATATTCCGTACTCTAATTACGTGTCCTTTTCACTGTAAATTAGTAGCCAATTACAGAAGTGTTACTACATACATATATAATTTATCTACACTGCCACACCCTCCTCTCGTTTACGTTTTTGATTCATCTAATCCTTTTAGCGTCGTCGTAATTTTCAATTTCATTTTTATTTCAGTGTGACACATTTTTCCCTTTTGATTAAACATTCTTCCTGTCCGAACATATTCCGTTGATTAAAGTCCATCCCAGTGAACAGACGGGTGTAGGTACCACGCGAATTTCCACTACACAGCACTTTTTCGCAGTTGCTAATGTATTTATTTAATTTATTATTTACACCGGACAAACAAACAGACGAATATGTACGTTGACTGTAATGGGAGGTAGGTGTGAACAGTAGCACCGGAGGCTTGCTTCTACTGTTGATGTTGTTGTTGTTTGCCAGTATGACATTTCATGTGCCAGCAGTTGTCATACTGTGTATAAGCCCTTCCTACGCTGTACGCTCCACGTTGTGCCATGCTATAAGACTTTGATGTCAGAGTCCCCCATGTTGTACAAAGGTAACACAAGTGGCACTTGTCGTTTGAGCCCTCGTCGCTAACACGTGCTCACGTACTTACATCTGATGCTCCGACGGCCTCTCCAAACGGACCTAATTCATCAAACAGTTCTTTTTCCTTTTACCTAGCATAGCACGTCTTACGAATCCGTACGAGGCATCCAGAGTGGCCAATCAAAAGTAGAATTAGTCGGCCGCTTTCATGAAAATGTGCTTTCAGTTTTCTAGTACTAAGATTATGCCTACTACTGGTTTAGCAGAAAGAACTCTTAGTCATATATAGGCATCATCCGCAATTATATGACTAATCTCACTACATTAATAATCTCGTTTCTATATCAAACATACATTGAATGACCACGCTTCATTGTGAGTGAAGAGCGTGCCAGCTTGTGTGGTGGAGTTGATTGGACATATCGTAGGTCATCTTTAATTGTAAGATGGCTGCAGGGTACAGAGTACATTAGTGCACAGATATCGTACCGATTCATACCTGTCATCGGTTATTATCGATCTCACCAGTGCTACCAGGCATATATGTGTCGTCTAATACGTCTGAATGTCACACTAATTATTATCTGTTCGCAGACATCCATTCCGGCTGTCAGTGTGCCTTGTGAAATATGAAATTTTACAGTGTGGTGTGCGGGAAATAGAGAAATATTAATCTTATTTCAGATAGCGTCGATCGTCCTAGAAAAACTGCACGAATTTTTCATCGAACATGACTCGATATGTGCCGGAAATACAGCAAAAGCGAGTGAGAGAATGATGACAGCGATGGAGAGACAGGAAGTGATGAGCTATAACTTTGCAATGTCCTGTAATCGTTCCTAGTGTGCAGATCGCGTTTCATGATTTTAAAGGCAAACTGTAAAAGTAATTCCACTTACAGAGCAACGGACATGTACTAGTAACTTTTAAAATCAGATATTGTTGAGAATGTAAGATGAAGAAAGTAGACGATGACGATGATGATGATGATGAGTATCTTGGATTGTGTTGTTCGTGCGATGTTGCAGTGCTTGTTCAATGATAACAAATACAAATATTGAACATGAAGCAGCCACTTACCCGTTCCCCGGCCCCGCCGCGACTTCCGACCCAGTCCACTGAGTTGTTCGACCGAGTTTGCTATCTGTGTTCATGAGGATTTTTACCGTTACGTTGGTATCATTTATTTAGAAATTTAGCTGTGGCCGTGGTAAATTGAAGTCGCGTGCATCGAGCCGAAAGGCGATATCGGTGGCAAGCCAGCCAACCAAGCCAAGGCAGGCAAACAGGAAGGAGTGCAGTACGCCTTCCAGAGCCGAGGGGGTTCCTCTACCCTCCCGCCGATCACCACTCAGCCAGCAGTGAGCTGTGGTCGCGATATTTGTAAAATCCCTTTAAGAAGTTTGAAATATACTTGTCCAAATCAATAAGTTACTCGGCGCTACGATCTCCTATATGCCTGTGTATCTCTCTGTACAATGTCATAATGTATGTATGTGTGTGTGTGTAAGGTTATTCCATTGCGGAAGAGTAGAGTGAGTTGGTTGAATGCACACACTCACCCATACACAGTCAAGTAATAATTTGAGACGTTATTCGTTGTGTGTGGTGCTTCTCACTGCTACATACCGTTGCCGGCTGCTACTCTACGCTGGGCTGTTCGTACAAGTTAACTTTAGTTCTGCTTGGTGGGTGTATTCAATTATTAAACCGACGACTATGAATTATTAAAACACGGGTGTAATTTCGAATATTATTACTGTAAATCACGAACACACTGTGTGACGGAGCTGCCGTAACACGTGCATAATTTATTATACGAGTATATTCCGTTATTCATTTATCATTTAACAGATCAGTCCGTATTGTTATTATTATTATAATTATATAAATACACAAGCGCACAAGAACGAGTAAAACAAACACGACCAACGCTAGCGGGGGAGAAATGTGATTACGTAGGTAATGATTTATTTAAAACAAGATAGACATGCAGCCAGTGTGGTTATAATGAAGTACACACACACATACACAGAGCGACATATTGTGCCCGCTCGTTGCATGGCGGAATGTTATTATTCAACCACGAAAGTCAAATGTAAATAAACTAAAACAGTGTTTTTCAATTTAAACTGTGGACAACACACGACTGAGTGAGTGAGTGAGGCAGGATATCGCGTGTTGTCGCTGGTAATTCGTAATGTAAACACAGCACTGAAAGGTTGATACCCTACAGTTTGATAATTACTAACTATATGCAAGTGTATGTACGTAGATGTGAATGTGTGAAGTATAGGGTGTATTCAATCTAACCTCCCTCTCCCTCCCTACAACATGTATCAGTTGTTGCAAACATGCTAAATGTCGTATCGTTAATTCCCAGTGCGGGAGGTACTTTTTTTACCAACGGGTTCGACCACAAACTTTACTAACAGTTATTAATATTTCATATAGCCCATGAGCCCAGGACTCACATTTCCCCCAGAGACGTTAGTTCAATGTGGACGTTGCAGCCCATTAGATGTTGGTAAGTTGTAGGCATAACAGTTATCTAGAATCGTCTTCTGCTGGGACAATTGTCCACTGGCTATATATCTGCAAGTGTATCTGAATAACTGGAGTACAGAATAACTGTACATATATGTGTGTATGCGTGTATACGGTTATTATACGATATAAATTATGCAGAATACGACAATGCCCTCTCCGTTCCTTTTATTCTTTTTTCATCTCTGCGGAATATGACAGGCATATTACAACAGAAATATGTAAGTTTCATATTCCTTAGGAGCTTAAACTTGTTCCGTGAATTTGAATTGGTAATGCGCCTTATGGTAAAGAGAATACGTGTTACATTTCCATAAAATTTACAGTCGTATGTTGCCTGTCTGTATAGTGGTAGTGTTCTAGTATATGTACGATGAATGGTGGAAGGGAAGAGCACGGCACGTCTGTATGTTCGCCAACTCGCGACTTTACCCCTTCCAACAGTGTTATTAACGAGTCGCTATTTAATTATTTGCAAAATATATGCATACATACTGCGTATAATACATGGGCGAAATCCAACTTCCTACGAACTCTTATCTAACAATCGTGAGTGTTCCTTTTTTTCTTTCACACCGGCAGCACCATTTCAACTGAACAACATTCTTCATGCAGGTACTGATTTATATTTTCACTGACCTCGTCTACAACGTTCTATTATGTATTTCTCTTGTATTTTCATTTCTTTCCCTTGTTCTGCCAGTCGTCACTACTACATCTACAATTACACGTGGACTTGATTAAATTTCTAAATGTTCCGTAGCCGTGTGGGTGTGTGTGTGTGTGCTGTATGTATTCCTTAGATACATCTACAGTCAGGTAAGTACTGATTGCTATGGGTATTATTCGAATCCCCAAGATAAACATTACCGCCCAGTATATTGTGAAATTGATGAAGCTAATTACTATTTAATACACGAATGCATGTGAGTTGGTGTGTGTATACGTAACTAATCGTAAAACGGTCAACACACCAGCCGGACCAATTAATTATTAGTTAGTGTGCGTCAGTTTGGGAATCTTATATTATATGGGATACACGCAACTTGTGGGTATAATACATGTGCAGGAATAGACCAAATGGTTCGTGGCAGGGACCTGGGGCCTAGTAGCAGGCCCGGGTAGACTTTGTAATTTAATTACTTTGCCACACTGCGAAACCTTGATTGCATTGGCGACATTCTGATCCCCCCTAATCCAACACCAGCTATGCATGAATGCATAGCATAGCATTGTACAGTGTAGTAAGTAAACATACGCACACTTACACCAATATACGACCACATACATGTATATGTACTAGTTGTGTAATGTAAGTGTGTGTGTGTGTATGTACACATGTATATATAGGGTACACATTGAATCAGCACTGTACAACATTGGTTGCATGTGACGACTATAAATGCACTATTGGCACACATACATACATACAGAGATACATACGCACACACACTTCTCCGTTTACTAAACTGTTCTCACAAGAGTTTTAGAGAAATGAAAGAGTACTACGATGCTATATATCATAAATTCAAGTAACCATTTAGCAAACAAGCGACAAGATCTTAAGCCTCAGATTACAGGGGTAATTTGAAATAAATTTCTGAGTGAGTTTATCTTGACAGAATCTTATTCCAATTTCCTGAATGGCCTCTTCTTCAAACTGTGAGGTCGCGGTGCACGCAACTTTGGCACATCGAGTCATCCTGCCAGCCAGCCAGCCAGCACAGTAGGAGTAACGGATAAATGAAATTCACCGTCATAGCTTAACGAACGAACAGAGCACGGGCCAGCAACGGAACAGGAACGGACGGACGTTCGAATCATTAGCCGTTGTTTCCGGTTGCTCGGCAGCCATCTAACTAACAGCTAACAACCCATCTCCACTACACTCAGTTAAGTTAAGTTAAGCGAGCGAGCGATATACACGTATACCTCTCTACAAATCCACATAGCACTACTACCACAACAATATCACACTATCTGTGAAGTTGCGGTCATATTTAATTTAGTAAACGGAACAGCCAAGAATGGAGGTTGGCGAAAGGCACATCCATCCGTCTTTCTACCCACATAAGGACACAACGAGAAGGTCAAGGATCACATTGAGTGTGTGGCTACGGTGTACGTTGACGATTGTTAAATAAGAGATTCTAATACTTTATTCACCATGATATGATTACGTGATAAGACTTGTCTCCAAATATTTGGTCGTTCAGAAGCCATTGCAGAATTTCAGATCTCCATTCTCATTGATTTTTGATGCGTTCAGATAGCTGAACTATGGTGTCTGACTACTAATCGTAAAGTCATACGGAGGATGGGGGGCTTGGTTTAAATTTAAATTCGTATCAGCAAGAGAGCATTGGCATATTTAAAATATATGGAATGAGTAATTGGAATTTTCTGTTTGTGGAGAGAGCTAAAGTGGTAAGGAGATTGGATATCTTTGCATCTATAACTTTTCATCAAACTCTGATGACGATTTCAAACCACGTACGTCGGATACAGAAATGATTTGACAACGAGCTAGGTACGTACGTAGGTATAGTGTATCCATAGATATAAGAACTTGACTAAACGCAGCATGCTATTAACAGAGGATTATCCCAAATTATACGACACAGTAAATGAATAAAAAGCAGAGCTGTATTCAGAAATTTATAAATACATTTTGAAAAATAACAACAAAAATATGATATACATCTTAACAATAATAATACAAATTAACATAAATAAATGTAATATTCAATAAATTATTATTACGTCTTAATTATAGACAAAATGTCTCTTGTCTTTCCCGCTAAGAGCATTACAAATGTACCTGAATACCGCCACTACTAGTAGTTTATGGCCTCTCCTGCTGTGAAGGGTACCACCCTACCTATTAAGGAATCATGTCAAGTTCTTATATCTATGGATAGACTATACGAGTGACTTGTATGTGTTGTCTGTTAGTTGGCAGGCAGGCTGGATGACTAGTTGGCTGCTGCAAGGATCAACGTTGGCAAAAGGAAACCGTTGTGTGGATGTTTGTGTAGAAGCAGGCAGAATTCACGAGGTGACAATTGCTCGTAGACGCGTGACGTAATGCGATAACAGAAACAGAGTAGGCTGACAGAGAGAGCAAGAGAGTGAGCGAAGAGTAAAGTGTCCCCATCGCCCGATAGTGCTGCTGCGTATACCTACAACAGATATATTTACGTGTATATATGTATGTGTGTACGTTTGCTTTTCTACTAGCTTCACTACAGAACGAGAGAAAGAGTCAGAAAGGAAGACGTTACTAACATGATGAAAAACTGACACGGGATGTCGCCGGGGATTAGACACGAAAGGAGCCCGCGAGCAATAACTGTAAAGTGGGTTCCCACGGGAACACCGAGCCAGCAACCGGGGATGACGCACGTACCCACTCGACAAGCAAAAATTTCACCATGTCACGCGAAATTTCTATCTATCCTGTATTATAGTAGCAGGAGCAGTAGAAGTGGAAGATAGACGACGTAACAATTTAACATTGATTGCTGACCGTGCTAGTGTATGCTATACAATATTATACAAACGATGAACCCTCGGATCTGGCTCCATATTTACATGTATGTGTGTGTTGACTATGTTTGTGAAACTGTCCATCCGGGTGGAAAACATCGATTACTCTTTTGATTCCGGTTCCGCGATGATTGAACATTTCATGCATAATTTGTTCAAAGGTCAAGTCTCTAATACGCTCAAGCGTGATGAATAATAAAACGTTACCAGTTGATGGGTGGCACGTTCCAGTTCACTCAGCCAAGCCAGCTAGCTAGCTGTTCTTTATTGAAACTTGTGTGAAAAATCAAACATCACAAGGGCAGCAGCAGAGTTAGCAGCTGCCGCTACCGCTAAGGGTAAAAACACCAAAGGCAAATGTGGCAGTGAAAGCATCCATAGAGTTCGTGGTTGGCCTGGCCGTAGTTAGCGGAAAGATTTCCATTCATTCAAGTAGCCTCACAGTACAATGCGACGTAATTAATATTAAAATATAATTAAGGAACTATGAAACTTCTTATATAAGCGAGTTATGACATTCATCGCAGTGGAACACACAAAGAAAATTAATTTATGAGATCAAAAAGAATCTGACGTCAGCGCTCGGTACAATCTCACTGGGCTCACTGGGATTTATAATTGCAATAATAACATGTCATTGTGGGAGGCAGATAAAGGAATATACAAGGATCACTGACAGCAGCAGTCATGGAAAAAAGATGACGGTAACGCTGTACATTATTGTAAATGGTAAGAATTGCAAATTCCAGTAATAATTTATTTCTACTTAATGAAATACATTCTGGTAGAAGTTTGTGCTTCGTTTTTCTTATTTTATATCGCTTTGATGTCTCCATATCTTTGCTCTCATAATTTCCTTCAATCTTTCGTTTCAGTTAGAAAAATGAAAATACGGTTGAAACAAAGGCACAGTACTAACTGCTGAAATGGAAATACAGCCTACTAATTTATTCTTTATCATTACCAAGCTCAACTCAGCAGGGATGGGTAGTAAGTACAGGGTAATTTAATTTTCAAACACACATTTTGCGTGCCAAATTGTTTAATGTAGATCTTGACTTGATTAGGTTATTGGCTGTAAATAAATGTGACGGTGTCACATGCTGTCAGCAATCATGAACTTGGTGCTAGTGTAGTAGTAATAGGAGCACTATGTAGAATCCGTGACGAATTTCATTTCATTATGTGCTAAAGTGTGATACTTGCATCACAACCATCAATGTTAATAAGACGGGGTGCACATTCACATCTCCCTAGCTAGTAGCTCACCAGCCAGTGGCGCGCACGTACCCTGTTAGAACGGGGGACCAGGCCAAATATCTTGTTCCATTTAAATAAAGGTCGTTGTGCCGTGGCGAGTAGTCGCAACAGAACGGAGATACGGATCTTCAATTCCAATAGAACTCGGCCGTTAAGGAGACAATGGCAAGAATGCTGCAGTCGATTCTCTGTTAAAGATGAAATCCAAATATCACGACTGCATTGTACATTTTGTTGGCGTGGAGTATCTGCAGAGACTGAGAACGTTTACGTTTAGAGAAATGGAATGTGAATATATACATGGAGATTCACGGTGTAACTGTATGAATGTAGAATAGAACTACTATGATTCGAGAATACTTGTAATGAAAGTTGGACCATATTGTATCTGGTCGGCGCCACTGGCACGGGTAATAATATAGTTTAGTGTACGAGAGTTGAGCGCGGGAGATATTTTATCACCAGGTGAATTCCCCGTCAGCTCGTCTGTTTAAGTAACTTGTTTCTTTCATGAACATCAAGTGGTTTACGTCGTCACACGGATGCACTGTCGTTGTACGCTTTGTGACATTTACTAGTGACTATAACACATTTCTGCTTGATGATTTTATTTGCAAATATTTCACTAGCTTCAACCTTCAACTAGACACGCTACTATGTATGTCGCAACCAACATAAATGAATAGAATGTACCGTACTTGCATGTTGGAGTCCGTCGTGAGTTTGTGGACAAACCAATATATGATTACAAATATAACTATGTACCTAGGTAGAAGGGTAGAACGCGTGTTCGGAGAATTGTTTATTCTATTATAATGCTTACACTATTTCAAGTATAGATCCCCCAAATACTCCATCACCTTGAACGACCTCTAGCAAAAGAAAGCAAGCAAGCAAGTAGAACAGAGAAGAATAAGCAAAGAGATGAGAGAATAAATAAAAGAGAAGATGAAAGCAAAAAGAAATAAAAAGGACCGAATTGCGACGGTAATAGAAAACGTTGGAGCTACGTATATATGTATGTATGCATGTTGCAAACACACAGACATATACACACAAATATGTGATATCGCCTACATTATCTGTAATGTTTGTTATAAGTACCTAGTACCTACATATTAAATTAAAGTAATTTCTTCATAATTTTACCCTCGGATAATTATCTGTTATATTATTAATGAATATGTATCATAAAGTGAGTTTGAGAATGGAAATGTAGTTATGATATATGATGATTGTATAGCTGATATGAATATGTAGTATATGTTGGTTTCGTGTGGGTGCGCACACATAAAAGTTTAATGGATTATAATGAATGTTAATGAAGTAATTTCTATCAAATGTCGAGCAATTAATGTTTACGACTTTTCTATCAATGTACACATCCGGTTCAGGCACGAATGAATAAAATACTATCGATTCAGGGCAGGCCGTGACTTGCCTTTAAAACTCTACCCACTTATATAATGTGCTTTATTTGTTTCAAAATTATTTAGTAGACGTGGGGCAGTTGGTGCTAGCGATGCGAAAATGTCAAATGACAAACAAACACAAAAAACATTTAAAATATGCAAAACTTCAATATGCGATTTTATTTATTTTAAACAGATTGTAATTTTTAAGCGATATAAAAAACGCAGTTGCACCAACGACATTTTAATTTAAATCGTAATTAAAACGAACAATTTTAAATAGAAAATTTGACAGCAATATTTTATTTGGAATATGAGTAAATATTCTGATTCGGCATTGTTTATTTTTGAATCACAATTAAAATATTCGAGGTTAGCAACAATCTGCTGATCAACGTTGTATGTATGTATGTACATATACTTCTAGCTCAGTTGTCAACAATCTTCCTTCAGGTAGCAAGCTTGTTCATCAACTATGAATTTGCATAAACTGTTATTGCTATATTTAGATCATCAATCAATTTGCAGACGACTGCTAACTGAATATAGGTCATATATTTATGAGCATAGAATCTTGAATCCTTACTTACGGTCGCTGTTCCCCACATGAACACATTCAAATACTGAAATGTATTTGTAAATTATCTTTCGTAAATCCCGTATTTCATTATTCACAAGTCGTGTCACATGTGAATGGATATCAGGTCTTGCCACTTTTTCTTTAGACTACATACATATATCAGTAATCCATTGGTACAGAGTATGATTCAATTATTGTAATGTAACTGTCAGGGCTGTGGTATTAGAATTTAAATAAATCCCAGAGATTGTCGTAGAACTTCTGAACAACCATTGTACATCTATTGTAAATTCCCTAGTACAAGTCTGGCAGTAATAAATAATTAAAAATACGTCATGTATAGTCTATCCATAGATATAAGAACTTGACATGATTCCTTAATAGGTAGGGTGGTACCCTTCACAGCAGGAGAGGCCATAAACTACTAGTAGTGGCGGTATTCAGGTACATTTGTAATGCTCTTAGCGGGAAAGACAAGAGACATTTTGTCTATAATTAAGACGTAATAATAATTTATTGAATATTACATTTATTTATGTTAATTTGTATTATTATTGTTAAGATGTATATCATATTTTTGTTGTTATTTTTCAAAATGTATTTATAAATTTCTGAATACAGCTCTGCTTTTTATTCATTTACTGTGTCGTATAATTTGGGATAATCCTCTGTTAATAGCATGCTGCGTTTAGTCAAGTTCTTATATCTATGGATACACTATACCACTTGGCAGCGTGGTGTACCAGTTGTATATATGTATGTACGTATGGTTTACCAATTATTGTAGTTTTTCTGACCGATAAATCTTTTTCGTTTTTGTTCCGCGCTGTTGGCGCGTTGGTGAATAAAAAGAAGAGTAATGTAGGATAGGGCAGTGCTAGGGGGCGGGGGTTAGGTAAGTGTAACAGATGCTGACCGACCTGCCAGGGTGAATGGTTGTATTCATTGTATGTTATAACGTATGTTGGGCGCGTGCAGTGATTCTAATTGAGAAACCGGCAGCGCTGGAACTCTGCCTGCCTGGATCCTGTATGCGAGTCAGGACGTTTCCAGGGGAACAGCCTTCGTTAGTTAGTAACAGGAAACGTTACAGACCTACGATATATACACAAACACACGTGTATTTATATATATATATATATATATATATATATATATATTGCGTGAGAGAGAAGAGGGTAGACAGGAATATTTAATATAGATGTGTGTTGACACACACACATCTTCTTTAACTAGTATTCATTCACAGAGTTACTAGAGCTCTATGTACGTATATGTGTATTACCCAAGTTGTTGTTGTATAAACGATGCCATTTATAAAGATGTTAAATCCTAATTTCCATTCCGGTTAACTCGTGTACTATGGTAAATATGCGTCCCATGAACCGTCGGTTTCGTTTCTAATGTATTTTAAACAACCCCCTCGATGTTACATTTGTTATATCTCTTGCTACCTCTGTCCTTACCACTACCCGCTCCCCCACTCTTGGTCCGTATTTAACCCTTAACTCTATCGCACACTAAGCAGCGTACATAACCTATTTCAAATCCCGAAAGCTATATTACATGTATCTGTTATGTATATGAAAAACATTCAACGCACATATACCTAAATGTAGGTTCAAGTCAGTTAGAGAGAAAGTGAGATAAGTACAGTTTATATAATTTATCAATATCAAAACCTGCCAAGCGAGTTATGCTTATACAGTTTCATTCCCCTATAGGGATCAATAATAAAAAAAAAATGCTGAGGAAGTAAATTTAAAAACGATATGGACCGGTATGTTCACGTGTCATTGCTGTTAAACTCGGCGAGAAGTTGTAACTAAGGCGACCAGAAGTTCTGCTTTCAAGACATATCAGGACAATTTATTCCATATTGATAATAAAAAAATAATTGATTTAATAATAGTTATTTATGTACCAAGGGTGCTGACGATGATTATGCAACGAGGGTGACGATGTTCCCAGGTTTAAGTATGTCACCCGATGGGCATAATCATCTAGTAACACCCGTGCTGCATATAAGACTTTATATTACACTTTCCCATTATTTTTATCAAAAATAAATTGCCCGTGACAGTTCAAAATAATTACGACATATGCGTTGCCAAGGACTTTGATTTTTATTTATTTACCCATTAAATTGGTTTATTTTTGAAAATCTCGTCGACTGCATTATGTGTTTTTAATGATATGTCAGAAGATATTTTAACCAGAGCGAAGAAATATATTGAAGATTTATTACCCACAAAATCGAAGGCAATTTATGAAAAAGAAGAAAAAAAAAAATTTGTTGATTGGAGGTTGGAAAATACAGTTAATGATTAGCGAGTGTAAAAGTCATTATGCCCGCTCATTATGCCCTATGCTAGTTTCCATATTTCGTATCGAAAGTGAAAATACTAATATCAGACAAGTGTAATGTAAAAGAATAAACAATATTATAAAAGTAATGGTACCGAACTGGGAGGTTTTTGATTCGGTTTACTTCACCATTTACGGTGAAGAGGGACATTAATTTTCTCTTTCAGATAAGTAGTTCATTTATCCAAAAGTAATGATATTGTGTGGAAAGATTAGTTTCATCCCAGTATGTATGAGTAACAAGCACAATTAGTATTCGTAAAAAAGAAAATATTGTCCGTGTTAACTGTTTGCTTATCACTAGCATACTAAGATCAAAACAAACACTACCGAATACATGTTACAGTGTTTATGTTATAACATTGGTAAGCAAAGTAATACCGATAGATAACGGTATCACCGATATTGTTGATTTTCATCAAGGGTAGAAGTAAAATTGCTGTACACGAACCGGTGCATATTGTCGTTCCAATAAAAAATATCTGTATGTAGATGTGTTCATTTTGTGTAATTGGTATTCGATAATAAACAGTGGATTCATCTGGAAGATTGCTATGCCGGATACATGTGCGTGTATGTGCATTTATAACGCTGATTGAAATGATTGTTTTCATTCATCATACTTATCTATGAAACAGTGTAAATCATGATCCGGATATCGGAAGTGCAGTTAAACATGAAATACAATGTCCACATAGTGGTGGTGCATCTATTACAAAACAATCGCATATACCAACATACACACACATACTCACAGAGTTCGGTAGAGAGAGAGAGAGAGAGAGAGAGAAAGAGAGAGAGAGAAAGAGAGTCAATTGCAAAATACACTCATGTGAATGAAAATATTTACAGTGCCATTAGGTACGAACCCGCAGTATGTTTGTTTGTTATGTACATATATACGTACACGTATATAGAATCCCTCTAGTTCTCTGTAGCCGCTTGATCAGAAACATAAACGTCCATTGTTGTTCTACTTCTTCCACTGCTACAGACAGAAAACATAACTAGGACAATATCAAAATGATCATTATTATTTCTACGTACATATCGTACATACAATTGTATTTACGGAAGGAAGATCTAAACGTTTTTACTTTACTTTTCAAATATCTCTACGGCAAACGTAAAATACGCGATTTTATCACCTTGGTTTTGAATGAATTTGTAAAAGGATCGACCTGAAATTGCATCGGGATCAACCAGTCACTTAACATTATTACGCCGGAATAAATTCTTTCCGTCCATTCACAAACGGCCGCATTAATGCCGAGCGACTTTACAAGGGCTTATATTTGATCCACGATTACAATCGACAATATCGAAGTGGAATTACATTACTGATCTACAAATGCAATATCATTAACACACAGCAAGATTAATTATTTTTCCATCGTGGAAAGCTGTACAAATTGTAGAAATGTGTACGTGGGAACGAGATGCTTTCAGAAACCCATGTAGACAACAGAAGTGTATCCTTGTATTGGATAATCAATTCGGCTGATTAGTGTTAAGAGTGACAAGCGTAATACAAGCGAATGATAATGGTGGTTGGTTGCACGTTGGCGATATACACACAGCACGGAGATAGAGTGAGACAGCGGTTAGATGGACGTGCCGACGAGCCGAGTATAGTAGAACTGGTGGTACATGGAGAGAAGCGGTTCGTGGGTTAAAGTGACTCTATTAAGGTTCAGTTGTGCGGAATTCCGTTATCAGCGACACTCAGGACAAAGATTGGACTCGTGCTCCGTTGCGTTGTGCAAATAGTTATTCTTTTGTACAGGAAATAAAAGTACATCGCGCAGAAAATGGAAGCGAAATGGCCGGACCGCGTCTCGCTCGTCCTACAGTTATGTCCGTTCGTTCGTCCGACCGTCCCGAGGCCGGAGCCGAGATGAATAACACCGCTTTCATGTAATATCTTCCACTACTGTATGAGTGTGGGAAGGTGCGTTCACCCGTACAAATGTGTTTCAACCGTACGTACGTACGTACGTACATATACAGTGTCCTTCATGTTATCCTTTCCACCGTACATAATATACAGGCTCCACTGCTAAATCACTCGAAATAAAACTCAAACATTATATTATTCTCTCTATCCCGTGCCAGTTGCAATATAAAATATTATATTACAATATGTACGTACAGTATATGCTACGTTTATATTGTCATCATTTTATATATTCGTTTGATGAAATACCCCCGGAGCGATGAACAAAGAATTGCCCTTGAAGTTACTGGATGCTTCTCTCCAATGAATTCTTTAATTAAATATTCTGTTATTCTTGCAGGAGAAATGTACCAGTTTATGTGTATGAAATATCTGTTTAAATATTTACCAGAGGGATTCTAGCAGTTTCTTTTCCTGCAATGCAATGCAATGCATTCTGTGTATGTATTTATGTTCGTAGCTATATTCAGAATATAATATAACAAATAACCGACCGAACGACCGAAGTGAACTTTGAGACTAGTACATTTTCTTCTCCGTACAAAATACTTTAATGAATTTCATGAGGTCTCTGTGAAGAATACACTGGCTAATGAGACAAGTAGTACAGTTGAGGAACAAGAGGTCGAATCAGAGTTCGGGTAGAAGGGGAGTTGCTTACATAATGAGCGTTGCTTGGCTTGTGTTTGTGTGGCGTGTTCACTGGTACTGGTACTGGTACTAGTTACTGGTGATGGTGTAGTGTGCCACTGCCGCCCCCAAGCTCTGATTTACACTCGGAACCTGATGCTTTCGGGACATGTCCTCATGCATAATTCACACGGCCGTAATTTCATCTCGTGTTTGAGAATCTCCCCGAACACGCGTACGCGTCAACGGTCAAATGTATCGATGAATATTTAAATTGAACGTGCGGTAATTAGTCATCGATTGCCTTTTAATTGCTCGTGCATATCACCGACACAAATATACAAACCCACATATACACATCGCATCGCATGTACATATATGTAGATTAGTTTATAGAAGATCTATAATGATTTAGATTGGATGCTAGCTTCTGTTCCATGTGTAATCATATCGTGTAATCATTATACAAATATGTATATTATATACCATTGAATGTTATATGGTATATTGAACTTATTTATGGGTTGGATTCTACTGTTAAATATAAAGTCTGATGTTGCAATTAGGCCGCAAGGAAATTAATATCCACGTTGTTAGTGAACTAATGATGGTGATCTTTGCTCTCTATTCTATGTAAAGGTGAGCAGTTCAGTTCATTCGACTAAGATTGCAGAAATAAACTTCAAGGCCTACCAGTCTGGGCAGCTTACGATGTTCACGTGTCCTATATATAGGTTATACATACTTCAATAGATTATTGTTTGTAAGGAATAATAGGTAGGTAGGGTAGCTAGTGTAGGCAACTTTGACATGAACTGGAATATTTGATGTTCTCGCTCCATAGTCGTGCTGGGTCAGTGGGCGGACACAAAGCTATTATTAATTTCCGTAGAGGACAATCGTCCACGTCTCCCCCTGCCGCCGTCACTGTTCTGATTGTAATTTTTCCTTCCTTTGCTGCACAGGTTGGGAGTTGGCGACGTTAGGAAACGGAAGTAAATCAATAGCTTGAAAGCAGTAGCAGGCAGCAGTAGCAGTAGCAGGTAATCGCATGAGAATTACAAGATTATCGTAAGTGAAATTAGTTGATCCCAAACCTGATCGCCCGGAGCCATGTAATAACCCCGGCCGAACCATGTCCAAGCAGAGTTTGTAATATTTACTTACAAGTATGTAGTAGAGTTCTGCTGATATGGGTGGGTAATAACGGTAGCTAGGTTACCCCTCTGGACACATAAAACATTTACACATTCCCTCGCGAATACTGCGCTCATTGTTAGATGAGATTATTATAATAATAATAATAATAATACACTCGCCGTTATATTTTCTCTACGGTGATCCCCCGGTACACCGATATTATTCTGGAATATTGATGCGTTGTTGTTTAGTTTCAATTTTAAAAACACCAAGGCCCGTCCCTTATCGTTGTACGTGTAACTGTTCGGCGTGGATCAGCTTAGAAAGTTTTCGGATGAATCCCTTCTAGAAACAATTTTTCTTCACACTGGATGGCGAAGTTGCTTAAGCTTGGGCAAGTAAGTGAGTGAGTGTGTTGTGTTGTGGTATTAACGATGTATGGGATAGTGTAAAACCTCATGTATAATCATCGCAGCACACACACCACTGGCACAGGTTCAAATCACGCTTTTAGCAAAATTTACATAGCGCTAAATCATTACCATAAGTTCTACGCGTATTCTCCAGTTTGGAATTCTGATGGTATCACTAGATAATACCAGAATGAGCTGTCACCAGTCTATAAATATTACATATATACATGAAACAATGAAAGGAATATATATATATATATATATATATATATATATATATATATATATATACAGTGCGAATAATGTAAGGCTATACATTGGCAACTTTATTTTAGCGTTAATCAATTTGCCCATGCTAGTATCAACTCGTTGAATAATTTAAAATTAGACATAGGGCATTTACTTAATGTTACCATGGTGATACCATACAAAAACTCCAATTTATTATGGTTGAATAATGTAAAATTAGACACTAGTCCACAGACTACTATATTTATTTAAATCATTTACAGAATTTATTCCAATATTTTATTAAATCTATTACATGTTATTGAATTAAAAGTACACTTCAAGAACTGAAATTGCAATTGGTATCAGTACATTTCCAAAATCACTTGGGGGGTGATAACTAAATTTGCCATCGTTTGATGACATGTGATAGGCCCTGCCCGGGAATTCAAAGCTGAAATAATCAGAAAGACGCCCCTTCTAAATACCAGGAATACATCTTAAACTTTTCTTCTGTGATGTACATTTTTTGCACTAATTATTACGCAAACTCGTGAGATATCAGTAACACAATATTGAAAACAGTGACATTTACCAAAACAAACGTCATTGTAATTTCAGTTGTTACTGACATGGGCAAATTGATTAAAGCTAAAATAAAGTCGCCAATGTATAGTCTTACGTTATTCGCACTGTATATATATATATATATATATATATATATATATATATATATATATATATATATATATATATTGCACGAAACAAACATATTGGAATCACGGATAATATTATCAATCGGATATTGTTATCATTTTCGCGAAGAACTACATTAAAAAAATGTCGTTTATAGTATCATGATTGGTTTATGTTATCAATTTTTTCTTAGGATTGTTTTCATCCCGAGCGATTTTAAAAGCAACATTACAATAAAGTAGAAATTTCATTGTCTAGTTTTTTGTATTATGCCAGGCAGGTTGGCAGTAAACACGGATAAACTCGGAAAATGGATTTATATGATCTTAACTAAGTTTTGAGGCACGACCTCCTAATCTGTCATTAAAATATAGTATTTCAAAATTGATTTACGCATTATATAATATCTAGCGCTACAATTGTCGGATTGATAAAAAAAATTTGTTGACATGTTTGTTAACCTATCTTTGACGGTTGTCTCAATTTGCAGCCATATTAGAGATGTATTAGATTTTACAGCCAGTTAAACAAGATGTGTTTTTATATGGTCGGCGATTTTTAAAAATTTTCACAATTAGAAAATAATAGGCAGAAATCAAGTGTTGTAAAGTAGTGGAAATGCTGTAAAAGTCATTTGATAAAGTGAGTGTGAATGAACGAGCGATTTATAATTGGTATAAACCCTTTCAAGATGGCCGTGAATCAGTTGAAGATTACGATAGAGTTGGGAGACCCAGAACTTGAATCACGGGGGACGAATAGTTTTTGATAACCGTCGAATTACAATTAGAGAGGTTGGTGAAGTTGATATATCGTATGAATCATGCGGAGAAATATTTAGCAACATTCTGGGCATGAGGCGAGTGGCAGCAAATCACCAGCTCACACTTTGTTGCTTGTTCAGGATTGTCTGTCAAAAAATAGCACTGTGATGATATCGCAGCCGCCCTAATCCACCAGATTTGGCCCCACGTGACTGTTTTCTCTTCCCAAAGATGAAAGCAACAATGAAAAGAAAAGTTACGCCCGTTGATGAATTAAAAACAAAATCGTGAGCACATATGTATATTGTTACACAAATTCTAAAACATTTACCTACCTTCAACAGAGAATAAATGGTACATTTCTTACGAATGAAGTGTACTTGTATGCTGATCGGATTCTTTTTGCTTTGTTACATACTGGCGAAAACTTTTTCATTTCTTTTACACTTGTGCATGTGCTTACATGCCGGAACTAAATCCAGAACGATTTATTATGGAATAGATGCGATCAGGAAAAAACTTTAACACAAACTGTACTATGTAGTAGGTAGATGGTTGTGGGGTGGCATGCTGTGTGATGTAGAATGCATCGGCATGTGTCCTGGACGCGGCACAATGTTGGATGGCAGGGGGTTGATGTATGTATGTGTAAATGGATAACTTCATTCCCAATTCGGTATTTACACGTTTAATAATTGGTTTATAGCACGGCGGGGTGCACATGTCACCCGTAAATATTCGATTTCCTTCTGTGCCGCTGCTGGCGATGGCAGCAATACAATGTTGGAATCTTATTTGCATGTTAATTGCCGGTAATTTCGGGGAGAAACTTCACTCCCACGGAACAACTATGTACGTACGTTATACCGTTAAATTGTTTGTTTCCAATTAAAGAGTTTTGCCGGATGCGCTCCAAGGCAACAGTTGTAGGAATCTCTCTGGGTCGGAGGTTAAATTGAATTTTCATACACACACAGATACACCGGGTCTTGTGTGATGTTCTTGTGAACTTTCAAGTACTACGTATCTCTCTTTCACCTCGCCACCACCATCATTGCTGTTGCTGCTACTGCTACTGCTGTTCTGATGTGCGAAAACTTTAACCATATTTTTCGATAAGCAAAGTTTTCAAACCTAATACAATTTCATACGTATATGATCCTTTTTATGTTGCTGTCGGAGCCAAGCCGTCACGGAGATTCTTTTGTAAGTATTAATGAAAAGCAGAACAACAACAGCAGCAGCAGCACCAGCAGCAGTAGCAGCACGACTACGACGACGTAAGCACACAACAACAAGCAAACAAGGGGAGCAAAGGCAAAACAGGCAGAGAATATTCCATGTAACGATGAACAGACAGACTGATGGAAAATTTGAAGGAAAACTCTGGTTGTGCTGAATGTGAAGTTAAAGTTCTCTAGAGCCAAGGTGCTGAGATGATGATGATCGTCTATGTATGTATGTATGTGTGTTCGTGTACGTGGTGTGTTTAAGATGACAAGCACGGGAGGATCTTGCCGCTGAAGACACAAGTCCGAGCGACATGCACGTACGAAGGCGGCAGGCGGACGGGTGGCACCTGCGACAGGTAATGAATAATTCGCGGAATCCGTGCCGGAGCGTCGCAACCGTGTGCCGCCGTTCACCGTCGCCGCCCTAGAGTCTCGTATATACGACGAGTGAGAGGCTGGTGTGCACAGAGAGGTCGGGGAGCAGCAGGGTCGAGCGGGCCACGGCGTTATTTAATTACACGGGCGCCCGGTGAATCCGTTATTACGGTAGCAGCCAGCAAGCAGCGGTACCATCACCACCACTAGTTCTAATAACAGTACTAGTAGTAGTAGTAATGTGAGACATTCCGATCTTACAGTATGTGTACACATACAGTGCGAATAATGTAAGGCTATACATTGGCAACTTTATTTTAGCGTTAATCAATTTGCCCATGCTAGTATCAACTCGTTGAATAATTTAAAATTAGACATAGGGCATTTACTTAATGTTACCATGGTGATATCATACAAAAACTCCAATTTATTATGGTTGAATAATGTAAAATTAGACACCAGTCCACAGACTACTATATTTATTTAAATCATTTACAGAATTTATTCCAATATTTTATTAAATCTATGACATGTTATTGAATTAAAAGTACACTTCAAGTACTGAAATTGTAATTGGTATCAGTACATTTCCAAAATCACTTGGGGGTGATAACTAAATTTGTCATCGTTTGATGACATGTGATGGGCCCTGCCCGGGAATTCAAAGCTGAAATAATCAGAAATTTCTCGCAAAGACGCCCCTTCTAAATACCAGGAATACATCTTAAACTTTTCTTCTGTGATGTACATTTTTTGCACTAATTATTACGCAAACTCGTGAGATATCAGTAACACAATATTGAAAATAGTGACATTTACCAAAACAAACGTCATTGTAATTTCAGTTGTTACTGACATGGGCAAATTGATTAAAGCTAAAATAAAGTCGCCAATGTATAGTCTTACGTTATTCGCACTGTATATGTATGTATGTGAGATAGTGTACACACACACACAGACATGCACACACGCGCATATATTCCAGATTAATAAAAACTCATGGCTGACTTTTCTACTACCACTGCTTACTGGTGCTGCCAATACTGGTACACATTGTGCTGTCCTTTCTCGTCTGCCACGGGGTCAAACATTAAAAGATTTAATTGACGAGTCACCACCGTGTGCGGTTAACTGACTAAAAGTACAAACCTATATCTAACCCCTCTGGTGAATGTATGTGTGTGTGTGTATGCCGGTGAGTGAGTGAGTGAGTGAGAGTTGGGACGGTTCTGCTCTGGTCTCCGGCATTGTTTTTATCAGAATATTAATCGGCGTAATAGCGAAAGGGTCGCACTGAATTCGCAATATCGCAAAATTGCGTTTTTATTACCAGCAGTTAAAATGCGCCGGGCCGATTAAAACATAAAAATGCACATTTCTCACAAGCAATAAGGCAAGCGCGCGTGAGACAAGGAAACGTGCGCGTGAGTTGGAACGTACGCACGCATGAACGAACGATCACTGTAATCAATCGTTTGTCCCTAGCACGGCGAGTAGTAGCAGTAGTTGTGCCTAATTACTCCGTAATACGTAGTGTTTGTTACCAAAGGTTGATATAGACATCAAGGTTGTTTGTCACACACGTACACTTACACGTACAAGAGAACATGTTTCTTCTACAGAATAATGTCCTTGTTATATTGACCTTCACTTATATACTCGTAAATACATGTACATGGGCGTATGACTTCACATTTGGTCTGACGTGTTGCTCTACTTCTATAAAAACTATATACCGGGTGTCAAGAAATGTGGGACATAGGGAATTAACATTGGCATTACTTCTGAACAATAGAATTTAGAGCAAAAGTGTAAATAAAATAAATTGTTCAGAATGAAAAACTGCATAATGTCATGTCATATTTAATGCTTAGATAAGTTTCTATAACGAGTAAATCAGTTTTGAAATACTACATTTTAATAACAGAGTAGGAGGTCGTGAAACAAAAACGCTATGTTTTGATTATTTGTTGTTGTAATAAACAAAAATACTTGCAATTTTTGTTCCATGACCTCCTAAACTGTCTTCAAAATGCAATATTTCAAACTTGATATACGCGATATTCAAACATCATATTATGCAGTTTTTAATTCTGAACAATTGTTTTACTTACACTATTGTTCAAAAGTATTCATAATATTTCTATATTTACAAGTTAATTCCCTATATCCCAGATTTCTTGGGACACCCGGTATGTTATGCTGGAGTGTGTACATGTATGAAGTGTTTTATTTGATACTGTACATTAGATTGTTGACAGTTATGAAAATTAGTTTGTATAATATTAGATTCATATAGTCATATAAATGGTGTGCGTGTATAATTTTCTCCATATCGATTAGAAAGGCTTATGAGAGGAATGCATGGCGAAACCGTCCCCGGATACACTTAATGTAGTTCCTTGTCGACGTTTAAACTGTAACAAAAGTGTAAAAGAATGTGGTCGTAGGTCGTCAAGTCGTCCTGTGCAAGGAGAGAGAGAGAGAGAGAAATGGTGGAAGAGTCGCTAGGGGACATGGACAGACGGACGGACTTGGCTTGTTCTCTCTCTCTCTCTCTCCGTCTCTCCATCTCTCACTTACTGACTTCACTCTGATGTTGTTTTGTTGTTGTGTAAGGAGGACTAACGGATGGAGTGTCGTCGTTGGTAGGTGACAATTGCGCAGAGACGCGTAATATAATGCAATAACAACGTGTCTCCAAGGAACGGCAGACATTTCCAGCGTGATGAGAACTTGACAAGGGCCATCCCACGGGACCGGAAATGGATAAAAGCGGCAAGCAATAACTATAAAGTAGGATCCTGTGGGACTTCCTGCTGTCCCAGTTCTTGCCACTGTAAAAAGAGTTGAAAAGTCGCGCGACAGTCGGCCACGACCGTGCTGCTGTTGGAAACCGGATGAAGGAATTTAAACGTACAAATCTGCTCATCACCACTACCACCACCACCACCAGCAGCAGCAGCAGTGTTACCAACCACGGCACGGTAACACTGCAGGCTCAGTGTTAGTACGAGGCCAAGGCGACGACGGCGCTGTGCTCGAGCTGGCAGTGATTTGTGACACGACACAATCACAAGTAGCACAAACTAAAGAGTTAAAATATTCAGATATATAGAAACTGACTGTATTGGTCCACTGTTTTAGCAATGGAAAAATATCGCTAACGTTCATAAAATACAGTAGTAAAATTGGTGAAAGGGGTATTTGATGGGGTAGTGTAGGTAATTCCCACAAGTGTCTCTCATTTTACAGCAAAATTTAAATTGGATAGTGGCAAACACCAGAGTACGATCGCCAATGGTACGGCCAAGCACATTTAACACAATAAATTTTTACGAGTCGGTTTATGAGTCATTTTAACTGCATTTCTCCTTTGATAGAAGCAAATAATAATACAATAAATTCTACAATACCCGCCAGTCGGACCAATAGCATTCCACCATTATGGTTGGAATCTTTAAACATTAGCGGCACCGTTCACTGACTTGGCTGGAAAGTTAGAAAGCATAAACAGTTCTACTATAATGGCTCATTTGCTCGTCAATAATTATGAGACGAGAACAGTTGCTTCCACGTTACTTCGTATGATGTGTTATCGCCAGTATTTATATATCTACAGTGAGTATTATCGTGGTACTATACTGTTCTAGTTGTTGAAAAGTAGGATACCAAAACTCAGATGCACAACCATCCAACAAACAAATAAACGTACAGTGAACACACGAGGACATATTTAAAAGATAAACATCTCGCATATATGATGTTTGGACTATATATTCATTCATCTGTGTACGTGTGCGTGATACAGACGCTGGTGTAATAATATCGCGCACAACACGATTCTTGCATTCGCTACTCGGCGGGGGAGCAGTGTATGTACTTGTACTGTATGTATCTTTGTTGGTGCGTCCGTAAACGAATATACACGTACGTAGAGCATTCTCGTATGCATGCACGTACGTGTGAGTATATATGTGTTTGGTGTGACGTCCGATGTCGTGACGTTATACATGTTTAAAGTAGAATGTTGTGCAGACTAGAGTAAATAAAACATGATATGCAGATACTCATTTGACTCACACACATACAGTGTGCGGCAGCAGTAGTAGTAGTGGCCGAGTTTTTTTTTTGTTTTTCTCTTTTTCATTTTGTTGACTGGAACAGAAATACACTGGATTAAATGGTGCGCGAATGTCGCATTTCGTTTCACTTCCAAATATTTCATGCACTGTTGAAATTATTGACACGCAATTTTTCCACATTGTCACCATTGTATTTTTTCCCAATACGCATACATGATTGTAATGTATTGTATGGACGGATGGATGTTTGTGTCCACACTCCGACATTATGGAATCAATAGGTATTAAGGGACTAGCAATAAAATGTATTTGTTATTATTACATTCTTTCAGCTGCTATTGGAAGTTGGATATTTTCCCTGAATGTGTATGTGTGTTCGACACATAATCATAATTTGTTTTTGTCACATTCACTTCTAGTGACAAACAAGTATAGTAGGGAACCAACATAACAAATATGATGTTCGGATAGCTCTGTTTGATTAATTAAAGTAATTCCTATTCGAAGGTCAATAGGGAAACTCTATTGATCTTTAATGTATGGTCATAGCCAAGGATAATGTTACATTTCGACTTAATTAAACACTATTTATGTTAGTCTGAAACTTGACAATTATTTACACTGAGGTTTTAACATGAAATTGTTGGCAATCAATCATGCCAATCATACTATGTGGCATAGAATAGTGTAAAATTAATGTATAGGGAAACTCTTAAAGTCAATGAAATGTATTCTAAAGTCAGATATTTTTCATTAGTTAATTTTCTAAGCTCCACTGCTTTAGTTTAGATTATTATATTACAGTTGTTAATTAGAGACGTGAGGAATTTTGGGAACTGCTACAAGAATCTGGTAGGGAAAGTTTTCACAGATGATGTTGCTTGGTGGATATACTCTTACAAGTTGGCATATTTAGATGAAACATATTTCAAACAACAAACTAGAAAGGGAGTCGAGTAGCAGCAGTAGCACACTGGTGTGATACTGTGTTTCTGTTATTTGCTGGTGGGAAAAGTTTTTAAAAAAACTGCAGCCATCAGAGCGCTGGGCGTGCGGCTGTTTCGTTCCATGAAGTATGAGTGCGGGATTTGAAGAAGTTTGCCGGATTCTCTTTCTCTGCGTGATAAAAAAAAAAACAAAGCAATGATAAAATAAGAGAGGCAATTTTCCTTCCAGAGCCGGACGATATGAGGGGCAAAATGCGCGACGACCTCAACGTACAATGTGTATCTATCTCATTCACCACCGTCACCACCACTCCCTACAGCAGTGTTCGGATGTGATACAATGAACGAACCAAGGAAGCAAGCAAGTAGAGCGATTGCTGAACTCTCGGGGTGCGCTTCAATTTCATCATCTAATGTTTATTTATATTTCGAGAGGAAGCATTTCATTTTCAACATCGTATCCATAGACTTTGCTAGGGTGAAGTACGGAGCGCGGAAGTATTCTTAAATGTACATCACATCCAAATACCTTTCACCAATATCCAATACACAAACGTACAGTGTAGGTTAGAAATCAATAGGTGTATTCAGGTGTGTGTGTGTGTGTGTGCGTGTGACACAATGCAGCAGTGGCAGTAGTCACTGAAGCCGCACGGTCATATGATTGAAAGTTCTGTCAGAAGCTGCGAGCTGATGGCACGTTAAAATTTAATGGTGCGGATTAGTAAAGATCCCTTGTAACCAAAGCTTAAAGTAGGTACCCGGTGTGTGGATGGAGCACATGGCAGGTCAGGGTAGAAGTGGTGTGGAGTCGGCGGTGTGGCAGAGGGATAGGAGGAGCATGGAAAAGTTATAGCTCTTTAGTTCCAGTGATCTTGGCACTTAAGGAAAAGACAATGGCCCGTATTCTAGCGGCATCTTCACCCACTCAGCAAAGGTGATCATAAACATAAAAACGATATTAAAAGTATCTGGTGGAAAAATTCGAATAATATATCATTTTATATAGATACATTTATACAAAGGTGTATATGAAATATTTGCTATGTCCCTTCACAAAACCCCGTATATATTCGAGTTGAAAATTACACAGTGTGTGTGAATTGTCACCCAGACTTGACCTGGATTTAAACCCTTGACTTGTCAATTAATAATTAATCATCAGCGCAACTAAGCCGACTAATTGGCCTGGATCAATTAATGGAAACTTTGACTATAATTCTTCACCAGAAATAATAGATGAACTTTTATATTATATTATATTGTACAGCGGAGATTCTTTTTTTTTTTCGTTATTTGAAAAGGTGACCTTTGACAGTGGAATCGCCGTGTTTTATATCTGGAAGTCCCTCAATAAATACTTGAAGATATAATAAGTTATTCATTACTTATTTAGTGCCTGAAGTCACGGTTCATACGAAATAAAAGAGAATCAAAAATCAATCTAATTAATAGGGACACTTGAGGACAAGTTTGAAAGGCAAGAAATTGTGTGGTATAAGGAGGAGAAATACTTGTAAATAATAAATTGGCTGATATTCAGCTGTTCGATACGGTTAAGATGTTGAGATGGAGATGGTTGGTATTAGTGGTGTGCGGATTTATTAGAAATTGTGGTTTACTGGTTTATGGGTTCAGACTTAGGTCGGAATCCTAAAATGAATTAAGTTTCAAGTACAAATGTGGGTCAGATCGGGCTGAACTTTGTGTGAAAATCTTATTCACAATCGTTCGCTGAAGTATTCAAAGTATATTCGTATAACGGCTGCTGTATTTTATTTCTAGTAGCGGTGGTGGAACGTAGTTTCCGAGCAGATTTACAAATCGTAATATGGAAAACTTTAACCATCGGCATAACATTCACAAAATTCCCATATTCCAACTTTGTAATTATATCCATTGAAGGATCCTAGAAAGGACAAGTTAAGACATTCCAGTTATTTGTGTTGTTTATTTTATCGTGAGTCTGACAGTCTGTTTTCTGCCGATTTTACTCACTCCCCACATCTGTATGTGCCAAGAGATCACTTGACACTCAAGGACTATACACAGTATGTCTTCTCCGTATATACAGCAACTAGGCGTGGTGACACAAATCACGTGTGGATTTGTACCAGTACGGCACTGGTACTGGAAGGCTATAAAACCCGTGTAGGTACGGTACTGATGTAGGACACCTCTCTAACTCTGCATGTTCGAGTATGGAATGAATCTGAATTGGTAATGTTGGCAGCAAAGCATTGCTTCTGTGCGAGCGTGTGCTTTGGGTACTATCACTACACTACTACTAGTAGTAGCAACGATATTCTTTGCATTTCCATAAAATTTGTTATCGTCTGTCGGCTGCCAAGGCCCAGACGGTCAGGCAGACCGCATTCGATTTTAAAATCGATAGCAACGTTTCCGATTGGCCGTCCGCGTTCACTTCCCATTCGGATATTAGAATTTCTATTCATTGCACTTTTCAACCTTCTGTGAATGCATATGTGTGTGTATGTATCTATGTATGTAGGTTAGGAACTGTAGTGGGTGTATGTGTGTCAGTGGTGTCTGTACATGTGTGTGTGGCCTCACTGCATCGCCCGACATACACGTGCAACGCATATCCAATGAGAATGGAACTCTCTTCACACAAATGGTCCTGCTGCTGCTGCCGCCGTTGCTGCTAATGCTGGTGCTACTTCGGTATTCTCACGCCGACCACCAATTCGCATCAATCACACGGAGCTTTCAGAATCATTACCAATTTTTAACAAATGCAACACGAAATATTACCACCGCACAAGTACATCATCATGTACATATAGACAGCTAGCTGTATGGATATTTGTGTGTGGATATTACAATTTATCATCATTCCTACATGTATACATACATACATATGTTATACTTTTGTATTATATAACCAAACAACGAATCTTGATGATAGAATCACGAGTTCACTGCTTGTTTCCAGCATAGAGAAGCAAATTTTAAACTTGTAAACACAGGAATCGTATTCCGATGTTGTCGCCAAGTTAGAGATGATTTTAAAATTAACATACCGCGAGTATGTAGAGTTCTGTGTACCTGAACGGAATAATAACCAAAGAAGACACGGTTACTTATCTGAAAATTAACTGAATATCACACGGTTCAACACTGAGAACGTGATATTTTCCTTTAATGTGTAGAATTCATTCTTATTATTCTATCCCTGAGAATTTGGAATACTGTATCTTACTTTAGTACAATATTTTTATGTAATAAATTATGTATGCAAGTTGGAAAGTCCGCAATTTAATTCCATGTACAATCTTACGTTTACTACATACCGTTATTGTGCAAGAGTACAAGTTTATACAAAGATAATATATTATCAGAAATTCAATCACTTATCTGTCACACTGCGCACACTCCCCCCTTCATTATATATGTGTTGTAATGTCGTCTGAATCGATTAATAATAGATTATTTTTGCTTTCATGTTATTACATTATGTTCTCCACGTCCAGGACAAAGCAGTACGGCGTTAATGTGTGCCTTCTGGCAGTCTGTGGCACGTTGTGCTGGCTGGACAGAAAATTGCTTATTATTTTAAGTGAAGGTAGACAAGTAGCCAATTTGCGCTATTAATTGGGGGGGACACTGCCGCTCTGAATATTCAGCCATCGATTATCGAATGTGCATTGATGCGGTAACTTAAACGAATTGAGTGTGAACTGAAATTTTCGCCAAGAAGGAGAAATGAATTATTTATAAAAACGATTCGATTAGTGGGCCATCGTGCAACGTAGCGGAAGAGAGAATCTATTCTGTAAAATGTAGATTAAATCATGTTAATTTACGAAGATTACCCAGTCTCTCGATACGCCTCTAGCACTTGAGATAAAAAAAAATAGAAAGTAAATATGTACTCTAGTTTGAAACAATATGACGTTGAGTTGCCAAAGAAGCAATAACTCACACACATAGTTGTATTAGTGATTGTACTGTACTGTTCTGGACGAATGATAAAAATGAATTATGCCCTGTGATACAATATAAGGTCCGTCTGGCAGAGGGGGTTTAGTGTTTCAGTTTCAGTGAAAGAAAAGTCCGAGAAATAAAGTCTGTCGGATATCAAGGCAAGCACAGAGGAAGGAAGGAAGTGATCCCAGCACATGGGGGTAGAATTTAATTTGCCAGCTGACCGCGTCCGAACTTTTGTCACTACCACACAAGCAGTACAGTTGAACCACACACACACACACACACACCTATACAACTACAAGTATATGTATGTGCAGTAGCTACAACATACGTACATACTGCACAGTCCGACAGGAGGGTCAAAGAGCGAAGGGAACCTAGAATAAATGACAAAAAGGTCAATCGTTGAATTGTTTTTGCAGATTTTTAATCAGAATCATAACGAGAGGCGGACCGTAGCGAATTTGCAATATCGCAAAACAGTGATTTATAATACGGCACGGTACGCTCATATATAACACTACGCACCAGCCAACAAACCAACGACGACAACAACAACAACAGAATAGAACGGTTACACACGGTGGGACCCGGGCCCGCCTAACGAAAATACGAAATTGCAAATTTCACGAAAACATTACTCGTTCATATATATTCCCCCCTTTTGGTCTCGGTGTTCAGCCACCGTCGTTGTACAGTATCAACCATCTCTCTCTCTCTCTCACACACACACACACACACATACAGTGGTATAAAAAGTCAGAATAAATATCTGAGTTAGCGTGTCATTTTTCATTCACAACTGGCTCTCAGAGTTTTGTGTGTGTGTGTGCGCGGGTGCGTGTGTGCAACATTATAACCCTAGTAGTAATGTCGACATCAAATACGAGAGTGCGGGGTGTAGCAGGAGTAGCGTCGAGGGTTGCACGATCACCACTACGACTACCAAGGGCCAGGGGTGTAGAAAGTGAGAACAATTTAATGACTTTGTATGTCGTGTCGACCGACTTTCGTTCCCGACAGCATCGGCGCGTGAAATTGAAGAAATTACCAAGTTATTGGTACAGAAAACAAAGTTAATCTTTGAAATTGTGCGCTCAAGTACCGAAAGTAATTTATCCACTAGACACACACACACACACATACATATACGGAGACAGAGAGGGAGACACTGCTAGCATACGCACGTCACTGTTCGAAGGAATCTGTGTCTGTCTGTCGGTCCGCCCGCCAGCCTGTCCTTTCGTACGTCCAACCCTTGCGCTGTGCTTCCAGTTGAATCGAATTACAATTTAGTCAGTAGTTTCACCGACGACATTTTACACCCAAACACAGACACGCACACGCATACCGTCCCACTCGTAAAACTTGTTCTAATAGGTAGGATACGAACATAGCATCACACAAGATCATTTTCACACATGCACATGATCATCACAGAAAACTCTTCACAAATCATTTTGGTAAGGTCATTTTTATAACCAACCAATGGCATGCCTGTATATCGAAAACTATCATCATTTACTTTTACTACACGCATTGCAAGATTTATGTGAAAAGAAATGTGAGAATGTTGATAGCGGCGTCAATGGTTTTCGGTACACTGAGATAACAATCTTTCTCTCCCAGTCGCGCGCTCGTGATCTTATGGGAAACTGGTGGTGTGAGTGTGTGATCTTGCAATCGCATTCCACACGACCACCCTCAATAATCGGCAAATATCTACACACTCGCGTGAACAACATTATCTCACGCATCACGCACTATCACGCCTGCGTGCGCACACTCGATGATAGCCGATTGATATTTACATTATCACTGAAGCAAGCAACAGTAGTGTCATGGAACAGTGCCTCGTTGTAATTACATAATACAGACATATACCAATAAGTCTCATGTTAATCAATAACAAAGGTTACTCACAAATAAAACAATACAATTAGTACATATATAATCTGGATGAAGGATTAAGCAGATTTCATTGTGTATCATCATCTAGCATGAATCCCCTGAGGCGATGGTGGTGTTGATGTTAGCTTGACTCTAATGTACACCCCCGTTACAACAAGTTAGTGTAGTAAGTCGTTATATAATTGTGTACATAGCTCCTCGGGAAATGTACGTTACATACATAGACAATTGCACAAGTTTGTTGGGCAATGTGGATAACGCATTGTTTGTAGATTAATGTAGCGTGGTATAAATGTGTACGGTGGTCAGTTCAGAAAGTTCGTCGGACACTCTCTGCTTACAATCAATAGTTCTGGTCTAAGTTCCGACCCACTGCCAGAGATAATCTTGTTATATCTTTGAAAACTGTGTTCGTATGTCGTAATTAGATCCATGTTAGAACTAGGAAAACTTCAAATTAGAATATCCAATATTACAGTATAAAATGATTATTACGTTGAGATGTGAAAGAAGCAAACGGGATTTGTAAAAATACAATCCGCGCTTCTGAAAGTAGTACAATTGAAAATTCATAATTGATTTATGTAAATATCATAAGTAACTTTGTTATATATTCATAAATAAGTAATTTGTAATATACATACATGTTTACTTCCCGGGTTATAATTGAAGAAACTTTACGTGAAAAACACGTTTTATTTGGTAAACAAAACATAGGTATATGTTCGAATAACTCAAATAATGAGAATTTGGTTGCAAAGTAAACATGAATATTGCCAATTAGAATGAAAAATATATATTTGAAAACTTGTATAAAAAATTCATTAACATACATACATATACTGCATAAATTTCATTTCACCAAATATTTGTTTGTAATTACATAACTTTTATTTGGTTGAATAATAGGTACTTTACTTATATTTTATTTAACTGATTTTCTTTATATTACCATATTTAATTGTAATATCAATTAAATTTTATACATTAACGTAATATATAACGCGTTAATATAAAGAAATATTATTCAAATATACCAGTCATATGTAATAGTTCTTAACTAAATATTTATTTTCTCTATTATGGCAACATTTGACACATAGATTGTGATACGTAACATATTAATAACGATTTTTATATTTAAAATCTACTTTGATCAAATACTTGATCTTCACTTGTGCAATATCATACACAATGTACTCGTTATACAGTAGGTCACTCTGTACGTCAAGATCTGTAACGCCTTTGCCCAGCGGTACTTGCATGCCATCTGCTAGTATTCTGAGACACTGCGGGTCGGGCTCTGTTTTACCGATACCTTTTACACTGTGTACATTCTTTGGTAATTTTGTCACATATTCGTGAGCATGTTTCTCTGCCATATTACCCAGAGCTACTTCACACAGTAATAACAAACCTTCGCTGTCTGTCACAGTGGTGTAACAGTAATTCGCAGACTTCGACACCATGTCGGCAAAGTAAATACCTTTGCCGAACATGTAGCCTGAAACGGGCGCTTCTGGTGGCGCAATGCGCAAGCCCTGTGACAAGATTCCCGCGAAATTCGTCGTACGTGAACCGTGCCACAAGAGGCGACGGTTGTGCAGTGACTTGTACTTTTCAAATCCGGCAACTTCACTGTCCCGTTGTACTTTGAACACTTCCAGGATCTTCAGATTGTAATTACGGTGCGTATCTGCATGTGTGTTGTTCACATACTCCTGGATCAGTTGATACTCGTCACTAGTTTCAGTAATGGGACAGATTGCAGCATTGATCTGTTTGTAATACGAGTCCAGCGGATTGATGTCGCCCGCAGCACTGCGTTGGATCATTGTGAACGCGGTCTCCAGTTCCATCAGGCTAGCCAACATCTCGGATTTCTTCTGAATGATGTCGGAATTATCGAGCAATGGTGGACGTTCAAGAGCCGAATTGTGTGGCATCAACGAGTAGAATTGATTCGAGTACTCGATGATGTCCGATTGTTGAAAATGTTTGCGTCGAATCATCCATGAGATTTGGTTCAAAAGATCGTAAGCTCGTATGATTTGAGATCGGCTAACTTTACCTAATGGCATTTTCTGTAAATCAAGCTGAGACAAAATAATTAGTGTATTATATATTGTGGTACATTTCTAGACAAGTGTGTCCGTGCATGTATACCTCGTACTCTAACATAACCTTCTCCATTGTTTGTACGTTGAATATCATCGCCATCAGTTGTGCTACGGCCGGGTCAAGTGATGAATCTGCTACACGATTGTTCAGATCAATTTCCTCTTTCTGCGCCTGGTAATCTACTTCTACGTACGAGAACTTGCCCGGCTTCTTAACGAAATGGTGTCGATTCTCCCATACATTACCAGTTTTCTCTTTGAACAAATCCTGCAACATAACGAATTATACAAATGTTCCAGCACCTACTGTCAAACACTTACCTTGAAGGATTTCTTAGCTTCATCTAGTGAGCTGATTTCACTGACTTTATACGATCCTACACTAGTACCGATACGTCCCCAACTTTTGTATATCCAGTAACTAGATAAAAAGTAAACACAATTGTAGACTACATTGTCTGTTATCAGTTGATCCAGTCAATTTACTTGTCACCGCTGTCCGCTTCTAGTAATTGTATCTTGTAGTATGTGTTCTTGTTGGTTGACAGTTCTGTGCGACTGAGTACAGCGTTGAAACGTACCTCTCCTGACTGATACACGTGCGCTATCAGTTCTAGACCTGAGTCCGGCTCAATGGCGATGCCACCCTTCACACACAGCTTACGTTTGGTGTCTTCCTCTTCCATTCCGAATCTGTGTGGTCTGTTTGCGGAGGATTTCTGGTTCCTTTGGAATTGTAGCGGTACTCTATTGTGCAGCTGTAACAGACAGTACATGTGCGTAGTCTTGCCTTATCAGTTATTTATTTATTATTATTTACCTCTGCGCCCCATGAACAGATGCTATGTTTACGTGCTGCATCGTCAACAGTGATGTACGAGAAACTGCCGAGTGTGTCCAGGAATTCGGCAGACACCACGTACACATTATACTCGCGTGCACTCTGCATCATTTTCCCATTGTACTCCACCTCTATCGGTGTGGAGATGACGGCTAGCACAGACCTACGCACTTCTGGCATCACTCGTCCACCTAGTGCTCGCACTTTCGCTGTCATCTTCTCCGTCTCACTCGGGGAGAAGCCAGCGATAACTAGGTTCTTATATTGTAACGGGCCGGTGATTCTGCTCGACTCACCAGTCGATCTAAAGTAAGAGTGATTCATGAAAATGGTTGAATTTTACAATGGTGAAAATGTACTTGGTAGCAGTTGCTGTGATGTGTCTCTTGCGTTCCACGTATTCGTACTTGTAGAGGAATGTGTGCCGAAGTTTTAGTTCCAATGGTACCTCCACCGGGATACGGACTGGGTCTTGTATAACGGCTGAGCAGCGAGCCCAGGCACCCAGGAAACCATGGCACTTGTATCCGGCGTTGGTGTAATTCAATGTGCCACGGTAACAGTTAGGACAGCGACCAAGCGCGCCAAATGTTAGCATGTCACTGGCACGGTCTAACATCTATAAAACAATATAGAATTAGTACTTATGTACTTACAAATGTTCCTGATTTGACTTACGTTATCTTTACCAGCGGGTACGGGTTGCTTGTTATGCTTCAACAACTGTGCTAGTTCATCTTTATTCAGATTCTCTTTCAGTTCTTCGCGATACTTGTGCATAATGTTTGTCTGATCCTTCATCTTTTTGTCTTTTTTCGACAGCAGATTTTGTCCTGAATGTTCATCACTTAATCTCTGCTTTTTCTTTGGCACTTCTGCGACACCTCTACATGCGTAAATAAAATATAATACTGTTGTGGTCAAAAAGAAGAACAGTTACTTACGGAAGCAATGTTTCAACATTGATCTGATCTTTCTCTGATAACTGATCAAATCCACTAAGTTTATTTCCACTCTCTAAGTAATCCAAATCTTTGTGAATTTTCGCAAAACAATTCAAATGATACCACAGTACTTTCTTGAATTTCTTAGACACACGCACTTCTTCTGGAATGATTTTCTCAGAGCAATGTGTGCATTTTGTTCGACTGGATTTTTTTGGATATCCTATAGTATAATCTTGTATGGAAGCTTTGCTTGCAGCCATGGATATAGCTCTCTTCAGTTGATCCTTATTCTCTTGCGAAGAGTATGGTGATTCTCCCTTATCTACACAGAAACTAAAGAATATAGCTGATCCTACCTGTTATGTTCAATATTACTTATAGTCTCTCGTATTTCTTCCTTGTCATCCCATTTCAACGAGTCAAAGTTCTCAATGTCATCGGTTGACTGTGGCATGTGTTCAATAAAGAAACAAGCCGAATGAAACCAATTGGGAACTTTGGAATCAAATGTAGTTGACTGTAATACAAAAATGAATTAACTTATACAAAATACAATGAGTCGAGATATTCTACCTGTAGCATTATAGCAAGTCTCAAGGTGTCTTTGACGATTTTCGTTTGACAACCTCGGCAAATAGCTCGACTGCTTTTTGCGTAGTCAGTTGTAAATGGTAATTCCATGTTCATTTTTGTTATTATCGTTCAGAATGGTCTACAAGGAGTGACCAGTGACCTGAACAATTTATGAAGACACAACACACATTATATTTATAATTTAACAAATTCAGCACATTTACAACGTATTTGTTTTTCGAAACTAACATAAACAAACTGTCAGACTAGCGTCCCTTAACCCAGTGCTGCCATCTGTTAGAAAATGAATAATTGACAGTAGATGTCGCCAACTGTAGGAACTGAATAGGATTCAAAGAGCAGTCAAAAATGACGACACAAGGTTAAGTAAAAAAAAACTGGCAAGACACACAAACAGGGCCGCAGTAAGGAAATTGTAAGTCAGTTATGTATCACATTAAAATTTATTTTTTTAAATTTGTTTCCAAAGTCCGAATATTTTAACTTATCATACATATCTGTTCGAAGGTTCAATGAAACCAGAAAAAAATTATTCTGTTATAGATGACAAAATGTCATGTGGGCCTTGCCATTTTTTGCTCGGGTCACGTGTTCTGCACTGCTCTATTGTTATTATAAACGTATATTTGTTATTAAGTAAATATTAAATAACAATTTATTTACATGTATATACGAGTATAATATAAAAACATGCATTATATTGCATAATTTACGTGTGAAAAATGATGGTGTGAAGATAAGTGATTTCTTTGTGCCTGCATTAGCACATGCTAACGATGTGGTTATTATGAGTGAATCTGAGGAACAATTGACGAAAACGATTGAGAGTGTCAGTAATCATGAAAAATTTTTGAATTTGATCATGAATGCATCAAAATGTAAGATTTTAGTATTTGAGAAGGATGAAGCTACGGAATGCAAGATTAGCATAGATGGTGAGCAAAGTTAATGAATTTATGTATCGGGGATGCATGATTTCGAAGGATGGACGGATGAATGCTGAAATTGAAAGAAGAGTAGTTGCAGGTCGAAAAGTTTTGAGCGCTTTGGGAATGTTTGCTAGAAATGTGAATGTATCAAGAGAAGCTAGGTTATGTGTTTATAATGGTGTACTTGTGCCATCGTTGATGTATGCAAGTGAATGTTGGGTATGGGATAACCGGAATAAACAAAGGGTAACTGCGGTTGGTGTGAGATTCTTGAGAGGTGTGTGCGGAGTGACTAGAAGAGTCCGTAGTCCCCGCAGACTACAGACTTTCTATCGGCCGATAGTTTAGTCGAGTTGGGCTGTTGGCGCGCACACTGAGCCAACTAAACTGTCTGGTTGGTGGAGAGTGCGCAGACCAGCCAACAGTCGGCCGATTATCCTCAAACAATTTACTAGTTAGTAAGCTGCTCTTGAATAAAATGTTGTCTAGAACTGTTATTATTGCTCTTATACAACGGAGGAGACGGATCTAGAAGAGAAACCGAAAGTATTGGGTACATCCCATCTACAGTGATAAATTATTACAAGGAAAGTTTTACACGATCCATTCAAAATTACTGAATTTCCCGAAAAAGGATATGATGCGAGTCTCTTTTTAATTTCTTTTCAACCAAATTTGTGATAGACGTTTCTTCTAGCAGCGCCATCATGAAACAATGCTCGGTGGCTCGCAGCGGCTTGAGACTGTCGGCCGACCAAACAATCGGTGAGTGTGCGCGCGTGGCTTCCATGCCATACTGATTAAGCAGTCGGCCGATAGTTGGCCGACACTTTAGTTTGAAGGCAATCGTGTAGTCCTTCAAACTTATTTATCGGCCGATACTGAATCGTTATAATGTGCGCACTTGCATACAACTTGATGCTGATTAAGAACCCGACTAAACTATCGGCCGATAGAAAGTCTGTAGTCTGCGAGGACTCTTGGAATAAAGTAGTGTATAATGAATGTGAAATTAGTGAAAATGTTGTAAAAAGAGTGGCTTCAAGTCAGCTGCGTTGGTTTGGATATGTGGAACGAATGTCAAATGATAGACTAACTAACAAGATTTATTTGGGTGTAATTGAAGGAATCCGAATGCGAGGAAGACCGAGGAATAAATGGATGAATATGATAGAAAATGTTTTGTGTGAACGTAAAATTATAAGCAGAAATAATAGGAGAGCATGTATGACAAGATGTATGGATATTAACGAGGCGAGACAGCTATGTATGGATAGGAGTATTTGGCGAGCAATTGTTAGAAAATAAGAAATGAAAGGCAGTCTTCTATATAATATATATATTGTTAAATATTTTGTGGTGATTGTAGGAAATAAAGGGCCGGCTACCCCAGTAATGGGAAAGGCGTGATGTTATGTATGTATGCATGTATGAAATATTAATACAGTGCACGACGCTTAATGTGATCACATCGGGACTCGAGGTTTTTGATAACAATAACCGATTGATAATAATATCCGAAAAAAATATAAACGCAAAATATTATTAATTAATTAACAATACGTATGTAACATTAAATAAATTATGAAATTAACCAAAAAAATTAAAAATAAATGTAACATTTTTGCATTTAAATTTGAAAATGTGTAAATATGTACAGTAGTTTAAATGAAAGAAGTCCCTTGAAGGTCATTGAAGGACAGTACGAGTTTAGATTTTAACCACGCCCATTTTCTCATATTCAGTAGCGTCGTTTATCTAATTTTTAATGGGGCATATAAGATACTATAATTTCCGATGGTGAGGGGTTAGCAGATGACGGGGAGATATAAACAAAAGAAGAACAATGCATGCATTAGTATATACCAGATATAAAGTTTTCGGTGAATAGTCGGCTTAGCACCGGTAACAACAGAAATACGATGTTTTGACAGTTCATTACGTTAATCATTTGTGTCTCACATTTTGAATTACAACAACGATTTAGATTATGATATAATATCAGTGGTTGCAATAAAAGTGATTTATTATAACTGTGTTTGTGTTAGTGCATAATACTGGTGTTAATTAGTGGTAAATAAGACAAATTGACAGAAAATGCAGCAAAATGACAGTACACGCCTATGCGACAGCTAGTAGTGTAGGAAATAAGAAATCAACGTACGTTATTGTAATAGTATCGAGTACAACGAGCCTCATTTTGTTTTGCTTGTCGTAGTATTATTCGGACATTCTAAAGACAAACGCGTTATATCCATCCTTGTCGCGCGTGCTGTTTGACAATTGAAATGAGAGAGATAGATATATAACTATACGTTAATTCGTATATGGTACAGATAACCTTCATGGGACTTCTTTCATTTAAACTACTGTATATAGTACATACATACATATATGTAATTATTGTGTACATTTATAATATGTATATGTGTTTATTAGCAAAGAGAAATTCAAATTTAAAAAAAAAATTATTCAGCTTTCTTTGACTCTGATGTTCGCGGATCAAATTATTAATAAAAATTTCATACGCGTAATGCTTCTGAAAATCAGACGACCTTTGCTGCACACCTTGCCGCAAAACTTAGTTGAGTTAAGACCAGTTAAGACTATACAAACGCATTTTCCGAGTTTATTTGTGTTTACTGCCAAACAGCCCGGCATAATATAATAAACTAGACAATACTATTTCTATAAAGTTCTTTGTAAAAACTACTTTATTGTACTGTTGCTTTTAAAATTGCTCGGGACGAAAATAATCTCAAGAAAAAATTGATAACATTAACCGATATTTTGATTCCTATTATCGAAATTTTTTTAATGTAGTTGTATACGTCCGGCCCGTTCTTCGCGAAAGTAATAACAATATCCGATTGATAACATTATGCGTGATTCCAATAAGCGGCGTGCACTGTATTACATTGGTTCAAATATACTAATACATTATAAGTTTTAAAAAATATTATTTAAACATATTTAAATTATAATTTATTGTACAATTTTAAGGTACATATATACGTGAAGGTAAATCATTAAATATAAATTAGTATAAAAATATTCTATGCATATTCTACATACAAAAATTAATTAATATAAATATGTACGTTTTCTCATTGAATTCGAACATCTGAATGTTGTTCTATCCATGTTAAGAAACTTGTTAGTCTGGTAAACACAGCTGGATAGCCTTTTTCACAGCCTGTATTTCTACCAAAAGACACAAGTCCAATCAAGAAGGTGCGGTCATTTTCTTCAGTTATTAGCGGACCTCCACTATCTCCCTAGTAACCAATCATATTTCATTGGTGATAGTTTCGTTGAAATATACAATAGTTCACTTACATCACAAGATGACTTTCCATTTTCTCCAGATGTGCATATGTGTGTATTGCTTATTAGAAATGGAAAACTTAGAAAACAAGTTGGATTTGAAATGATTGTTGTTTGTACGTGCCTTAGAACTGTACTGATTTCATCAGAGTCTATAATACCATTAACAGTAAATAAATTCTTTAATCAGTTTCGTTAATCTTACCATCTGAATCTTTGCCCCAACCAATAACAGTAACAGTATGTCCTTCAAATTCTCTATTTTCTGATTTTGAAGGTAAGTGAATTGGTTGAATGTTATCTGTAAAACAATATCCGACAATATTTCTATATCACAGTGAATGTGTATGCTTTGAATATGTCACCATTTAGCTGAATAGCTTCAGGCAGTTTGATCAATGCTATGTCATTTCTCATCCAAGTCGGATTCCAATCCTCATGAACGATAAAATCTGTACAATTCATTCGTATTTGTGTATTCTCATATTCTTTTATGCGATGTCCACCTAGAATTACTTCTATTTTTTCCATTCTAGAATGTTAGATTCCAATATTTATTATTGGTATATTTTTATAAATATTTAAATGATGTGTACTTACTGGTCAACACAATGTGCTGCTGTCAGTACATAGTTTTCAGAGATCAATGTTCCACCACAGAACGCTTTTCTGTCGTTGCCAGGAACAGTTAGAATCAGTCCCGCCTGAATACATAATAAATAAAGCGTTATTTGACAGTGTCCTATTGAAACTATTGTAAAATCTTCCCCGTGGAATAAACCAGTCAGGACGGACTTACTTGATGCGGAAACTGATGTGGCCAGGCTTCCTGTCCACCGGTGATCCTGTTTGCATATTCCTTGATTGCCAACGGTAGTGGACGGATGTTAATGTTTATATTTCGCTCTGTCACACTACTCCACTCAGTCTCAGCCTAAATGCAGATAAGTAACGCACAATCACTCACAGTGTGATAATCATATGTACTGATAATAATCAAGTACACACAGATATTTCCTTATTGCTTTGTTTACTTTTAGATTAAAGTGTGTTCAATTTAAAATATATTGTCGAGACCTAAGTGTTTAGTTACGTGTACAGTAATAATGACATTACGTATTCTGATATAAATGAACAATCAAGTTAATTATGATATTAACTTAAAGTATTACTAACGAATTTGTTTTTTAATCCGCAATCTAGTATAGTAGTAGGAAATAGTGTTATTTAAAACTTACCGTAACTAAGCCGAGCACATATAATAAGCTAACGATGTTTTTCAGTGTCATTGTTCGAATGAGGTATGTTCCACATTAGGTTTGTTTATATATTACAGTCTAATCGCAAATAAAGGTTTTAAAAATAAGATAAACAACCAATAATATGGATATCTGTGTTTAAAATCTGCGTAAATATTTTGTAAAGCAGGCGGGTATAGCAGCACGCAGCAGACAGTGTCTATGGCTGTGTCAATCAATGAATGATCAATATCTAATCTCAGTCACAACATACAAGAATGTTGTGGCATATTTTTATTTATGTTTATTCGTATTTATTTTTGATTGTATATATAGGTACTGTTTACGCATTGAAGAAATTGTTTATAAAATAAAAAAAACCCGAATGAATGAGTATGCTTACCTTGTTTGTTTTGTAAATCAGTCATTTGTTTGTGATACAGAATGATTAAAATCGGTTGTGATGAAATTGGAACTGTATTTGCTTCATATTAAAATAAGGAAAATGTATAGATATTCGTTCAAAGATCAGGTAATTTATCTAAAGAGAACTTGTTTGATGAACACTCGAGATACCAGGATCTTATAGTTTTGCTTATTGATATTGTCCATTTTTATACTGGTAGCAAATGGAATTTGAAAATAAAGAAGAGCAACGAAGTAAAATAAACGTGTGTAAAGTTTAAGATGTCTACGGAGTAGAGAGATAACAAAATGTCCGAATGGTGTGAGTGTCTAAAATTGTTACATGTGCGACAGGCTAAATGGAAACCATGAGAGTATAACAGTGGCACATGCCTACTATACACATAGTAATAAGAATGTCATAGACGTACCGATGGTACAGTATTCCTGATAAGTATGGGACGCCACTGGTTGGTTACATATACGTATGTGTGTATGTGTCGGATAGGTACGTCAAAGTAGTAGAGTCGCAAAATGTGGCGTCAGTTGGCGGTGTGGGCTATAGTGTGCGCTACTTAAAGAGTTAGTGCCATTATGTGCCAGCCATTCTAATACCTACCCAACCATCGTCACACACCATCACCACTGCTGCTAGAAGTAGTAATAGTCATGACAATGCTCGTTATTAACACAGCACCAATCTAGCAAACGTTCATTTGCTCACATGACATGTACATCCTCTGTACAATTACATCGTCAACAGTTACCGTACATTAATGTCATCTAATCATCATTAGAAACTGTACGTTACACAGATCTTGTTACCAGCAATCATTTCCAGTAATTAAATGTAATATTTTAGCTCTTCTACTATTGCATAGAAGAACTAACTCTAACAGATCTGTTATCTTCATGTAGAACAATATTAGAATCTGTATCCGTTGTCTCATAAATTCCTGATCAGTTGCTGACTGTCCATTGCATATGTTAAATAGTGATGTCCGTGTGTAAGTGGAGAGTAAATTAATGTGTTCGTTGTTCAACAAGCAATGCTTGGTTGTTCTGCTTGCAAGGGTTTATTCAGATAATTTACCTACAAACCACTACTACGATTCCTGGCTGCTAGTTGTCTGTCCGTCTATATTGAGAGCCAAGTGCATATGTTTGACTTTACAATTACAGTGCAACCGGATGTGCCGAGTCGGAAGTTTAGTTTGTGGTGTCTGATTTCACGAACATACACTTGTATAAGAACAAGAGTACTTGTTTGTATTGTTAGTTTGATGGAGTTACATAAACATACGTATACAAAATAATACAATAATATACAACTTACACTACATACGTCTCTAGTGTCTCCTTTATTCCTTTCTCTCTTCGGCACGCTTGTTCAAACTTATAATAAGCCACGCTCTTGCACTCTCTCACTTGGCGTCTGGTGTACATCTGTGTAGTGTGCAGGTAACGAGCTCATAACTTCTGCAATGACGCTGATCATAATCTAATTTAGCTGACGATCTGTGCGGCTGCAACTAGTCGACAATGAATGTACTTTGACGTACCTAGTTAAAAACTCAGTTACCTGTCATGTCCGCATGTCACCACTTCTAACTAATCAACTAATGCATGTATCGTTATATTTAACATTTAATTGTTTAATAGTGAATTACATTGTCAGCATTACAGAACTAGGAATAAAATACGTTACAACATTCGTGTTTCCTATGACTCACTACACCCAACCCTCGCTTTACGGCCTAGATACGTTTCGGAAAAGTTGGGCGCAAAGCGATAAGCCGCATAACGAATCAGGCATTTTTTAACGAATTTTTTGACCGTATAACGAAACATTGTGGGATGCAAATCGAAAAAATGCCATAATTAAAAAGGCCATTATGTCGAAATGCCGTATAGCGAGGTTGGGTGTATTACTTGTTCGGTTTGAAGTTATCATCGTTAGTCCGTAGATTTACTTGGATTGTGCTCAGTAATTTGCTTCTTGGTAAGATGGCTTTCTGATCGGAACTCTGTACATACTTGTTGGGGGGTGGGGCGTGAAGTGGCCGGGGTGTGAGTGGATAGCTGGTTGACTTCCGTTTATTCTCTTTCCTTGTTGCTGCCGCTGCTTTATACTGATGATGATGATGGTGTTGGTACAAGTACAGGCCGCAGTCTCTTAGCATATACATGGAGCAGGCGTACGACATATATATAGATTACGCCGGTTTCGCCTCAACAATTTCCTTCCAAAATTCATTTAAATATTAATCTACTACGCCATGTTTTTAATTAAAATCAGATTAATACACGAACAAGCCCCGCGAGTTGCGTGATGATAATTCACCAGACGGTTATCTACATGACATGCGTACATACATACACATATGCTCGTCTTTAACTGATATGGTACACATATCACATTCATAGAGTTTATAGAAATGTCATTTGATTTATAAATATAAGCATTTTCTCTATGATTCAGTTATGAAGTACCTATGACGGCTACCTTACTTCAGTGTTATGATTACTGTGGAGAACAATAATTAGCGTGCACAATATGTTATGTAGAGCGGGCACACGCGCGACCATGGTTATTGTACAGCCTTCGGGCCACGCGAACAGCGATGAAATTATTAATTATTGTAGAAGTAATTAATGAAGTTTATGAGCGACCGCTCAACCTAAAACATTGTTTCTGCATTATCCCGACCGCGAAACTTTGACGGGATAATCGCGCAGTCAATCAAACAGCATTGCATGCAACGAAGAAAAAGCATCTATTGTACTTTGGCGACAACAAGACCTCTCAATAATATCAGTAAAAGAGAGAGAGAGAGAGGGAGAGAGAGAGGGAGAGAGAGAGGGAGAGAGAGAGGGAGAGAGAGAGGGAGATGAATAAACTATACTAGCTAGAATCATTGCTAAAAGTTTCAAATAGACATCATAGTAGTAGTAGTTATAAAGTTATGTATCCATGTAGAAAAGTACTTTCACGATATAATCCTCTTATGCAGGTACGTCGGTGAATTTGTAAGTTTCACAAAGGACTGGCAGGAGCGCCGTTAGTTAGCAGAACAGTAACGCGAGCACTGGTTTTTGTCACTGGGAATTATTAATGATCTTTTTGCCCGTGCAGCTGGTCAAGAACATTGTTTCCGCTTTATTATTTTTTTGTGCATTTTCAGTGTAATATATTGGGTATGATTGATCGATCGTTCGTTCAAAGCATCTCACGGGGCCCTTTTTACACTGGCTGTCAACACGTAGCACTGTAGTGGGAGGTAGTGTACTAGATATATTCTCCTACCTACATACGCACAAGTTATTATATATGTCATTGTGTCAGTAATATCATTAAATACATCAACAGTAATTAGAATTTGCGGCAGAATGTCAAGTAATCGCAGGTTTTCTTTTACAGTAAGTAGTAGTTAGTTATTTCATCTTTACCAAGTTCTAATTACTCGTACATTGAAATTGAAGCTATAGAGCACTATGTCTATACAAGTTGGTGATAATAGACATTGAACTATGGATGGTCGTCGTTATTATATTGCCTGAAGCAGGAAGCATCTCTCTGCGTCTAATGAAGAGCGATTCGTCCGTGCAGTGTACAGATTTCAAAGGACGCATTGTTCACGACGTTCCGACGCCCGATGTTCCGACGTTCGCCTGGCGATGCTGCTGCGGCTGCTGCCATTCTTTGCTGCAGTGCAAGTGGATCTTAACTCAGCGATTAAGCTCTAATATATTAAAGTCTGCCGCTGAAAGAGACTTAATCGACGGCGAATAAATTTGGAATCTATGAAAAGAAAGCAATTAAATATACTGTGCGGTTATTGGGCAGAGTGTTCACCTCACAAATGCACGCGGATTAGTTGGACAATTGCTATATTTTTTCTCAAAATCATATTGTGTTCTCGTTCTGTAAGATGCATCATCACCATTGCGACTCTTAAAAAATCTGTAGGAATCTGTTATATTTTCTGTGTAAAACGTTACCTGTATACTTCTGTTTCAAATTGTAGATCTATGTTCAAAGATGTAGGTCTCGGATACTGTATGTCAGTTTGTGTACACGAATTGGTCGTGTTGGCATGCGTCAACATTTGTCTCTGCTCGGGTCACGTCGTACAGTCTTATGCTCGAATTGTCAGCCAAATTGGATTTTAATACTGGCTACGAGTATCACCGACGGGCCAGCGGTTAAATGAATAAACGATATTGAACGCGAGAGCAGTCAATGTGTACAGAGAGTATCAGGAATGATGAACTATACAGTTCATCTAGTGTCTGTTCGTCTGTGACTTCAATGAGAACCGTCACGTATGACTTTATAATCTTGTTAACTGATTAAATGTCAGTACGCCGCGTGCGATATTTGCAACAATTCCCGTCGCGACCGTGAATTGAACCATCGCGACGGCTAATTAACACCAGACACTAACACTGTACTGTACTGTATTGTGGCAGGCAGACATGTTGACATTAAAAACACTACCAGCATCGAACTTCATTGTCTCCAGTCTACATGAACAATGTAAACAATTTTGTATGGAAGTTTGTTAAGAATCAAATGGTAACTGTAGAGCGAGAGCGTAGCTGCAGTGTTGACGATGTTCGTCTGTGGCTAGATATGCTCGGCTGGTTTGTACGTCCTAGTACGTTGGTTGGTTCTGGTTTTGGTTTTGGTCGCTGGCTGTGTATATGTGTGTGTACGTTGCAAGGAAAGAGCCGCCGGAGTAATTTGCGAACACTATATAAGGAGCAGCCACATAAAACGAACGTCAAAGCACGGAAATTCCATTATAGAAAAGCCATACTCGTAAATCTCACCACGACGGTATATATATATATATATATATATATAGCATAGGATAGTAAGTGAGTGAGTGAGATACATACACACCCAGACACAAACAGTATAGGACCAGGAGAAAGATGCAATATATAAAGAGAACTACATGGAAGGTCGAGAGCAAGGGAGAAAGAATACATGTAAGTGACATGCACCACCATCATCAGGAATATGGTAGTGAAAGAAAGAGAAAAAAAGTAGATACAGACGTATAGACAAGAAGTAGAGAAAGAACGATATATACTTTCGGGGCCTACAGGGCTTGCTGCTTGTGTGTCGAGGAATACACTGCAGCCGTGTCGTGTACCGTAAGCAATGACTATAGCATTATATGATACGTATCTATCAGTCGACGATCGGCAGCGAAACAAACACATACACGTACATCGTAGCGTCCCTGCACGTGTACACATACACACCGACTGTCCCGTACGTCACTGATGCTCGCCTCAACCGAATAAATAGCACAGTATAACGTCAGTGCTGTACCAGCTGGTTGCGCCCCCTGCAACACTAGTTTGTCCCAATTTGTTCCGTTCATTCTTTTACTTTATTTAATAAAGCAAATTGTTGAAACGCTTGTTTGTACCCAGTGATCGATGATTGTATTTTGATGTTTTATTATATTGTTGAAGATGAGCTGTGTGGGTCACCTGTAGTTTATAAAGTGCGTAAATGAATCAGTGTGTCACGTGTCTGTGTGATATAATTACTGAATGTGTTCCTGGTGCGTGTCGGACCCATCTGTCCCGTGTTCGCACGTTCCTACATCGTCACTTATCCGCGAGTTAATGTCGCGTAACTAAACGACACGCGTCAGATTTATCACAGCAGCCGCCTCCGTGTGCCCTAACGGCTCTTTCGTTACGTAGAAAGCATTTATACCCTTCCATAAATACACGTACATGAATATATTAGTAACACTAATAAATTGTACATACATTTATACGGCTTCTTTAGTTTCAATCAAATCAATGTTATGAAAAAGTTTAATTGCAGTGCACCAGTGTATTTTTTTAAAACCGTGTCCAAGATGTAAGTACGCTTGTCTATTAATGATGGAAATGATTGGTGAATGACTTTTTCTATATGGATGAGTTGAGTCATGCGCGTTGTGAGACGCGCGTTGTTCGGTACGTTACGTCGTGATAGAGGACGGCGCGATACCGCTAGTTGCCGGGAATCTGTCGGCGTTGGTTGTCGCACGACATGCCGTGCCGTGACACCTGATATGCGTGTATCTCTCGCGTGCACCAACAGCAACGACAACAGCACACGACGACCGACAGAAGGGAAGTTCAGCAAGGCATGATCAGCGGCTGTCAACAACAATACACATCACAGAATCACATGTGAGTCAACATTAATTACTTTTGTAACAATATATTATCATAGGCGCCGACTGCGTGGGGGCAATGGGGACGATCACCCCATTTGATCAAATTTGATGGGGGTGACAATATCAATTGGTCCCCATAGAATTTATTTTGAAATTTTTTAGCTCAGCTGAGGCAATTTTTTTCATCCGTAATTAAATTAAAAAGTCGGCGTCTGTGGTATATTTAATATTTGATGAATTTATTCAGAAAACTAAACAAACTTGAACTTTCTATGTAATACAAACAATGATCGAAAATGTAACAAAATTATATGAATTTGGATAACATTTAAGAAATTTCCAAATCGAAATACTTTTATATATAATATATTATTAATTTCACAGTGAATTTGAATACGGTAATACATTAATGCAGAAAGTAATAGTTGCGTTACATCTTCTGCCCTTGCATTGGAATCTCTGTCTTTTGTTGCAAGTACTATGCAGTACAGCAGTGTAATGTTGGTTGCTGGACAACACTGTAGTACAGCTATGTGGTATTTTTCTTTAACTAATGCGCGCCACAAGTGTTTGGGCCGTGCAGAGTAATGCGTGGTGTCGGTAGCGGCCGGAGACAGGGCAGTGTTTATTATTAGTTAATTAAAAACCGCGGGCGGAAGGGGACCGAGCTCTCGCGCACACGGTATGGTTTCACGCTTCAGTTGGCAATGTTAATTATGAATTGTTTTAGAAACGCTAAACGTTGGAATTAATTACACGCGGACTTAATATTAAACCGAGTATATTTTGTTTGGAATACGTTGGGGATTAATTGCATTTCAGAAGCACAACGCACACAGTGCAGTGTACCACACAACACACCAGACCAGACACTATTCAATGTTCATCCTGCCATGCCATTCACAATATTCTAAGTTCTGGTTCTAAACAATCAATACAGAGTCACACTACTTTAGGTTAAAATCAACTATTTAATGGTTTTTCAGTTGTTTTTATTGAGATGCAATGCGCACTGTTTTAAATTCAACAGCCATTTCTGTAAATAACCATTCATTGTCGTTTTTTGTTTGTGTGTCTGTTCAATTAGATACAAATGACTTGCTATTTACGTACGGATAGTTTGTAGAGAGAGAGAGAGAGAGGAAGAAGAATTGTGAATTTGTTCAACTGCAATAATAAAACGTTATTCTTTTATTTATTTTCTCTGCTCACAATTTGCATTTTGCAAAAACGGGACGAAACAGCAAAAAGAATCAGTAAAAATTAAAACTAGTTAATATGCATCGAATGCAGTTCGCACGTCGATTAATAGATGAAAAAACTTTAATTAAAACATGCTCTCGGCTTCGCAAAGGGGAAAGCAAGCATACATATTGAATCGTTGATCGAATATACATTTTGGTAGAAGGTAGAATGAACTACCTACCAACATGTAGCCAATATCGATTAATATTATATATGTATGTTACGGTATATTATGTGGAAAGCAAATTTGCTGTATAGCAGCCCGTGTGATGCAGTTTCTTTTGAGCACATACAACTTGAAAGGTATAAATGACAGTGGGTAGGAGAGTGTGTCTGTCCGGAGAGCAAATCAGTCTGTTAGTCGGCCGGTCGGAGGTGGCTGTGTTACGGGGCTCTTTGTGATTATCGTGTGACTCTCAAAGGGATTTCCTATGGTTCAGATTTAAATCTGACGACACATTCTTACCAGAAGATAGAAAATCCACTGACCGATAATCTGACACATTCACTAGTCATACACTTCCTGTAATATGATCATATATACTTAATGTAATTGTCCCCGATATAAAATACTTATTCCATATTAGATAACAGTTGTTACGATATTACTGGAAAACATAAAATATGTATTTTGTCAAAATATCATATATATTTTCTGACGATCAACACGACGAATGTTGACTGGTTAGTGGTTATTTTATTTCTGTTGGTCGTTGGTTAGAAAAAACATACATCAGTTGTATTTTTCCAGCTGTGTGTGTTCACTGTGACTGTCCGTGAACTGTGCTGTTCACGAATTGGACAATGATGAATTGGTTGAAGCGTTATTGTTTTTTAACTCGATGAGAATTGAAATGTTACCGAAAAAACCCGAAGCATTTAGCTAGTTTTCCACTAATGATACATTAATGGTATGAGATATTTACAAGCAGCATTATGTACTTGTTGTGGTGAAATTTACGAGCAGACGGAGAGTTTTATGGCTAGTAAAATTAAGTATGCAATTGTTGTTTTCATACATTAGTAGCGTTGCTTACAGGTTTATAATATAATACACTGATTAATATCTACAAATATTCATACAACTGTGTAGATGCATTGATTGCCACGCGTATCAGAAATAGGAAGCTTGTTGTCGATGTCTCTATACATGGCACGTGTGTAGAAGCAAAGCAGTACGGTGTCAATCGGAACCGTCAATCTAGATTGAAGAGCAGCCACTTATAGAAGCAGTAGTAACATCAACAGTAACAGCAGCACAAGGCAGTATATATACACATCGAAGGAGAGACAGATTTAATCGAAGCTACTTATGCTACTAGTAACAGAAGAGATAGTACTGACACTAATACTAAAGAGACACATGCAGTTCTAGACTGAGAACTACATACACATGCACATACAGACTGTGTGCCTGACTCATCAGGAACTAAGCTTGACTTTCAAATATATATATATACTATGGAAAACGCAGCCTAATCATGCTTGCATTTGACTTTCAAGTAAATACTCACATACATACATACACATATACTGTCTCTTTCACCATGTCTCTATATCATCATCGTTTATTCAGAGCCTTTAATTAAAAACTTTTGTAAAAGAAACCGAGAGGTCTGCATTGACAAATAATTTTTCTTTTCTCTAAACTCCGAATTAAAAAGCGACTGAACGACCACCCCACCCGATGCAGGCCAAGCGGAACGAGATTTGGTGGTGGTTGATATTTACAACCCTCTATACCACTGCAGTCAGTGAAATGGGTTGTAGGTGACGTCAGATATCACATTTCTCATCGTTTTCCGTTCCATTCTATTCAATTTGGAATGGCAAATAAGAGAAAGCCCGCACACAGTTGTTGGAGAACAAATAAGACGCGGAGTCGACCGACTGTTCGACTCTCGGCCCTGCTGGTTTGGTCGTCCGATATTAGTTGAAGAATTAAAAGTTGACTGGTTGTCAGCTGGCGCGTATGCGATAAACTCTTCCTCCTGTCGTCGTATCACACTCTGTAGAACTTGCCAGATTCCGTTACTGAAGCTGTAATATGTTCGATTCTCTATAATAATCGACGTGTAACACAGATATATAGGTATAGATATGTATGTATGTTTCCACTACTACGGTCACGTTAGTTACAGACGCGTTGTTTCATATAATTCATATTGGAAAATTATCGGTTCTGCAACCAGAATACACTCGCTATATCCAATATCATGTTTTCACTTCAGTTAAATCAATGCCCGTCATACGACGGAAAAAAATTAATTACGGATATGTAAAAAAAAACCTTGAGTAACGTAATCCATTTGAAATATTTATTAATTTTTTTGATATTTGATATTTTATATCTTTAATATGATTTCAATGCAGATCACTTCATAAATACTTTCAATGTCAAATTTTTAACTTGCATGCCTTTAAATATGTCGTTGCACTTTTAATAAAACTCTATTAATTAAATGTCAATTCGTTCGACGACAATGACAGAAAACAGTGATTTAACAGGTAAACAAAATATCGCCTCTTGCATTTATAGTCGGCTTAGTCTGTTTTGCTTTTATCAACACACGCCCAATGAAAACGGTTTTAGGCACGGAGCAGCAGCAGCCGGACTTTAGCGCGTTACATAATAAGATATATATATATATATATATATATATATATATATATATATATAATATATATATATATATATATATATATATATATATATATATATCTATATATCTGCATGTGAAATATCTAGCTTGACTGGGTGATATATAGTACAGAGAAGAGAGAGAAAAAGTTAAGGTCTACACATACATTCATTCATTGAGGGATCAAGTGTGTACGTACAATGTTTCGTCTGTTCTCGCTGTTGAGGTGTAGATATTTCTCAAGTCGCGATCCCCTGTGTGACAAGTTTTATCTGAGTGACGGTAATGCATTTCTTAGTTGTATCATCCAATCTGCAAGCCTTGGGGAAGAGTTCTATACCAGCCTCCGCGTCATATCCATTACTCTCTCTCGCTAGTGAGCCCCGCGGCAACCAGAATCATCGTGGGAATGGCCTACCACCAACAACCACTGCCACCACCGGGATAAACTTCTTCTTACACTGTTGTGTAATGTATAGTCTCCACATATACACAAACAATAGTAGTGGCAGTGGTGGTGTGAGTAGATCATATACATGCACAACAAATCAATCAATATCATCCTTCTTATGTACGTCGTAAACGCAAACCCTCAGATATTTTTACTACGTAGACACAGACGACAGACTTAAGTTGATCTGCTTAGGAAATATAAATAATTCTGACACAGCCGTTAACATCGATAACGGCATTCAGATCTGTACGTTAACAGATTCACAATAGCACAAGATGTTAGTATCGTTGATGCATACTAATGTAATCCATAACAAACATAACGAGAGTATTTTGTTCGCTTTTGAAATCGAAATGAAATAAAATTGCGATGTGCCCACTGTAGGCCGCTCGTTCTGTTGTTCCAAACAAACTTATTAAAACTCAAACAGCCGTATTCATAGGAACGCAAATAAACCTGGTCTAAACCTAGTCTACGTAGACTAGGTTTAGACCAGGTCCAAATGAACCTATTCATAGCGCAATATAGACTAGGTTTAGACCAGGTCTACGCAAACCTGGTCTAAACACGTTTTGATGTGATTGATCTTGTTGGCTTTGGTACGCATAAGCGCAGTTCTAGTATAACTGTCAAAGTGTTGTGTATGTTGCATTTGAGTTAAGTGTTTTATTTAGAAAAAAGGTAATATTTAATTGAAATATATAATAAAATATACAATCTGTTTATTATTATTCTATTATTTATTATTAATTGTCTCCTTTTTAGTAAATCATGAGTGCTAAAAAAACCAATAGAGATTGTAATTGGGGTTATGCTGAAAAATTATTTTTAGTAGAAGAAGTTAGAAAATATTCAGCAATCATAGAAAACAAAAAAGTGGATAACGGTAGTAATAACAAGAAAAATGAAGCATGGGAAATGATTCAACGTGCATTTAATGCAAATGGATATGTGCGGGACACGAAGAAAATTAAAGATCAGTGGAAAAGGATGAAAATAGCAGCCAAATCCAGTATTGCTCAGGAAAAAAAATATAAGCATGGAACTGGAGGAGGCCCACCGAAAAAACAACCAGATGCTCTTGATTATGCAATTGAAGAAATCATTCCTATGGATTTTATTGAAGACAGTAGCCAATTTGATTCTGACAGGAATAAAAGGTAAATGATTTAGTTTGGCGAATTATATTACTTTCATTCATATTCACTATTAAATGCTTTAATAATTGTGAGGTGAGTACTGCTCCAACAATGAGTAAAATATGAAAAGATGTATATATGTAGTGCATGTTTTTGTTTAAGCTACATTCCTATCATATTGTAAACCTTAACCTCATTTCTATTCACATAGTACCTTATCCGGAATGGTCCAGATTCAAAATGAATCTAATTTACCTGAACCCTCCCTAATCCTTCTGCAAAATGATACTTCAAATACCAACGCATCCGAAGAACTCATATCCACAGCAAAACATCCGAAACCTGCACCTTCACCCTCTACTATTCAATCAGACATAGGTACAGGTACAGCAATAAGGAGGAAGAACCGTGACACGACAGGAACAAGAAAAATGTCGTTTTATGAAGAACGCTGTCTGGAACTTTATAAGAAAAAAATATATTTACAAATGAAACACCAAAAAGAATTGCATAATATTCGGAAAAGGTGGGAAGAAAAAATTTATAAATTAAAATACAATTTATTAAAAAACAAACATTCTGATGATATAGAACAATAAAGAAACATATCTAATTTAATGTTTATTGTATTTTATTTACAATATAAACGTGTGAAATAAACTTTAGGGTTTCTTTGTATCCTATTAATTTCACGAATATCCTCAACATCATCCATATCATTTAATAAATCATGAAAATCTTCCATTTTATAATTTTATACTGTAAATAATTTCAAGAATCATAAATATGCACTTTATTGTTAATATAATATTAATTATACCTATGATTTTACTTACTTTTTGCCGCGAAATCAACTTAATTATCAATATTTTAACAAGAATTATTGTAGCTGTCAGTTGTAACACAGAAACAAATGCAGATAAACTAGGTCCGATGGAGGTCTAACTTTAAAACCTAGTCTAAACTAGTTTTAAAGTTAGACCAGGTTTAAGCTACGCTATGAATAGGTAAAAAATGATTTAAACCAGGTCTAGACTTAGACCAGCTTTAAACCTAGTTTAAATATGCTATGAATACGGCTGAAAGAGTGTGTAATGAAATCAGTCCGTGATGAGACCTCGACTAACTGATTAGCGCTGTGCCTCAAGTGGCCAGCGTTCCGTAAACACGCCAGTAACGGGGCCCTTTATGGTTGGAAAAAAGGCGAACACTGCCCGAACAAGACAGGGTAGCGTCATGCATAATTCACGAACTTCAAAGACGATTTGAATTCTGTTACAACTGCTCGTACTGCTGGGGCTTTCTTTTACTTTGCACCATCAATACAGAGTGTTGAGAAATAACTGCATGTCAGGGGGAGAGAGGGGGTGGAGTGAGTGATGATGAACCATGTAATTGAGAGACAAATTAGTGAATCTGTTGCGTTGTGGTTTGTTTGTAGAGCGTCACCCATTGTCGCAGTAGTGATGTGAGAGGATGATGCATCCGTCATCGGCCGCAGCTATCGGCGCTGTTCTCTGCGTCCTTCTCCTTCGAAACATCGGTAAGTACTGCCTTTTTTATTAAATTAGTTACAACATGTTTCATTTATATGTATATTTAGGGATAAACGAGTTACGCAACACATAAATTCATAAAGTGTAATTCAGTTGGAACGATTACCTAGTAATGGTTGTTTATTCAGTTGAATATCAAAAGAACATGGTTGTGGTCTTGTAAAAAATATACGCGTATTGAATTAGAGAATAACGTTCATTCGTAAATAATAAGTAGAATGTCATTAAATTGTACTTAACGATCGTACTCAATCTGTTTGTTCTGCATGTATGTTTTATTTGAACAACATAGTGTGTTTCGTTATTGGAGGTAGTATCTATTTAAATAACTATATATTAACGATGATATTTCGTACTTATTAAATACAGTTAGAATAACATATAACTTATGATCGATCTTTAACTGAAATAAGAGTGAACTGGATTCGTGCTGTTTAGGTTTGGAGACAACGAATGCAAATACTGAACTTTTAACATTTTAACCGAAAATACGAATATATCTATAGACCATGAATATTCGTTGACATGTATGAAGTAGACATATGTGTATATGATGTGAAATGGTGGGCACGTGTGTGTGTGTGTGTCGTATGTTTGAAATAGTGATGAGACGGACGCACGCAATCTGTAGAAACACGAAACCTCAGTACAAGCTTTACTCTGTCAATACCATTAGCCCTTGGTGTTCCTGTGCTTGAACTTGCTTCAGAATCCTGTCACGGTTACACACATACATACAAGCATATATATCACCTCTACATACTCCTGGTGGAACTACTTGAAATCACTCACGTGTATTCATGTAATCGTAAAGCTAATATTTTCTCAAGGAAATATTTCATGCTTAGTTTGATAGCACATATACCTACATATCATCTGTTACTCCCAGCAGAATCTAAGAGATATTCCAAGAGTTGTATCTGGATGGAATTCTCAAATATCTTGCTGGAAAAAATGGTTGGTTATAGTCGAAGTCCCAACCAAGTTTTGCAATAAGAAAACGGATAAAATTTGCATATAATTTCTGCAAGAGTTGATAAGGTTATAGAATGGATCGTTAAATATATTGAAATGATAGCGAATTGGTTTTCAATAAAATAAAATTATGTATTTCATGCCGAATGCGACTAACTAAAATCGTATCGATTCTGAATTAGTAATACAATTCAATTTGAAATATGAAATTGCTGATGGAATAGTCATATCATTTAATGTTCTGATAGCAGATTAGATTTTTACACAGCTACACATAACATGATTTAACTGATTATGTGTCAGGATGCGTATTTTTTTTTAAATTTAAATAGGGTTATTTGATTTAAATCATATTACCTAACCTAGTTCGTCAATTCAGTATTTTCTGTAGTTTTGCAGTTAGTAAAAATACAAATTACCTATTATCCAATAGTTTTTTTTTTTCATTTAAAACATAAAATGGAAAATATAATTTTCTGCAGAAAAACAAATTCTTATGAAATATGTTTATTTTCTTGTCTGTTAAACATTTTTTATAATAATAGCTAAACATCACTGCACAGTATTTAATTTGTTTATTAAATTTGCGATGTATAAATTTCCATGGAGAAATTGTATAAATTGAAAAATGTTGTGATTTCAATACCAGATTTTAATTTAAAAAATCATGTGATTTTAATCGCGATTAAAATCACTGATTTAATTTAATACACACACCCTGTTATGTGTTGATAATATTTTCATGTTACCAGTACATTTATTAAAATGCCTACTGTTCTAATCTGGCAGATGTAAAGGTGACAGATGAAGATAAATGCTCTGGCTATTTGCTACCCGTCATTTTACATTTCTGAAAACTGAATTAAGCCATCATCGTTTCAATTTGCTCGAAAGCGATGTAAAAGTCTGAATAAATTTTCAATCTAATGAATTTCATCGATGTATAATACAATTTTAATGCAATTAGCCGGCTCTTAGAGTAGTAGGATGGCGAGGCGAGGATTATCATGTAGCTAGAGCTGAAAGCTATGCATTTTACCTTTTTTAATAAGAGTAAACCAGCACACCGTAACATAATCCTCTGTGCATTGAAGGAAATTCGTTTAACTTCTGTAATATCATCTGTTATTCGTTCGTTGTTACAGTTTTTCTACTTTTTTCAATATAGAATAAAAATATAAAATAAAATGTAGGAGTATCATGTATAATTTAAATATAAAATAGTATATTCATTTACTTTGTGAAAGAACGTTCTAATAAATTATAATGTATAAATTACTTCGTTTTATTTTACACAACATGGTGACATTTTCAGGCAATTACATACTTGAAGATGTCACAAAGTTGACGAAACATGTAGCTCTGATATAAATAAATAAGGTAAAATAATAGTACATTATACACCAAGGGAGAGAACCTCTTATTTTTCCTGAGGTGTAATTTGAAGCCCGAGAGCGAAGCTAGAGGGCTACAAATACATCGAGGGAAATATGATGGTCTCTCCCGAGGTGTATATACTATTTTTTTCCAGGTTCGGGAGTAGAAACACTTAATTTCATAAGTAATGAATTATAATAAATCGGAGCGAAATTGCAATATTTAGAAACCTTTGGAAACGTTTCCATGCAACGCGTACCATGACAACAGACATTTATTTACAAAAACCTTTGTTATAATAAAAACTCCCTTACGAAAAGTGTTTTCGTCCCTAGGAAGTAAATGCTTCATTTCTGTACCGCGTTTGACGCCATAGAAACCGACTTCTACTCCCGGACATGTAAAAAGTAATTTATACATTATAATTAATACATAATTTAGTATTTTTCAATTTATATAAGTCGATGATGATGTAAGCTACGATTTAGAATATGAAAGTTTAAGAACTGTTGAACACAAAAGTTACGTGCTCTATGCTATTACATTAGGAGAGTGGATAGGTATGTGTAGATGTGTTTGTTCGTGTGGTTTTAGCTAAATTGCGTGGTGTTAGGGACACAGGTATGGTCGGTTGAGGCTCCGTACTGGACAAACCGCAGCTCAACCACATCTAATAAACCTTCCAGCATTACGTGACATCGATACTGTGTTACTGCCGTCCGTGTACACATACAAACATACATACACATATATGCACAGGTTCTCATCTTAGCAGCAAAGCTGCGTATTTATTAATAATGATGAACCATGATTTCTGGTAGATAATTGATTTTACAAACATACATAGTTCTTATGATTGAACTATTGATCAATTTTCCGTTCCCAAGAGGAGAATGAATATTAAAAAAGACGAATATCGAAGGAAACCAAACTATGATTGTTGTTAAAAGTTTTTAATATTTTAGAGGGTTTAGGCTATTGTTTGGCAGGGGAGTCTCCTCCATTATAACATCAGGTAATATCACTGAGCTATCTGACTATATGCTGAATCTCCGGCCACGTCAGAGATGGGATGAATATTGACTTTTCAGGTGAATATCAAACAAAAATTTCAATGAAAAAATAGGACGAATTTCAAAATAGATTAGCGTGGACGAATATTGGAGTTCCATATATATATATATATATATATATATATATATATATATATATATATATATATATATATACACATATAAAATGGATGATGTTTGCAATATTTGTTCGTAGCTTTAGTCGAGGTGAAAATTTAATGTTGTCGCCTTGTCGATTAAGCATTCACACAGGGAATATCAAATGAGATGTTAGCAGGCAAACTATTCATATAATATTCAACTGTGTGTTTTGTGTTCTTCTCGTTGCTGCACTTGTTTTTTTTTTCGGGCACATTCATCGTGTGCACTTGCATTTCTATGAGAAGAATTAGTAAATAAATGGTTGCTAGCGATGTGCAGAGCGTAAGCAAGTAAATCGTGTGGAACATTGCGAATTCACAGCAGTACATTCGGCTTGGGCTGTGAACCATCGTCCTGTCTCACTCTCTGTATGTATATATGTATGTATGTATATATGTTGGTAACGTATTAATATATTCACAGGACTGACACAGTGTCCTACTTAGTTAGTGACGCCCGTGAAGGACTTCTAATGAATTAAATTTCCGATGTGAGAAATTACTTAATTGCTTGCCGAGTTTAAGACCGTGTGAGACTTTGCTAACGGATGCTGTTGTTACGGGTTATGATGTGCGACTGGTTGGAAAATATCACGTTATATTAAGTGATGCGAGGCGATGTGGTGTACTGATGAAACACGTTAGGAATAAGTTGTGTTTCTTCACAGTTGTTCTCGCTCGAGGGTGTTTAATCATCATGCAAATAAAAGCTTATCCCAAAGAATAAGTGGGTGTATGTTGGTTAGAAGCAGACGCTTCTCTGAAAAGATTCTCTCAGGTAAACGTGTAGATTACCCAGAATATATTTGATAAACTTAATATATGTATAATTGCGGGTTGTCTGTTCATATTTGATAAACTGAACGCCATTCTGGTTGGTTATTTGTTGATAAATTTTACTCGAAGGATATCTTGTATATTTCTGTGATATTATATCACCGAAAGAGCAAATATGAGCAGCCAATTTCACGGTACGATGAAGGACATACTGTATGTTTGTAAAGTTGTTTGTTGATAAACCTTGGCTTGGATTTTTTTATGTATTCCGGTGACAATGCACAGGGAATATACTACTAGTAAATATCTCAGCTCGTTTCATATATTATGTGTATGTATGTGTGTGGAAGACTTCGCTAGTAACATTTAGTGTTTGTAATGTGGGGCACATATCAGCACTAACTCTGCAGCAGATGCGACGACCAGCCGGCACGGCGGCACTTGACGCTTCGGTACTACCAGAGCAGTTACCGTGTTATTGGCGGCGCATATTCAACCACCGTTTCCGGTCGGTGTTCCGATGGTACTCCGGTGATACGCCGTCATGTATTCACTCCCTACCCAACCACTACCCTCAGTAGCAGCCACGCCACTGTCGTGTACGTGATACCAAGATCCAGTAGTAACAGTAGCAGCAGCAGCAGCAGCAAAATTTGAATTCACACAATATCACAGCGCACTGCCGGCTCTACTATAAAATAGAATCTTCCGCTGCTTACCAAATATATTTACTTGTTCCCCTCTTTACACATAATAAGACATCTACGCTTCGATATTTGAGATTGGACAAAACAAATATGACATTGATCAGTAATGTAGAACAGAACATTACACCTTGGGCTATCTGATACATGTATCAAACCATTTGGACGGGTGGATAGAAAATAAGTTATAACCATCTATTTCCACTGAAATGGCGAAACAAAGTATAACAAAAGACTTTCCAAAAATTCCATTGTAGCCGCACCGCAAGATGATAGATTGTAGAGCTGCGAAATAGCGCCCGTTATAAAGAAGTGAAATTTATACAACACACACACACACATACGTGCATGCAGCACGTAACCTATAAATGACTCCATATTTCAGTTCAACATAAAGAGAGGCCTGGGTAATAAGCTATAGAGAGTTGGAAGGGGAAGTAGTGTGTGTATGTGTGTATCTCGTCTACTCCCGTGTGAGGTAATGGGTCTTATTTTCCTTCTCACATACATATCCCCACCAGCAGCGTCACCACTACTAGCACTAGTAAGGAACAGCAGCAGGTGCTATTATTGTCAACATAAATTATATGTAAGTACAACTTTGCCAATTTGTAACATCCCTTTGTAAGTAATTGAGTTAAATGAAGTACCGGGGTGGGCCGTGGGACCTGCAGCGCCATTGTAATTGAGCGTCTTGGTCGATCTATCATCTAGAGTCGATGTTCTACTCCAGTTGCTCCTACCTTACCTATCTATACATCGCCATCTCACACATACACGTGCTAGTACACGCCTCTCTGTCTGTCTAGTCATATAGACAATACATCGTGCATGCACTGGCATTACTAAAGAAGATTTATAACTAATTGTTTGTTGTTTGTTCCAGGTGTCGCTTTCCAGCCAGAGTTTGCTGAGCCAATTGTCAACCTGTCCGTAGCCATTGGACGCGATGCGACATTCAGATGTCTCGTACACCATCTCGGTGGATACAGGGTACAGTCTCTTCATATAAAGATAAACAACATATATTCGTATATAAATAGATTTACATCAACGATAGTGAAATGGCATTATTTTATGTAAACAGGCACAGTACAAAAGAACAGCTAACCAATTCATCTATCTTTACAAATAAACAGAATAAATGTCACGAATACAAAACTGTAGCAGTATGGCGTATCAAGTTAATATCTACTTGTTACGATTGCGCGTTGATCTGGAAAGGTTGTCTCTTACACGGAGGGAGCATTTGTGTCAGCTGAAACAATATGCTACTACCTACACATTGCTATTGTTTCAAAACTACACGACGATGCCTTCATATACGAGTGAAGTTCGTATTTTATTTTATAATCCAATTAGCATATCCCAGATATCTTGTGATGCATAAAAACCCTGTTTAATTATAGGGAATGTCGACAGACGGAACAATAAAAGAAAATTCCAGTACAGTCGCGGGCGGCGGCGGTAGATGTAGAGAAACAACAGATGCGGCGCGGTAGCTTGTGCAAAACTGTAATTACTATGTAATTGCTCGCGATTACTTACATTAATTTACAACGGCTTAATTAAACAAACCAAACGAAATATGAAAGCGGTTAAAATTTTCAAGGTTTCCTAATTGCTGACGAATTTAATTAGTGCACTCGTCTAACTGACATGTTGCTGTACAGTTCACACATACATACATACGTACAGAGGCATTTCTGCCAGACCCACTCTGTGCTCTGGCCAGCCATTGGTCGTCCGTACAGGACCAGACAAGTGTTGTTTTGGTATGCCGTCGGGAGCGTCCTGTTTCACACCCACGCCGGAATACTCGCTTTGATGTACCACACATGTACATGTCGCGTTAATTATTCCTACCGTATTTAATCTGCTTAATCCGTAACGTGTCTGTACTTTATTTCCCAAATATAAAAAGTTTATTTTACTTCTTCTCCGCTCTCTAGTACGCTAGTGGTTCATGTCTAAATTATCCTGTTAACAGGATTGTATATTGAATTTACAAAGAGACAAACAATTTTATGTGCAATGATGTCTGATACAAGCCGTACAAATAACGAACGTATTAGCGTTGTGATTAACAGCAGCATAAATTGTCGACTGTCGAAACGAGAAATTTAGAATGAACTATCATTAATGGCATTCAGCACAGGCACATGCAATTTCACCGATTATAACAATCGTTTAATTATCGTATTACCTGCTAATAGCCACGTACGATAATAATTACCATGTGTCAATTATTTATAATGAATGGTGTGGTTTATGTGGTTGATTCTTGGATCATTTCCCCCGCCATTTGTCGTAAGGATGTTGACAAGTTTGTACTGTATGTTCTCCCAGTAGCATTGATTCGTTCAGTAGTAAATGAATGATGAGTGCCGAGAAGCGGTTGTATCGATTTGAATACTTGTATTACATTATTTAGCGAGTTGTTTGAATTCAAGTCTTGTGCTGTCTCGGACCAGCAGGTAAATTGTTCTCATTGCGTGGTACCAGAACTCTGTAATGGAAGTATGCAGTATTATCTTACTAATAGCACAACAGTAAGATATATATGTATGTGTGTGTGCGTGTGTATGCGTAGGAATATCTGGCAATGAAATATGTAATAGAATCTATTGTGCGTATACCGGTCTGTATGCATGTGTGTTGCTGCAGGTAGGTTGGGTCAAGGCGGACACGAAAGCGATACAGGCCATCCACGATCACGTAATTACTCATAATCCACGTGTGTCCGTGTCGCACGGTGACCATAGCACGTGGAACTTGCACATCCGCAGCGTGCAAGAGGAGGACCGAGGCCAGTACATGTGCCAGATCAACACTGACCCAATGAAGAGTCAGGTGAAGCGAAAACACCTCATATATCGTATGTGCGCATGGTTGTTTGACAGAAACCTTTCGTATGTTTGAAGGTAGGATACCTGGACGTGGTGGTCCCACCGGACTTTATAAATGAGGAGACCTCCGGAGATGTGATGATACCAGAGGGTGGTACAATCAAGTTGACGTGTCGGGCTCGTGGGTACCCGGTACCGCATGTGCTTTGGCGAAGAGAGGATGGTAACGACATTATCGTCAGGGAGCCGAATGGTCAGAAAACTAAACGTAAGTGCCCGCCACCAAGCATTAACTGCTAGTTATCAAGTGGATATGTATGTTTAGTGTGTAAACGAGAATGTTGATCGCTGTAAAAACTCTATGCGACCATCATATTACGGACGCGGCAACGAGCACGTTGGCATGGGAGCGTGCGATGCGCCGTGCATCGCCAAGCGCTGTTCGATGAAATTTCGCTGTTATTTGAAAAGTTTGTGGGACGGCAGTAGTAGCCCGCAATAGTTAGAGCGGTGGTATGGTGGTGCTCCCGGCATTGCGCCGTGCTCACGTTCTTTCATATAACACCATCAAATAATGGCCATTATTGCACTTGGATATCACATGGCCTCAAGACATGGGTCAGACGATGAAAAAATCAATATTCGCATGATAGTATGTATATGGTGGAGAGTTGGTTTATCTCATTGCGCTACTCAAGCACATTTTTTAAACAGTGACAGGTACAAATAAATAGCTCTGGCTAGCTGTGAATTGAAACTGATACAATATTTAATAACATTATACAGTAATTTGCATTGTATTAATTATTACAACAAGGAATTGTTGATGTGAATTAAACTTGTATGGCGGGTAATTAGACAGCATGTAGGGATAAAGCCGATGGAAGGTACTATTTAAGTAGACCAACAAGAGTGGTGAAGTATTTGTGTGTGTTAAACAGCTTGTAGAGTCGTCTGTAGTTGAACGTATGTAGTAGTTGATACGATGTCCTTCCTCTGACAGTCACACGTGTTTACTTTCGCACGCTCCCATACTTCACTAGCTTGGTAACTTTTCTTGCTGTTATTTTTCTTTTCTTGTACGTTAATTACAGAGATTAACAAGTACATGTTTGGATATTAACGATAAATAAATTGCTACAGGCCTCTTAAGTATTATACATAATGAACCATATCGTCTTGTGTGCTGGGTTTCAGTGGCTTCCTACCAGGGAGAGATACTGAAATTAGTGAAAGTGTCCAGGTCTGATATGGGTGCGTACATGTGTATCGCTTCTAATGGTGTACCTCCGACCGTCAGCAAGAGGATTACCGTCAGCGTACATTGTAAGTAAATGGCGACTGTCCATGTTAATCCTTGTATGATTTCCGTCCGAAGGTATGACAGTTCACATGTCGACATGATATTGTCCCATGCACTAGCTCAGACATACGTACATACATGCTTTGAATGTTGACATTTCACTAAATGTGCGTTCTTAATTAAACTTTCACTCAATCGCCCAGGGGAAATTTAAATTTTGTACTGCAAATGTTTATCCAGTGGGTTTTCTTGTTACCGTTCCATGGTAAGTTTTGGGAAGAAATTACAAAGTTAATTTTTAAATTCAGTCTCATTCTAAAATAATAAAGAATTCATTTTAAATCAGACGTTAGTCGGTGAAGCGTAGAGTTAAGCTTTGTTTGTCGAGGAACTTTCAGTTTCCAATGTGTATGTGTGTGTTTTATATATGTATAGGGATTCAATGTTTCACCAAATGTATTTGAAAATCACAAGTTAATCTTATTGATTGTTCTTCAGTTCATCCTGTCATTCACGTTCCGAACCAACTGGTTGGGGCGCCCCTCAGAACGGATGTCGTTCTGGAGTGTCACGTGGAAGCTTCACCCAAATCTATAAATTACTGGATACGCGATACGGGTGAGTCACATTTATTCTAATCTGAATCTACAGTGATGGTTTCATACTATTCTCTGTGATTTGTTAATTGTTCTCAAGGCGAGATGGTTATCTCCAGTGAGAAGTATGATGTACAAGTTTCTAGCAAGTCAATGTTCGAAGTACGAATGATAGTAATCATAAGAAACTTACAACCGGATGATCTAGGCTCCTACAGATGTATTGCCAAGAATTCTCTGGGTGAAGTCGAGAGTAATATACGTTTATACGGTAAATATCTTTCTAAATGTATTGTCCATGGATGTATGTGCATTGCTGTATTCCCAATTGCTTTAGGAGTTTATTCGATTCATGAATAATATTGCACTTACTCTTTATATTGTATACAATGTTGACTTTCCGATAGTAAATCACAATTCACTTACCTGTACATCTAGATTTGTAGACAATAATAGTTTGAAATCAATTCTTCGCCAGCTTTCGTACGAATGCTTTCACGTAAAGAAACGAAACTACTATGGCGTACGATCGTAAGTGTGTTCGCGGGCCATTGAACCTACGCTCTTCTAAAAACTTTTTCAACTTTCCACAAGTCTACACTGGCATGTATATGATCGCATTTAGTAAACTAGATCAGAACAATTCGCGTTCAGGTTCATAGATTTCAGAGTACGTTTCGAACATGTACGCTTTCGTTTCGTATAGTACAATGTATTTTGTAAGATTCGCAATTCAGTTCATTGTTTATAGAAAGTGAACAGATAGAAGTCGTGGGTTAATTCTGAAGTGAGTTCTTGTTTTATTGTGTACCCAGAAATCCCAGGGCCTACACGGCTGTCAGCGCCTATGCACGTAGACGAGGACGATTACGGTGACCAGTTTGGTTCCGCCGAAGAGGACAGTGAGTACGAACTGTCAGTGGTTGCTGGTCAACCAAGGCACTTGGATGTTCCATCAGCTGGTGTGGGCGTTGAACACGGATTCCTGGTGACATTTCCCACAGCTGTACGTGGCAACCACATGAGCTACGTGGAGAACCACGTGCCGGTAGAGATGGCGATGACTTCTCGACCAATGCTGTCATCTTCTTCGGTGTCCAAGGCGCAGATTCGAAGATCCTGTCTACCATTGGCCATTTTCTTTCTTCTTCTACTTGGACGCATGTGAGACACTAACTTACTTCCCTTAGTGACAATAATACTTAGCCTCTAAGATATAAAGACATGATGCTAGCATTCGGTAGCTTTACCTAACAATCATCGGAATCCAGTCACTTGCTATAATAGAATGCGTTAGGTAAGGTTGCTGAATATGTACGCAAACAACTACAGATCATTGATTGCCATTCGTGGATCTTTTGTATGTATCACAATAATTCTACAGCTATCTACATATTCGTTAATGAAGATCAACAATCAATTTACTTAAAACAATGATCATCATAACAACGAAACGAATATTACTAAATTATAACAATACTAGTACCTATATGTTTTGTATATAGTTGTATATAAACATTTAAATGTGTACAAAACTTCTGTATTCATATGTGTAATACATTGACAAGTAAAAAAATTCAACCGTTCTTATTTAATGTCAGGCGTGTGTTAAGAGATATTAATTTCATTTTGCAGCCGAGAAAATAATTATATTTTTACACACACTCAAATGCGATGATGCAACAAAAATGCAAATAAGAGTTTTCTGTTACATTTACCCGCGAAACAAAGTATGCATTATGTTTACGTTGATATTGTTTCATTTAGGTAAATTTCAAATACTCTACCCCAACCTACCCTACCCGCGAAACAAAGTATGCATTATGTTAACGTTGATTTTGTTTCATTTTAGTACATTTCAAATGCAATAATTAACAATAATAACTCTTAAGATTTACAATAATAAACTGTCAAACGATTTAATTGTACATTATATATTGGATCTTGTATATATTGATATGAATAATAAATAAATAATAATGTGAATGAAAGTTATCGAGTTTAGTCGTTATTCCGAATGTATCAATTATACCCTGGTTCAGTTTTCCATGCTATAAATAAAATATCCATTAAACAATCAATATAACTACTATCTGCTGCCGTGTATGCGTACTTCATCAAACCGATAAAGTGCCGGATGACGAATGGTTGTTGCAGTTGGACAACATTCCATATGTCAGGAATATATCAGTCACGAGATATACAGCAGCTTGTGGGGATGAAGAGGAGAAGGATGGGGTTACCCGCAGCAACAAGTGGTTGACTGATAAATCGATGTTTAGTCGAGTTTATTCCATCCTTGCTGTCATCGTTTTTTTTTCAAAATGAAATCAGGATTAGTTCTAGTATAACGAGTTTTAAAAAAATATCAATCATTTGTAGACCATATTCTTTTATTACCACAGGCTTCAATTCATATCTGTGTTTAATATTTAAATATTGATAACGTGAGCAAATCTGGCTGCTTTTCGTTGGGTAAATCAATTTCGCTGTGTAATATCTTCTCTGAAGATATATGAAGAGTAAAAGATGTTAAGCATAAATAAAAGAAACGCCGACGGGCGATTTTCACACGTGAGCGCTACGAATGAACAGATGGAAAAAGCCAGTGTGTAAGGGAGAGGTAGGGAGAGAGGAAGTAAAGTAATGTAGAACGAGCTCGGTGGACCGTTAGTTTCCTGTTTGTCGAAAGTTGTCCGCTCGGCTGCAGATTTCTCAACTTTCGAAGTTCTTCAAGTTTCCCGGACACGTCGAATCATTACGACCGTTTCCTTCCTGGATTCATTTAAATATTAATTCATACCACCGCCACCAACACCAGCAGCAGCACCTACCATCACGACCAACAGCACCGGCAGCATGTTTTAATTAAAACCGAGAATTAATATGTGAACCCGTGACACCCCGTGTACAGGGATAGGAGAGGGGGTAGTTCATATTCTAACAGCCAGACTCTGACGAAAACTTGTGTGTTGTCTCTACTTACGTGTTAGCGGCAATTGTAAATGTGTTTATGATTTGTGCTACTTTATAAGTTTATTGGATACCAAGTGGCAATTGACGGACATGTGTGCTATTTATTACATTTATCCCGAAATGAAGAATCTATGCTCGCTATCCATACTGTACTGCAGCAGTAGACCATCGAGCGATGCAAGGATATGAGCATGCACCTAGGCTATAACTACTGTTCCCTTTACGGAAGACCTATAGAGTTAATGTTGCGGCACTAAGGATGAGTTATCGCCATCCGGTAGATCACCGCGATGGCCCGGTCGCCTTCCGATGTCCGCATCGGCGTCGCGTGTTTTTTGCGTTTGGTCACATCTATCTGTGATATATCGTGCCGTCAGAATTATTGTGAACTGATTCACTGGTCGCCCTATGTTCCAGCCCCACCGCAGACCGTTCTACTTAATGGTCCAGTTCAGTTCGGCTCAGATCAGTTTCCGGTCGTGCAAAAAATAAGATAAATGTCTCTGTATTATCATTATTATGCTCATCATTTATAGTTAGACAAAGAAACTATTATCATGGCTGATGATATGAATAATTGTCTGGGTAGTGAATAAAATAATCATAACTGGAACGGAATGAATTGAAATCTTTAAAAAACTTGCATTTATATATATATATATATATATATATATATATATATATATATACTGTTATTGCAATGACTACTAGGAAATTGTATATATTAAATTTTACGAACAGTCATAACATATTTATGAGCCGAATATATGAATTTATCGCAGTATAAATATGAACTTGGTGAAGTAGATGCATTTATATCTCGCGGTGTCTTTGCATTATCACATTAAGTGAAATAATGCTTATCTGCGGATGTATCACTCAAAACACATTCATACGTCTTAGCGGTAGTAGCGAAACAAAAGTTTGTGAAAGTTTCTTGAAACCTTTATATGAAGAATGCGTACGAATACATACATATATAATATTGCTGACAAAAGTTAAAATATGATATTCTCCGTATATTCTTTAAACAATATCTTCAAGTCGTTTGAAATCAAACCAGTTCTAGTTATGTATACATGATAGCTACAGTATCGCTCCCACGTGATGAGAGTTCACGGAGAAACCGTTATGGCCAGTGAATTTATTAGGCTGGATGGCATTGTGATGACAGTGCCATTCAGGTGAGACACACCGGGTCTCCCTTTCACAGCAGCCACGTCTGTATTCACCGTTAATCGTCGAACAAAAGCCACTTCTCTCAATGGCAAAAGAATGGTCGACGCTGGAACAATGGCCCGGTCGACATTCGTATCTGGTCGAGATGGATTCCTTTACGTCGATATTTCGACTACATTTAACGTGGAAAATAATCTGTCCTTTTTCATCCAAGCCATCATGGGTGTGTGCGCGTGTGTGTCTGCCGCAGAAATAGTATTCAGTGGCGTACATTCAGCATAGATTGTGTGTGATGAGAAGATGGATTTAGAAGAGCTTTGGGAAAATGGAACAAGTCAAAGAATTGAGCTGAATTCATTTGAGGTATCTTAAATTTATTGATTTGTAATCAAACATCTTAGTATAAAAATGTTTTTGAATGTTATTTGAATACTAGGTTAAATGCCCGCCATACGATGGAAAAATATTAGTTACGGATATATATATAAAAAAAAACGAGTAAGGTAATCCATTTGAAATATTGATTAAATTTTTTTGTTGATATTTTTTTTCTTTTGGTATTAGACTTTTAATAAAACTCTATTAATTAAATGTCAATTCGTTGGGCGATAATGACAAAAAATAGCGATTTGACAAATAAACAAAACATCGCCTCTTGCATTTATCGTCGACTTAGTCTGTTTTGCTTTTGTCAACAAACCCCCAATGAAAACGCTCCCAGGCACGTAGCAGCAGCAGCAGGAGCCGGACCTTAGCGCTTTATATAATAAGAAGATATTAATTAATGGTTGTATATGACGCTAATGGTACCTTGTTGCTATCCGTTTTCGTCGCAATGTCATATTTACTCTGTGTGATATTTTTAAAGTAAACGCGATGTTTACTTGAAGATCTGTGTTTTTCTTTCTTCGGAATTTCTGTGGCATGTCGAGATGGAAATGGACTCTTAGGAAATTTTAAGTTTTTGTCAGTGTCATCTTTCATGCAATGTGTGATGTCCTTGTTCTCATTGACAGATACAATGGTATTACGTCTTACTGATACTTGTACAGATGTGCGACGGTTATCTTGTATGTCTGGTGACGCAACAGGACTGGTGTTTGTATTAGTGGGTGCAAGTTTCTCTCCAGTAAGCCAGTACGTAATCATTTTGCCTTTTCCCTGTAATTAGCCAAACATATTTTGGAAAGTTCATACGCAACATTTATTTGTATACACTACCTTCATTTCAACTTCACCTCTGCACGTAAGTTCAAACGATTCAAATGCATCCAAAGCTTTTTTTGTAAACGGACTAACATGAATCTTCAATGCTTCACCATTGGACTCCATGCGAGAAGCGGTGTTGACAGTGTCGCCAAACAAACAGTACCTCGGCATCTTCAGCCCTACGACACCTGCGACACAGCCACCCGTATGTAAGCCGATACGTAATTTTAGTTTCTCTTGCGGTCGATGTCTGATGGTGAACTTTTGAACTGCAGCCAGAAGTGCTAGTGACATTCGTGCTATCTCGCGTGCATGCAGGTTTCCATTCCGCGCGGGTAACCCTGATACAACCATGTATGCATCGCCTATCGTTTCCACCTGAAGAGCCACATGCACATACTTGTAATTAAATATCAGTTCTACTATTGACGCTCTGTCGTCCCTTGGAATTTCTATCATTCAATATATCTATCCGTATAGTTACTTACTTTGTACACGTCAAAGTTTTCTATAATTGAATCGAAGCATGTATATAGATCATTCAACAATTCCACAACTTGCAAAGGAGTGCTGGCAGCCGAGAGCGATGTGAATCCTACGATATCACTGAAGTATATTGTCACTTGTTCAAATGTTTCAGCCACTACGGCTTGGCCCATGATCAATTGCAGTGCTACGGATCTGAATAAGAACAAATATTAGTTTCAATTAGAAATGCGGATATAAATATTAACACTGTTCCACCTCGGTAAGAGTTGGTACAATAACTCTTCACACTTCTTCTTTTCCTCTAGGTAATCTGCAGTTCTTTCTTCCACCAAAGATTCCAGATTATTGGCATACTGTTCCATACGAGACAGTAAGTTATCCAAAATATTACCGGTATCGTGCTCCCTGCAATTGATTTATGATTATTCATATTTTATTCTTTATTAGTACATAGCACTGGTAGAATATCATTACTTGTTTAATTTCTTGATAATATTTTTTAGAGACGAAAATTCCGGTCGCTCTGATGGGTTTTCGTTCCAACATCTTTGCATCAAGGTTCGTACATCATCTTCAACAATTGTACCTTCAATATGTGGTCGAAGTGGATCTTCACCTAACTTTGGTTGTTGCACGGATTCTACTATATCTGAAAAGTATTTATCACATTAATTTCTGACGTGCTAGAATCTGCTTATATAAATGATTGTATTTACTTTTCGGTGTCATCTCCACATTCTCTCCCAGATAGAACAAGCCTTGGCGAACTACGATCTCATGAACGATTATCGCAAAAGAATACACATCACCTTTCTGTGTGCCTTCACTAGGAGGATATGGTAATCTTAACAATTCTGGAGCAGTCCACAGTTGTCCTGAGAAAACGTAGAAATATTGGAAACACCATCATCAATAGAAAAAATATATGCTGATTTACGTCTCCAAAAGGCATAAGAATTAGGGTTGGGCGTCTCGTGTTTATTGAAGAATTGCAATCCAAAATCCGTTACTTTTAACACAAATCGACTGTCCACAACACAGTTGGTAGATGACAAGCAGCCATGAGATTTCATTTCACTTTGATGTAGGTACGTCATGCCCTAGACGTATTATTAAATAATGGACTGTTAATATATATATATATATATATATATATATATATATATATATATATAAGAGAGAATAATACTGTATGTACTTACTCGAACTAAATCCTGAATTAAAGATATCCGCATCATCCACTCAAGAGTAAACTGGTCGTTCTCCAGGATATCCTGCAGACTGCCTTTTGGACAGTATTCTGTTAGTATGCAGCAGTTTGGTGGATCGATGCAGGCTCCATGGAACTTAACAAGGTGATCATGTTGCAGATCTTTCATCTTCAAACATAATTGAAGACTAGCATCAGGTTTTTGTTAATATTTGAAGTCGAACACTTACTTGCTTCAATCGAATCAGTTGTGCTCGAGACAAGTCCACTTTGATGGGAGCCAAACGTTTGATTGCTACTTTGGTGTTTTTATAGAATCCAATGGGCATGAACACTTGTCTGTCGCCTCCCAGACTGTACAACTCGGACATGAAGGTCTGTAAATGGTAGGAAATACATAAGAAATTATCTAAAATTGTTCTGTTTTAGTAGAAATAATATCCTACCACTTGACTCCCACGTTTTGTTGAAGAAGCCAAACTGTCTCTACGAGAGGCGGTCTCTTGCAGATCGATTATATCGTCCCAGTGAACCTTCCATGTCATTGAATTGATTTCTGCTTCTAACTTGTATCGTCTGTATAACATAACTGATGTATTAGAATATGTACCCATGTAATATATATTTAATATATAGCAAGTAAAAGTACCTGTACATGCATAGTGCTACCAGCACTAAAAGAATAGCCGCAGCGACAAGGCCGATACTCAAAAATACGTACATAGGTATAGCTGTAACACAAACAAGTATCCCATTATAAGAGACTCAGGTACAAGTTTGTTATTGGCACCTGTGTCAGGACACTTGGAGTTATCATAGCCGCAGGTTGGTACATCGGGTGGTGGAATGTCCTTGCCTCCGGGCCAATAAATCTTCTTTCCTTCTAAGGTAGAAATTTTACCTGATCGGTCATCATACGTAGCCACTACCTAGAATTAGCAACATGTTATCCATGCATGGAGTCTGACCATATATAAATGTACCTCAAATTGATTTGTGTCGGGATTGTAACTATGCATTGCATATTGACTGACTCGTGTTCCATTACAATTGATGTACAATTCTTCGTTATCCATGCCTACAAAGATATATATATATATATATATATATATATATATATATATATATATATATATGTATATATAAATAATTAATTAATTCTAGGTATTTTATTTGTTTACCTGTATAAGTTTTATCGAAAACACGACTTATCAACTCATATCCATTCACTAGGGTATCCAAATTATCTTCCTGCTTGTGAGATGCGGTGAGAAAAGTACTGAGTGTTTCAGCGTATACAAGCATAGAGTTATAGAAATCAACTACAAATTTCGATCGGTCACTCGTTTCATTGGAATAGCTTGTGAGTGTAATTACTGATTTGTAAGCGGCTGCAAGCTTTTTCTGGTTTTCAGCTGCATCTTGCTTGTCTATCCAAGGCCTGGTCGGATCTTGAGCTCTATAAAGGTAAGAAGGGGTTAAATTATTAATGGTTAATTAGCAATACTAGACATAGAGTACCCGCTGGTTAGTTCTATATTAAAGAACAGATACTCTCCGTTGTACACCATTCTTCCTAAGGCTTCGGCTTCTAGCAGGATCTCTCTAGCTCTGGTAAATGATACACACATAACTATCACTAAACAGAGAGACACAATTCATTAATATGTCTATTTATATTTGAAGGACTACTCCATCAATTCATTACCTCCGAAATCTACTCCTATACGTCGCTTAAGAAACTCCGTCAAGTTCATGTTCGTTAGTCCAAGATCTCCGTCGCCATGTTCAAATTCTGGTAGATTCGACAGCTCGAGGGCTAAGGTTTGGACGAACAAGGAACATGTATTAGATCCTGCGACTTCATATTGTCCATTTCGGTCATACAGGAGCATAATCTTTCTCCAATTATTCCTGACAAGTTTCTCGAATTTGTAATTAATGTTTAGCAGGAATGTGTTTTGTGCATACTTCACCGTTAGATCCATGATTAGCTGACTAATTCCTTTGAAGAAGAATCCACCAGTCCGCACTAGCATATAATAATCATGACTGCAGTTCACGTTGCCCATTTCGAAAGCATGTGATATGCCGCCAGGAGTGAACTGGGGCGTTCCGAAGAATTTCACCATTCTCGCTATACTTGCTGCAGTAACGGAAACAATCTTATTGTAATGACAAGTAGTAACATGTGTTAGAGACAGTACAGACCAACGGAATATTCACATATCGGACCAAATATAACATGCGGACAAGAGTCCTTGTTGGTGTACGCATCTATCGCTACGATTTGTGCATAAGCCTCTTTACACATTTCGTCTCCTTGAATGAAAGTAATGTTTAACCAATCTGGCAAAATTTTTTGTTTATATATGAATGTTTTGGCTTCTTCAAGAATCGATACTACCTAAGAAATAGATATATCCATCTCAGACTACACATTCTTAGATTATTAAATTATGAAGCGTTGACAAGTGTCAGTTTCTTGTAACGTTGCAGCATATGTTTTTTGTTTACATACATACCGAGGTCAAGTTCGCAAGTAAATCCGTGCTGTTTGGCAGAATGACTAAAGCACGTATTTCACATTTGCCTTTTTCACAGATTCGATCGCACAATTGTAAATTGTCTCTGCATGGTTCTGTGCTCATATTAGGACACTCGCCGGCAGAAACTATTGTAACAAATGCACAAAGAACACAAACATACATCAGTGACATTGTTCTTACACAACTTATAATTTCTCTTCACATTTATCAATGATCCTAAATGCACTGAAAGCAAATCTAGGAAAAAATTAACTACAAGTGAACAGCAGCAGAGAGTATACTGTGCGTCTGTATGTGTTTTATCAAGTGTTAATTACGCCAGTAGATATCAACTTTGTTATTATAATTACGTTATTCTCATATAATAAAATCCAGATGTTGCGGCAATAATATAAATCCACTGGGTTTATTTGTTTAATACAGTAAAGTTTGTTATTAAATATAGTCTCTGGTAGAGAGCTAGGCAAATAGTGAGTAATATTCATTTCATTAAATATTTATTGGTTTATCTATAATTAATTATTTATATGATCGGTCAGAGATAAAAGTACAAATAGAATATTTATCAGTGATTTTGGATCATTGTCTAATCAAATAAATTGTGCCGATAAATGTATTAGGTAGACATAAGTTAATAAGAAATTGTTTCCTGTGAATTTTATTTGCAGGAATTGTAGGCAGTACCATCCTGCGGCGAGGTGCTCAAAGTGTTCCGCAGGAATTCCTGCTGGTTCCGCTTTGTAGTTCACCCCAGCTGGCAGAGATGTCACTACCAGTATCAAATCAACGTATTTACCTATCAATTTATTTAATGACTAGGTTTATCCTGTGAAGCCATGAAGTTCGTAATTGATTGTTCTGTTATATTCGTTTATGTACGTTCCAATTTCATTAGTTTTATTGCCAATGCTGTTTGAAGCATTTATAATGAATCAATAAATGAATATTTTATAAAGTAGACTACATTTCTGTCTGTTTGGTATTTATTTATAAATTCGCAATGGATAGCCTAGGTAGTTTTGTTATAGAGATACATATATGATTATGTTCATAATCTTTTTTACAGCAACATGTCATTTACAATTGTACATCTGTATAAGATGTGTGCATTCATCAATATAATTACGTTCATTACAGCACTGCCACGTGCTGTAATGTGCAATGTGCGTATTTTTAGCTCGTGTAACTTATATTCATTTGCAATTATTTGAAAGCTGTCGAGTGAAGAACAGCATACGAAATAAACAAATATTGGGCGACAAAGAGAGAAGAGGACGGAGAAACATGGACATGAATACAGAGTACCGTGTGTGAGTATGGTAAGGTTTTGACTAGTTGTCAGTTTAATTGAAACAGTTGATTACGCATTAATCAGCTGTTAACTTCGAGGAGAGCTACGTCCGAATTTCTAGACTAACTATTAACAAGCACTGGCCGTGTCTCTCTATATACACAGCGCAGCAGGAATACTTTCGGTCATACGTCAGCTTGTGCAGGTCCTGCATGATGTGCACTTCGTGTTTCGCCAAGTGGATATGCATTCGTGCAGTGTGATTTTCTGACTGATTGTTTAATTGTACATTGTTACTGCTGTGCAAAGACCCGTCTTGCATAAGTACCAAGTAAATATATAATTACAATTAAACTAGATCTTGCAATCATTACGCAATGTCAATATTGTTCAGCAAGCATTGCGTTGTATGATTCATAACACATTTCAGGAATATATGAATATTAATGTCGCATAATGGCCAATGTTTATAGAAGATGTCTGTTGTCTCGGACATATAAGGTGTATTCTTTTTACAATTTGGCTGACTGAGTTAAGAACTAAGCTAAGCCAGGCTAAGCTCACTTGACGGCATGTAAAAAGAACAAGATTTTTTATTTTTCTCAGATAGTTCACTGGCATGCAATAAATATAAATTAGAAGAGCAGCAATTTTGCACTGTGGTTATATTGCATATTAATTAATACCATCGTATCATTAAATGGTCAACTATTTATTCTATGTATTTATTTATAAAAAGTATTTTTTGCAAAACTAATGCGTTTGCTACGTTTTCGTTCATAATTATAATAGTGGCATCGTTTGCATATTCGAAATTATCAATTTTTAAACAAAAACCAACAAAATAACTTGCAAATAACCTCACTATTGCTCTTTATATCAAACTTTCGCGCGTACAAATGCCCCACAGCTCTTCTAAGCCTGTGTTGCGGGTAGTGCGTCATCGGTAAGGGGGAGGTTGAAAAACGTAGATAAAGTGAGCTACGACTTGTAAAAAGAACACACAAATAACTAAGCCACTGTGAAATAACCAAGCAATTAAGCCAGCTTAGGTAAAAAGAATACACCTATTGTAGTGGAATTCAGACTAAAATGGGACACCTGTTGACTGGAGATATTCAGCGATGATAAAAATTAAATGTCCATTGCGTTGAGCTGGCCCCGGATATGCTAGAACAATCAAAAGATCATTTCAGTCAATTGTATGTTCATTATCAGTGTACATTACGCTGTTATCTTTCATCACTGATTTATACCAGCTGATTTGGAGAGTCATTTGCATTTACTTGGAATAATATATAGATTTACTTTTATCATTTAGGTCTATGAAAAGTTTTGTTTCGTTTGAGATTTTCTACCTTTTGTTTTCTCCTGTCGTATCGGCTGGCGTAGGGTTAGAGAGAGAAGGACTACACTAGTTTTAAATGTACATGGGCCCTGCGGAGATGATGACGGTGGATGTACGTACGAGTGAGTGAGAGAGAGAGAGCGATCGTTATGAGTGGAATCTATGAGTCATCCTGAATGTTAGCAACGTACTGGTGGAGGGTAGAAGGTAGTGTAGTTCTTTCAATAATGAGACACGCGTGCCTTCTAAGCACTGAGCGTAGCGTAACTAGAGCGAAGGGGTGAATCGGTAGACGTATGTAATAACCAAAGGGTTACTCGTAACATCAGCTGTAACGTACATGTATAATGTACATGTATGATTTTGTATGTAAATCGGTGAGCGTACAAAAAGTGGAGTGCGGAAGCCGGTTCGATCCGGTTCGCCATGATCCTTTTGTTAACAATGAAGGAATGTAGACTGAAAACTATGAATAAAGAACACTCACATATACAATCTTTTACTGGGACGGAAAAAACATATCCACACTATATTATCTTTACCTGTAGTATTGGTATTTTTTTTTTTAAATTGTTTTTTTTTTACCAATAATTCAGCATTTGTACATCAGTTTTTACTTGGACAGTAGATATATTAATGTTCGTTTATATATAAATTATATATATTTTTTATACAAAATATGAGCGGGAACGAGCCGGTTATGAGAGATTAGGCAGCACAGCACTGCAGTGTACGAACATGTGTTTGATATAGGTGTATGTGTACGCTCCTTACTGGTTTCCTGTTCGACACCCCGTGCTTCACTGTTCTATATGGTTCCTCCTCCGGAGGCGGCAGGAATCGCAACATCTGTGCCTAATTGCATTCCTTAATGCTAATACAGCTTGTCCGGCCTCATTCTGTAAGTGCCGTAATTGCCTAACATTCCACCCACCGCCACCATCACTACCACCGCCGCCGCCACCACCAGCAGCAGCGTTCTCTTACACCGCCACCGACATTGCCGTCTCCTATAACGGTAGCGCTGTGTACCCATGTCAACACACTTCCCACCTCTGATCATTCAAACTAACATCCAGCGTCATTTCCCATATAATTTTATTTTCCACTGGCTTATTAACTTGATATAAATATAAACCAATGTTCTGTAAAATGACTAACTTATGGGAGAATAATAAAACATGAATGTTATAGCTAGTGTTGCTATAAATATACATGCCGGATTCCGTGTAAGATTGTATACAGTTTACTTGATCTAATTTTATAGTTTATTATTGGATACTATGTAGTACGCCTGCCACATCAAACTTGACATACATACGTATTACAATTCCAGTAGAAGAAATACAAGTATGCATCTAGTGATATAACATTGTAAGTGAATACTGATATAAACATGCTTACTTACATCAAATCTGTTATCATAATTAAGTACACATATTAATGATGTATTTATCAATATTAATATTCATGAAGGTTTATATTTGATTATGATCAAATTAATTAACAACTTGGACGCGTGGGTGAAATAAAAATGGCAGCTGGTGATGGTGTGTGTGTCGAGTGTTTTTACGGAGCGTTGGCTGTGTAATTTTAAACTTGTGCCGAGTTCGAGGCAATCAAAAACTTTTCCCGAAGTAAGTTTCGTTGTGCGCGACGTCGAGTTGCGTCCCGGTGAGCTGGCGCGACGTGCTACAGCGCACGCGCCGTGCCCGTGCACATATACACATGCAGACACATTGTGTATGTGTACCCGAGGAGTATTGTCGAAGAACCCAAAGTTTGATTCTATTGCTACATGATGTGTCATACTCCGCGGATAAAACTCTTTTAACGTAGTTTGCCTACTGTTTCCGCGTGTGTCTCTAGCCGCGCGCGCCACTCCTCACACTCTCTCTGTCCTGCTCTCTATATTCCGCATATGTGAGTGTATTGGTGTGTCTCGTGTTATCCTTGTCTAACGAAGAGCGCGTCGCCGTGCCGTCCCCTCACCGCCCCTACAGCTCGCTACAGTCAGCCGTTGATCTTCTTTCGTAGCGGAACCAGAAAAAAACTTTAACCGAAGTTTCGCGGGCCCCGGTTTGGGGGACGGGCGCGCGCGGGGTTCACGCGACGCACACTTTCAAAGCGGCACGATTTCGCGTCCGTCCGCGGCACGAGGTCGTCGTCAGAGAGCGTACACTGGTTTCTCTGTAAAGTCCTAGCCGATATATACCGGTGTACTAGTAGTAAAAGTATAAAGTAACTATTGAACTGACGGCAGGCGCGCTCACGCTACCTTGTATTGTCCTCGGACGTTACTACTACTGGCGATGTTGTTGTTGTGATAGTTACAAGTTAGTTTGTTTAGTTAGTTACGCATGTTATGTGCTGCTAGCGTCGGTCGGTCTGTCAGTAGTTGGTTGGTTGGTCGGTCGGTTGTGTGGCGCTCGCTCACATTGTTCGAGAGGGGAGTGGGGGTCGGCCGGTAGCAGTGTATGTGTGTGTGTGTGTGTATGGACGACTGTGGCGGCCCATGAGTTATTGATTTTCTCTCTGTTCTCTCACAAAACGTTTCGCCGTCGTCGTGTACTTGCGCGCAACAGACTATATTTATATGTGGACTAACTACCACACAAAGTACCTACTACTGCCATATTGGATCATGCTCCCCGCCACCACCGCCGACACCGTGGCCGCCGCCGCCATCGTTAGAAACTTTTTTCTCTGTTCATAACCTGTCGGGTGGTTTGTTGTTGATTCACCGGTGTGCTTGCACGGGATTTATCCAGCGAACTTTTACCATAGAGTTGTTACTGCTGATGTTTTAGGCGGACGGAGAGGTTCGCGCAGCTTGTTTGTTAAGTAGTACACACGCAATGTGCGTGCGTCACGTACAACTTGTAAAGTGTCACTGTCAATGTAACGTTGTCGAGTTTCATTCGGCGGACGTCGCAGGACAGAAATAGTGTTTGGCAACGGAACGGCGGCAATATTAGACGGTGTGACCCACAGGTAAGCATGTCCGCATGCCTGCCACATTGTACACACAAACAAACATCTGTAGCACACGCGTGTATATGTACGAGCGTGCGTACACGTGCACATGTGCGCCGCGCATGTGTATCACTCACTCACGGTGTGTACGTATGTGTATCTTGTATTGTAGTTTTAGAGTTTGTTTGTTTGTTGTGTTGACAACCTGGGAATGATTTGCTCGTGTTGATTGATTGTTCGTTTTGCCTGATCGATGTACATTGTTGTGATGTGGCGCGCTTGCGCACATACAGGTGGAAAAAGTTTTGATCACATTGTTGCGTAATTTTGTTGACATCACACGCGCTTGATCATGTGGACATGTGTTGCATTCACTACATGTGTTAACTTGATACACAAACTGTAAAGTCACTTTGAAACTTCGTTTTTGCAACTAATTGTTGATAATAACATCTGTCAATTGTTATTTATTCCTTGCTAACACATGAATATGAATGTCACACAGCATATTATCGTTCAGTACCATGGGATCATTGGACTTAGAGTCTGTCGAGATGATCACAGGCACTTTTCTCACACAATGCTATGTAGAGAGACGTAGTGTTAGTATTTTGTTATCGCTAGTTTACAAATGAAAGTCCACACCGTACAGTGTTAAATATTTCATTATGTCTGAATCTTAAGGATTATAGCGTAATCCCATTTAGCTCTCTGGCGTTGCTACTGCTGCTAGTGGGGAGAGAGAGAGAGAGAGACGCAGCACCAACCAGCTACAGATATATACACACACTTTTACTTTACGATTTCGTTCAACTCAACACAGCGTTCCCCGCGTTGCCCCGGCGTCTACCTGCGTCGCGGTGCTGTGTAGCGAGAGCGCTTGGGAAAAGTTTGTTGAAGAAGTTTTTCCGGCAGCGCTCTCGAATCCTGCCGCCTGCGTCTCACGGGACACTGTGTACGTCTGCCTGTGTGTGTGTGTGTGTGTGTGTGTGTGTGTGTGGGTCGATGCTTGTGTGTTTGTGTGTCCCTGTGCTTGTTTTGAGCGCGGGGGTGGCCGACAACTCGCGTACTGCCGCTGCTGTTGAGGGACGGAACAGCGATATGGTCGGGTCGGAATATAACGTTGACGAACGCACGACTGATGGCAAATCGGATTCAACTCTTTAAATCAATAAACTGCCGTATTGTTTCCTCATTTCTACTTTCTTACTCTTTCGTCCAGTTTCGTCCACTGGTATTTATTTATTTACAGTGGTGTATATTATTACGTCATGCGATAGACTTCATACGCGGTGAGAGATTACAACAGTTTTGTTTCTGTAAATATCATTGTGTTTAAAATACCAACTGACATAGACAGTGTCCCTGTTGTTGTTTTACTTTTATTTGTAACGGCTAGTTCAAACTCTGTATGATGATGTACGAGTTGAACTAAACTTTAAACAAATACTACGAGACTATTGTAAATTTGTTCGTCCCGTGTGGAGTGTGCAGTATTGTTCAATTAATTTGGCGTGCGCACGTTTCTATGAACTTATTGATATTTTATGCTCCGGTCCAATTAACTGTAATAGCGTAACTGTTTCGTATGTTTTTACAAGTGATTGGGCTTATTGTGTGCACATGTGTCTGCTTTGCAGCTGCACTGTGTATCTGCGTGCTCTCTCGGTTTCTCTCTACGATTATCCTATTCCTTAAACTTTACATTCTGCCGTCCTGTCGGTCTCTGGCCTTTGCCCTGTTCGTTCGATACAGTGCGCTTGCTAAATGCTAAACTCAAAAACGATATGAATAACATCACTTACGCATTGGCATACTCTTATTGGCTTACTGTAGGGTGGATATTCATTGCTTCTTTTATAACAATGCAATCAAATGTCATACGTATATAATCGTATATCTCTACACAAATAATCATACTTTTGTAACATCCAATGCAAAATAACTGGGATCTACAATGAGTCAACGATCCTAGTTTAGCTGTTCTGCCTACATATGTGTCATACACCCCTGTCTACAACACACACACACACATATACACCTGGAGTTTAGTTTGTCATCTTTAATTTTCTTATCGGCGAGCCGCTAGACTGTGAAACTGGTACCTGGAGTCACGCGCGATATGCTTACACCGTCTCACAGGATCCAACGTCTTTCATTACTTCAAGCCGCGTAGTTAGTATTTTAAACTATGTATGTACTTGCCTGCCTGCCCGTCTTCACCGCTCTGTTATCCTTGCATTACCCTGTTGCGCCATACGTCCGTAGTTTGCTGTACGTCTGGAATACTGGATGGATTCTTGGCGATAAGTTTTTGCACTCTACTCACTCCAGTGACTGTGTGTGTGTGGGTGTGTTTGTCCCGAGTTCTGACTTTAATGCTGTTTGCATTGCGACATTCATCATTGAAATACACTGATTAAAGAATTCCCGATCACGTAAAGTGTAAAACGAACTTTGAAATATTGCAGAATATATCACGTAAATATCAGTACTCTAAGTAATTTGGTTTTGGAGTTACGTATTTGCTCTAGTATATATAATATATGTTCTAGCAGTATACTGTCAAATGGTATAATCTGTTTTTCCTCTGCAGATTAATCATAATCGAGAAAAATCTGACCCTGTATTGAAAATAATAAGAACTTTCGTTTTTTCTTCTGGTTAAAAAAAAAGCGAACGGTAGAACGTTATTAATTCGGTTGTCTTCTCGCTAGATATTAAGTCTGTTTATTGTTTGGAAAAGTTTTGAAACTCGCGAAAAACTTTTCTCATTCACCGTATCGATTAGGTGTAGCGCGTCGACGAGCGCTCGCTGTGCATGCAATAAGAGAGCGCACGGTCGCTCGCCAACACTGTGTACGTACATTCGTCTTACAAGTCTCATACATAGTCTCACACTGATTATACTGTGTCTGACAGAAGAATGTCCGGCCGTCAGAAACGACAAACAACACACACCATCCAGAACCTGCTGGAGTTGACACCGTCATCCTCCAGCCGGCACACACGGAGATCTCCCACGATGCCACCCCACGCGGATGCTCCACTGCGGATGTTACCTGCACGGCCGATGGCTACGACTGCCACGCCGAAAAAGGTAAGTCACTTTGTTTGTACATGCAAGGTTAGTTTAAAGCGCAGATTCAAAGCGAAAACATAATATTGATTTGGAAGCTTTTAATCCCAGGAACACACAATGTCACTGAACATTGAGTAAGTAATTCAATCATGCAACATCAGATCTTATTAGTCCTTTACAAATACTACAACTAACTCGAACTAACGTCGTTCATTTCTAAATTAACAACAAAAAAAAAGAGACGATCACGTTTTCCATCATGGTTACGCGGCATAGAACACGTTGCCATGGCAATTAGGATCGATCAAAAGTTAGTTATGAGAGTTGAGAAGTTTTTCATAAGTGTGGTCGTGTATGTGATTATTTATTTATTACATTAAACAATGAAAAAGAGAGAAAGAAATAGAGAGAGAGAGTTAGAGAGAGGAATGTTGTTTTGAGCAAATTTATGTTGATAATATTGACATTACTGCGTAGCAGTTTAAGTGTAGTCAGTCGCAATAGCGGTTCATATTACATTTCCAGCCGAGAACATAATGTAATGCTATTTATAAAGAATCCGTTGCATGGTAAATTCATTTATCTCGTCACAGCTTGTACGTAGGTCGACGGTTTTGACGTCTTTTGCACCACCACCACCACCACTGGCGTTACCCGTCCACCCTCCCCGCTCTGTCATATCCCAACGCTGTTATATTGGCCGCCCTGCTGTAGCCCCGGTGCTTAATTTACTACGTCCCCGAGGGTTCTGGCATTTTGAGAATTCCGTTCTCTACTTTATCGATGTGAAAATTGTTAAAAATAAAATTTACTTTCACGCGCTGTAATCTTATGAGTCGCTAGTGAAGAACGTGACTGCTGCGTCATATACAGCAGAATAGTTCAGCAGGAACACACGTCAATTGATGTTATGTTATTGTCAGCTTTAGTCGAGTGAACAAGTCGCTAAATGAAAGACACTAGAAATTTATTTGCGTTAAATAAAATTTAGTTGTAACGATAAATCCTTTTGTAATAAGCGGATGTAGAATGTGGTTTCGACAGAAGGCAAAATAACGGTAGACAATGTTGTTGCTGTTGCGACGGTGGTGGGGGCAACTTTGCTTTGGTTTTGCCAGGACGTTTTGCTTATTTTATCAAGTTTATCAGCCTGTATAGTATGGTGGTAGGTGGATGGGGGTAGGCCGTGCGCGAGAGAGTGGAACGCACGCAAACTTTGTAAAACTTTATATTCTGACCGCAGCGACCACAAACTCCCTGGGAGAGAAACGCCGCGGTTTAATAATTCACATTTCATTGTACATTTTCCATCTTTCTAAAACAATTCACTACCTATACTTCTTTACCCTTTGTACTTCTTAACCCGATGTTTTATAACAGTAAATCTTATCAGATTAACATGTTTATGTCTCTAATGAAATAAACATTTTGCAGATCAGCTTAGAGTTCCGAATGACATCATTTGTCGAATATGTAGCCAAAGTAAAGTTTAGAAATCAATAACGTACGATCCTACACGATTCTTGGAAGTGGATTAAACTGAAACGCAACCCAACCACCTTCCTACACTATCCACTTCGATAATATTAAAATGAGCTACAAACTTAACGGACAATTTTCTCTTGTGCAATCTTCAGTTAGTCAAACATGGCGTCTAGTTTCTATGGTTACCAGGTAATCTTTTTGAGATATAATCCAGCAGAATCTGGAGAAAACATGTCTTTTGCAAATATATGCATCCAACGTAGATATTTATACATTAAAAAGGATTCACAATAAATTAACTGGAACTATTAAAATAAAAATTAAATCAAATTTTTGTTAATGTGTTATTTCCATCTGAAATTCTATATTGGGCAAGAAAAGTTTGTTAAACAAAAACAAGCGATGATGTAGAATTGTTAAACAAAATTAGTTTCCGTTGCGTCTTTGTGTTGTGATTTCCGTTAATCTGCTCCAAACGTGTCCAATGTCCGTTGTTTATTGGACATCAACATTTCAATGAAAATAATGATTTTTATATCATCCCCTATCTACACGTAGTTCGCGATATTGCCGAGGAGTGACGCTGGTGTGGCGTCCTGTGCCGTGTCGTCATCTCGCGGGAAATTTCTGAAAAGCTTTTCATTTACTCGAGAAGAAGTCGTTCGGCCATTTCACGTCAGATGTCTCCAAGTGTCTGTGTACAGGATGGAGAAAATGTGCATGCTATCGTCTTTTCTAGTTAAGAAGTTATATATTTTTAGAATATGCTCTCACTTGATTCATATTCTTCCCACATTATCTCGTGATTTCTTGATATTGAATATTAATACGCATTGAAAATGGCAAATATATGAATAAGTTCTGGACAAATATACTTTTGAAATGATTAATGCGTACGCCAAATTTGCTAGATTATTTTTACAAAAGTTTTCAAGTGCCGTTTGTCAACAATAACTGAAACCTCGAGCTTACAGTTATACTGGATTCCTCAATTATCCTGTTCATCTCTCCTTCTCGTTCCTCTGTCGAGCTGCACGCAGTGAGACGCTGCTCGCTAATTACTCACACACTTAGTAATAATTGATACATTGAGCACATTTAGCTTCGGTCACATGATGATAAATTATCTTTGTGTCTGTGCGTCGTACAAGGCACTGCTTTATGTATCTTGTACAATTATTCCTCACATACACCATCACTTGTAACACTAGCGGTAGCAGTAATGCTACACAGATTTCTCACATCGCAACCTTTGCCAAATCGCTTTACGGAACGTTCGTAATTCGTTTTACATTCATAGATTAGTTCATGTTGCGGAATATGTATATTGTAATGATACATTCATTGCAGATGATATGAGGTTGATTTGGAAACATAATTTCTAAATGTATATAAAAATAAGCTTCCTATTTTGCCAAGTAGTATAAATCTATTGCTGGAAAACGCTTCCATTTGAATGTTTGTGCGGGTTTACGGTGGTCGGGACGCGCATACCATTCAATGCCAATGATCACAATATTGAATTAGCGTGGCCTGGACGACTCTGAGTGCGGTGGAGTAAGGGGGTGTTGCTTTACACAGGCCGAGAACGACGGCCCAAAGTTTTCCGGAAGTAGAGTAGCTTGGCCGGAGGGTGAGTTGAAGGAAGGGGTTACTCGGTACTCTGCTGGCTGGCTGGTCTGGTAAGGAGAAGGAGTGAGTGTGAAATAATAGGAAGGAATGTATGCTCGACGGAGTGTAAGGCACTAGGCGTATCAACACCGCTGCTGCCAGATTACAAATTCTAGGATATTTATGGTGGCCCGTGCTCTCTGCTCTGCCGCCAACCTAACGGTTCTTCAACGCTATTGTTTACACGCTTGTTACGGACACCTTAGATTTATATCTTATCTCTACTACCAGTATGACCTGCCGTATAGCGAGCACAGACCAGCATTTCATCCGCACGTATATTATATGTGTGTACACACAAAAAGTAACATTTACTATCAATGAAAACGTACATTTAACTAATATACATGTATGATCAAGAATTTTATTATACATTTACGTATATTAAATATACGTCAAGTGTATTAAAAGTTTATTGAATAACAGCCTGTATAGATCCGGGTGTACACTAGGGCTTCCGGATCTTCGGGGTAAAAAGCAATCCGGAGCAGGCAAGCACTGGCAGGCAGGCGAGTCGAAATACGGAAAGTCAAGCGGTTCAGCTAATAAGTCAGGCAGCCGGGCTATTTCGTTGCGAAATTAGCATTCTCTAACTCTACAGTTCACAAGTGGAGTGGCGCTCGACAGGAATACCAGGTTTATACCCATGCTACTTCCTTCATTCCTACTCATTCACCTCCTCATTGCATTGTACCTTGTCGAGTGTTACACGGTTACTTGATTTCAATTAAAGAATTAAGAGCAACCGATGAAAAAAGTACACGAGTATTACCAGTGCCTCGTGCAAGAGGTACAGTACATCGTAGCGTTCGTTAAAATTCATCAGCTTCTGCCAGTGCCAATCATAATTAAACTACACAGATTGCTATCGTTATTACGATGAAATTCGGGAGGAGCTTCATTGTCGAATGTCGTGTCTGTAACCAGTATAGGTATAATACTGCACACACATACACACATATATGGAACAAAAGAAACCGCATTAATTATTACAAGTTTCGACGTTGTTGACATAAATAAGACGCGCGTTTGAAAAAGGACAGCAGTTGCTGGGTCATCATATACAAGTAGTTAAGGATATGGGCGCGGTGTGTGTTTGCATGTGTGTGAGTTTGGTTGGAGAGTGTCCCGTGTCACGCAAGGCGACAATCTGCAGCCATGCGGCGACATCTCGTGTGAAATGTTGCACGCCGCGTTTCGAGTATGTAATAACGCTGCAGCTCCCGCCTCTCGTTCCACGTGGCCACACTAAACAACCCTCCAATCAGTCTACATATGTCCTCACACACACACACACACACATACGTACACTTGTGCATGTAAATAATGTGTCTTTTCTCTACTTTGTGTTCCACTTCGTGAAATAATAATCAAGTCGCATTTGATTTCCTTTGTTTTAAGGCGTACGTACACATAGAGGTATATTCTGGTGTTTTCTTTTGTATTTTCACTGTGTTTTACTGAATACGAAATGACAGAAATGGAAGGTGTAATATGTATACAAAATGAATATAAAATCTGTAAATATAAGATGATACAGTGTGATACTTGTAAGATTAGTACATCTATAACATGATAGCGTGGAAGTAATCCAGTGTACGAGAGGGAATCTGTTTTTTTTTCTTCCTACGGTCGTGTATCTTACGGTGTGCTGGTAGATAAAGCCGTCAAGTTGTCCAGAGCCTCGGAAAGAAGCAGCAAGTCAGTGAGCGGCACGAGAGAGGGTGAGGTTGAGGGTTAAATATACACACATAGTGAGAGGTCGAGCGGAGTGCGACGTGGAAAAATGCGTGCACAGGGGCCGCTGCGATTCTTACACCGCAAAGTATTAAATAAATCTCTTTAAGCGGATTACCACGGATTTCTGCTATTTTAACACGGAGCCATGGCCTGGCTTGGCCGCCCCCATTGTGTGAACGAGCGAGTGAGCAGTGTGTTAGTGAACGTGCGTGCGGACCCGACAAATTGCGTCTAGCATTCAGCGAGAAGCTCGACGCGGAACGGGAAAAAAACGTGTATTTTATATGCTGATCGCGGTTTTTGTTACTTAAAACACAACTCGAACGGAGTACAACAAGTTCATTTGTCTTTACATAAGCCAAGTGAGGGAGCGATGTTGGCGATTTAGCTACAAGCAGTGGTACTAAAACGATCTTTACATGAATCATTGGTGTATGAGTACATACACTTATATTCTGTTAATATTACATGATGACATTTTTTTTTTGGGTTTATCTACTTTCTAGTTTGAATTGAACTGAAAGGTCACTGTTGATAATATTGGTAGCAATGTGTTGGTAGGAAGTTCTGTAGTAGTTATCAAATTCCAGAAAGTTCAGTAACCCAGACTTTCTCTTTAATAAGTTGAGGAAAAAAGTTTGCTAGTTTCGTAAAGTCACGTGCATACTTTTACGACTGTTGTGCGAAATTTTCCAACAGATCGTTTTATACTTTATACTTTGGTACAGGCTTAGCACCATTTTATATCGTACCGTGAAATTATCTCCAATATTATACAGTTAATAATTGACGTGTATAGCGAAAAGACAATTATTTACAATATTGAAATCACGTAACAATTCAATGAATAATATGAAATGTACAATGTTTTATACTCACCTACGGATACAAGGTGATACTGGTGGTGAAGTAGTGTACACCACACATTAAAACTAGCAGCAGTACTGGTGGGGATGTTGGTAGAGGCTTCCTGGAGGTTGGGCGATGGCGGTGAAGAGCAGCGTGAGACTAGATTACTCCGTGGGGCATTGTATGGTCGTAAATACGAGTGCACCGTCGTACACAGCATCAGCTACTCCTGTGTTTTGCTTCACAGCTCCTCAGGCACCCTGGCTCACCGCCGACGCACTATTCCTCTTCCGTGGATTACTGACATCGATTAAAACAGTACTTACAAATATTTGTACCTAAAACAAATAGATATAGCAGATGTACGCGGGTTTAAAATACTCCACTGGATTACTAAGAAACTCTTTCCAACTGCTTTTGGTATCGGCAGTCTATATGAAGCCACAGTGGTCGTTGATATTACAATAAAATCTGAAACCGATTGAATTTCAATTGGTTACGATTGTGCACTGTTTGTGTGGGATTATACAGAGAGAAAGAGAGAGGGAGGGAGAGAGAGAGAGAAGGAACCTAGTATAGTTAAATTCCTCCGTAAATCCCTTAGCACGGCACAGAACCCTATCAGAAGTTCACTCGTACACCGTTGCGCGACACCGCAGGAGATTAACAAAATTATTTCCGTATTAAAATTTACTTTGTGTTTGTGTTACTTTAATCGTACGGAGCTGGATCGAGTTATTTTATCAATTTGTCCAGCAGCTACATAGAAAACTGTGAAATTTATGCAACCTATGTTGTTTTTAAATAATATTCATTTATTACTAACTAACTTGTGCAATGCTTACTGTGATGCTACTATGTACGAAGTATGGAAAAATAATTAGGTAGAAAGTTTATAATATGCAGTTACGGTTACCGCATCTCGTTACGCGGTAATTAAATTCTCTCCGGACGAGGTCTGGGGTCATCTGAACCTTGGCCGGACCCGCGATGCGACTCGCTGGGCACGTTCCACACACGTACACTTACCTGCCATCTGCTCGTCGCCATTATTGTTAACGAACCTTATGTCATTCACAAACTCATAGAACTACGTAACTCATATGACGAAAATGATCATATGTGTTCAGTTTTCTATGCAAGTTTCATATAAATGGAAATCTCCACAAAACTCATACACTGTTCTGTACATATTTTTATTATTATTTGCCTGTGTGTCACATGACAAGGAATATATTTAATTACACTTGGTTAATTCTGGAATACCTACTAGTACATGTGTGTGTGAGCACCATATTTATATTGTACAAGCGAAATGCAAAGATCAAAAACGTATAAATATCATGAGTCGTAGCATGAGGAGTAAGCACAGAGGTATGTGTGTGTGTGAGTGTTAGAGAGGCGAGTTACTCTTACACACGTACATATGTATAGGGAACAGTGGAAATAAATCCGGGAAATTTAATTAATGCTCGTTTTGAGAAGGCAGGCATAGGATGTAGGAATGCTTTGTGTTAGTGCAAAGGATTGGTCTCTCTCGCTGGGAAAGTGGACTTTGGCATACTCGCATACGATCCGTGTGCATTCCCTACACGCTTCTATCTAAAACTCCTCGCCAAATACAACTACATATATCAGTAGCAATCATAGTAGTAGTAGTAGTAGTTGTAGTTGTCTACTCTAAATCTACAACTAACATTGGTACTTACAAGCTTCCTAACAAGCATACATACAGAGATATTTCGTACATATGTATTTATCAAGATTCATCATTCATACCTTTACTTTCAGAATACCTCAACACACACATCCGCATGTCCATCCAGCTTCGTTTGTGTGTGTTCCAGTCCGATACTCGCACTTGATCCGTTTGTCTAAGCAATAGTCAGTTCAATTATGTAGAAGGACGGGCTTGTACTCCCTCATCCTACTGTCTCATTCCTCCCGTCATTCTCCGATTGCTACTCGTTCATCGGCTATATGAGCCTTTTCTTCGTTTCTGATTGTATTCTCAGTTTCTCATCGAAAGGAAACGCCGTTCCTTTTTGGCCTTTGACATGAAGACTCCCTCTAATACTTGTGTGTGTGTCCGTCATTCGTCCCCTCCATCCTCACCGCGCGTGTGCTTGTGCTGTGTGTTATTAGATACGTCCAAGTGAACGAGCAAACGGTAAACGGGCTAGGACAAATTAATAAAATATCTCCCTAATCATTTACGAATGTCCCATGGTAAATTAAATTTCTGACAAACTTCTAACGAAGACCAATTGTTGGATTAATTTTCTGTATTATGTTATATTGTTTGATATTTCTAGTTATCGATGTAGTAATTTGTGTTGGTTCTAGGTTGTATCATGTTGCAGTTAGTGAACTGAGCATGTATTCCGTTTTTTCTAAGAACCCAGCCAGCTAATCTCTCTAACTGTTGTGCGTGTACTTGAGTATTGCACGTGAGTTCCATTCCCTACAATCAAGCGGAACCGTTCGTGTGAGCAGCTGAACAATCTCGGACCCTCTACATCCTCTTGTTAAATCTATATGTGTGTACGTGTATGTGTGTGTATTCGCGAGCATTGGGGATTGTTCTATTTCTTAAAATTGTCTTCATATTTCTTTTTTGTTTCACTATAAATCGTCTGGAATGGTGTGCGGGCTGGGACACATTCTTACAAACTGGCAAAGTGAAACTTTTGTACAATTTGTGGAGAGATCCAGGGGTTTCATTGCAGCCATTAGAAGTGTCTGGAAAATAGTAACTTGTATTAACTACTAGAATATTTATATGCATGTCATCATTGCTTTACCAATCTACTCATCAATAAATTATCATTGCGGAATGATGAAATTCATGAGAAGATGAGAAGACATTGGAGTGTATAATATCTTTATGGATATTTTATCAGTCTACACTCTGTCCTCGTGTACGTGTATTAAGTGAGGCGATGACGTGCAGTGCCATTTAGATGATATAGTGGCTGCAGGCATGTGTATATGTGTGTATGCGCGCACGCTGAATGCTAACTGTGCATTGTCCCGTGTGGAAATATGATGAGTTTTGTGTCAGCCAATTATTTTGTTCGCGGTCCAGTTTGCATGCGAATTGCCGTCAATGAGACACACGGCCGATCAGCTGGGTAGACAGACAGTGGTGTGTAGGTGGGGGTAGTCTTACAGCTTACGTTAGTTAGCTACCCCTTTAACGTAATGTAATGTAACGTTACGTTGTCCTTTAGCACGTACGAATCCTGCGCCCTTCTCAGTTCTTGGTTCATAATGTTGGCTGTTTAAAAGCACAGCATGTACTTGTACTATTTCAAAACGAAGACTTGAATCTTTACCTGGCTTTTACATATTGTACATGTTGTCAGGGGTGTTATATTCTGCTAAAAGCAACAGCAACATACGGATTAAATTCGACTATAGTTATAGCAAATATAATACCAGTTAAAATAGATGCTATAAAAATGAGTGACTCGTCCAACTTTATATCGTATTTTAATGTTGTATTTACTATCGGGTTTAATTGTAACCGAGTTTTTAATTAACTCTATAATCATAAAGATTTTATTTGCATTTCTGAATATGCTTGTGTTGAAAAGGGGAAAATATATTCAATACATGTTATTGTGCAATAATAGTTTGAGAAGTATGTTTTTCAAATACCATTACAATAGTACGGGTATGCAAAATAATATTACATTTAACCAAGTTGGAATTCGCTATAAGATACATGTTTATATTAAACGTAATATGAACATGTATAAAAGTAGTTGCATTGTTAAGGATACATATTCTAAGGTTTGTTGTGTTTATTTGCTGCACGTATGACCATTGTTGATGGTGCAACAGGATATACACACACTGCTAATTATGAATACGAAATAATTATAACTTTTCATAATTCTGTCGGCACATAATGGAAAACGGAAACTCCATCACACAAGTTGCGTTGATGTAGCTATTCCTCTCCCGTCTCCCTCTCTCTCTTGTTCTCTGTGTCTGATGTTGTGTCGTTTATTAATCAACGGGAAATATCGATATTGCATTAAAATAATGAAAATCATCTATATTCATGGCATGGCGGTGCTGGTTTTATCTCTTCTGATGGTGCTGGTGGTGTTGTTGTTGGTGTGAGTTGAGGGCGCCGCCGTCCGTGGATTATAAGTTTCTCTGTACCGAGTCGTCCTGTCTCACTCGCCTGCAAACTGTAGGTGAGCCGTCACGTTGGTCCTCGGAGTTGTCCCCGGTTCATAGGCGCCAGCAGAACATACAGTAACAGGGGCCTAACTACTTGAAACATACGTACATTTATACCAACGTTTGATACAGTTATCTGCAGAAGTAATACATGTATACATATTTCTAACTAGAAATATCTGTAAATAAAAAGCGCTATTTAAGATAAAATAATCAAACTTGATATGATCTTTACTTATTATTATACAACAGTGTTTGTATACACAGTGTTATTGCCGCCACCACTGCAACCACCTCCCAAGTACCGCCGCCCTGTTTCATCTTGCAACCTTGATGAGAGTGCGAAGAGTTTTGTAAAGTTTTATAAATATAGCCGTCTGGAGGACGTAATGCTGCCTGTGTTTGCACTTGTAGCCCCGACTACTAGTAAGCCGGCCAGCTTACCTAACTACCTTTACCTATGTCTAACCCCCTCACAGCTTATATTCAACACTACACTTCAACTCAACTACTTCGCCCGTCCGCCTTTTTTTACTTAAAGCCGCCACCGCGGCTTTACGAGATTTTTCATACTGTGAGCAGTGAAATTTTACATGTTTGTTAATTAGTTAATTTGTATAAAATTTCTTATATTCTTTGCATTACTGCTGCTTCAGTGCTGCTGTTTATATAGAGTTTTGTTTTTAAATGTGTTTTGTAGATGATAAATAATGAATTGTATCTAAATAGCGAAAGATATCTCGGAAATGAAATCACAGTATTAGCATGCATATTTTAAGAGATACGAGGGTAAAAATATAAACCACACATATATACGCGCACAGCCCCCCTAAAATAACGTTGTTTCCCCTTCTGTAACCTATAGCCAAGTGAAAACAAACACCTGCTGGAAAAAAAGCAATAAAAATAATACTACAATTAACCCGGTTTAAATACTATTTTAGGAACGGACTAACCGACAATTATCGAACAAACAAGTCCCCCCCCCACCTCCTAAAAGCTACATATATATACACAGCGGAGAAAATAACTAAGTGGATTGTTTGAGGGAAAAAAATCCTATCTCCAGTAATTATTTTCGTTATGGAATTGGTTGTGAAATTTTTTATAAACTATAATGTGGATAAAAAGTTTGTGATATATTAGGTATGTACACCTATATTGTTTGTATTGGTGGTTATATTTTGAATAGACGGACGGACAGGGCCAGAGTTTGACAGGACGGCGTTTGAACGGTCTGCTTCTGACGTGGTACGGTTCTAAATACCCTTCATCACATAGTGTGTCAGCCTCAAGCATTATCGAGTTTGTATTTTTTGCTTTTTGCGGGTTCTCTCCACCGATCCCGGACCTTCAACACCGTACGTATCTATATATGTTGGTTAGTCAGCAGTCAAAACTTGCCCAAACAGAGCCCCCGTCAGATTCAGATCATATATGTACACATATATCCTCTATACAAGTTCTAGCTGGTTTATAATATATCTGTGCAGAGTAGTAATAATGACAAATCTTAGATGATATTACACATAAATTAACGTAGAATATCTACCTCCGGAATATACAGGCAAGTTGGAATGAAGGTAGATTCCTTATTAATCTGCTCTGCAGGGTTGTCGTTCGGTAGACCAGTGCCTTCCAGGACCTAATACTATGTCGTTGTAGGGTAATTACGCATAGCCCGGCGTCCTGGATTACAAGGTCTTCGTACCCGGTCGCATGTATTATCCTTTGACTGCGGCTCCCGTTGGTCTGAGGTGGATAAGGAGTCCACCTTGCGGCGACATAAGACACGCTCCCTTCGTTCCTTTGCGCCCACCTAATGTTTCTTATAATTAATGAATGGCACTGCTGTAGCGGCGACCTCCCCTATTCACCACTTGCTGTAAAGGGTTGTGATCTTGGAATCACATTCTTCAATCCGTTAACATTCTCTGCTTAATTGTAAACGTTACTTGCACTTTGCATTTGACTATCTAAAACTAAGATGGCTATTTGGGAATATTTCAACATATAATAGTAAAATTGATTCAATGGAATTGCATTTACAGTTATTGTCATACCGTGGGTTCATACTCATTGTTGTACTATTGCTATGTATGATGTCTTGAAATTGTACAAATTCGGCGAGAAGGAAGAGTGCGTATCCTAGAAGAGCGACCGGAAGTCAAGTCACCTCCGGCGGAACGCGACCCCTTTCACTGGCGACCCCTATTGTCGTTGTCATGCAGCGCGCTGTGTTACCACCTCCCCTTGCTCCGTTCTCTGCTTGGCCGTGGTGTGCGCGTTCTGTAAGAAATCCCGCGGCTTCAACCCTTTATGCTGGCGCCGTGTAAGTGGATGCTGGAACAATGCAGGAAATGGCTTCCACAACCCATGGGGATGGTGCGACCCTCAACTCACTCGTTCAACAGAAGCACAACGTACAACCACACTCCCGTACAATCTTGTGTTCAACGCGCGTTGGAATTATTTTAAAGAAGTTGTTTTTGAAAAACGCGACCATTACACAAGAAAGGAGGGCACTTGTGTTTTGTTTTCCAAGTTTATTTTTTATTTTTTTATCGTTCCATGAATAGGTGCGGAATTTATAGATTCTGCCTTTAGAAATAAGTAAAGAAGCCGGTGATTTATTTATTAGTTTACGCCGGTTTTAACAAGCATTATTAATGGTAGTACACTGGTATTTAGAAAAATAATAATGATATAACCATAATCAATGTTAACAGTAAACGTGATTTGACATGTTTAATGAAGTTATGTCTGAACATATAACTAACTCCATACGTATATACGTATGTGTGTGTATGATTATATGTAATGGAGCGATGAATATTTTATAGTAGAAACTATGTGGCTTTTCTTCATTAGCTACTATACGTTACCTATGTGTATACATGTGTAGTGTGTGATGTTTATTGGGTGTGTGTATGTGTTCAAGGTTGATAAACACTGGCTAGATGGCAGCACTAACTGAATTATGGGAGAACTTTTGACGTTTGCTAAGGTTTGATGAGAAAGAACATCCGCACATACACATTTATACGTGCATCTGTATTCTATATCTCATCCGTAGATAACACTATGTGTATTATCTGTGCTAGCTATTATTTATTACCAACTGTGCAACGCAATATAAAAATACAGTCTAGATTTTCAATGATACAACTGGTCAAAAACTATGATCAGCATGGAACTAGTTGTGTGAAAGATGTGTAGGTATATAGACGTGTGTCTAGTGATATTTGTTGTGATGGTGAGGAGTATTCAGAGTATTTATTTATTTTGTAATACTTGATTATTCTTATAAACTTTTACTATCAATATGCGTATTTATATAATATGTACATTATAATAATATGGTATTGATGTAATTCTGTTTGTAAGAGACTTGTTCGTTTGTAATACAGTTTTTTTTTGCGAATCGTAGCGAGGGCTTTATTAATAATGCTTGCGGTGCCCGTGGCGACGGTAGCAAAGTTAGTTGCAAGTCCTCGGCCCCCACGACGACGATGACTACACATCCTGCATGTATTTATGCCGTGTTTCGGGTCACGTTTGCGGGCGCGGTCTCAACTTGCTTAAGACGGACCAAAGGAGACTTGATCCTCCTTCTGCACTGCCCTCACCCTACCAACTGTACATCGGCCGCCAACGTCTTGGCTTTAAGCATTTCCGTCAGGTAGCCGTCATTCCTTAAAACACATCCCATTCCCTTTGAGCTAGGTGACTCCGGAAACTTGGCGGGCGGTCTTCCAACCGCAACCAAGACGTTCCTCCGTCTTTAATTCCACCTCCATCTTCTTATACCGCCCCCTCTGTTCACCACCCGGCAGTAGCAGGAGTAGCAGTAACGGTGGTGGCGTCCTCTCTTATGTGTTCAGTTTCTTGTGTCATGATTTTCGTCCTTTGCGAATGGCTCTGATTTCTTCTTCACGTTTGGACAAAACTCTACGCTGTTACGTTAAGTTGTGGTTGGATCGTACCCATCCCTCCCCTCATTCTCGCATTCAGTGCGAGATTATGAAAGCTGACTGGCGGCGTATAAAGTTGTTGCAGGGATTTCGCTCGGCTTCAATATAGCCGGGCCCCGTGCGTCCGTCTCCGTGTCGCGAATGCTCGATGAGTTACCAAATGTGTCATTAATGCGTACCACCACCACCCACAAACGTACGCACGCACGCACCCGTCTAATGCTAGCAATAGCTCCTTTATCAGAACGTCCGTGATTCTGAAATTCTGCGTTAATTCTCGTTATACGCCAGTGAGAAATCCCAGACAGACGATTTGAAGATTTAATACAAATGTACACTCCCTTGCTGTGTGTTTTATAATTTCATAATTTAAGTATTTACATTTTAACAGTACAAGTTGTAGTACCTACATTTTTACAATGCTCCACCTGTGTTGTATAATTCTGCGGTGATGCTTTTAACATATATATTTTTTTAGTATTATTTAGTTAGCATCACACCACTGTGCACAGTTTGTTTAACGAGTTGTGAATGATGCTGGTGTATATACAATGTATATATTTTGTGTTTATGACTTTCTACACCCTTGTAAAAAAATGGGTATAAAGTTCGCTGCGGTTAGCAGTGCGCGGGGTCGAACACATTTGTATAATATCGGGCAATATAAGGTGGATTCGCGGTGGAAAAATAACATTTATGGTCGTGTTTGCGCGAATATAAAGTCACGAGCACGAGGGGGAGAACATGGAGCACTCATGAATATGATTGCGTTAATAATCACTGTATTACATTCACTACACATACAGTGACAACAGCAGTACGCGAGCTCGCTCACTCACGCGACAAATGATGCAAAAACAAAAGAACCGATCAACGCTTTTGCAGTCTTGCCAACTGTCATCAGCTCGCAGAGCAACACTGTTGCATAAACGACAGTGGATTTGAATAATAAATGTTTTTTCAATGAACCAGGAATCTGGTGCAATCAAAAATTTGTCTGTAGTTTATGATTTGTCATGGAGATTGTGTGAACAATGTTGCATCTCCATAAAAAAAATATCATTATGGTAGGAGATTTGGCTTTATATTTTTATATTGTAAATATATTACTTCATACAGTTGTGATGTAAGTTTAATAATTTACTTAAATTGTTACGTGAGCTGATTTTATTTCAATAACAATGTACTTCTTTTAGATTGCGTTGTAAAATCAGAATAACAGGATTCAATCGTTGCCGAATAGATTTGTAGTTGAATCTAAAAAAAAAACTCCATCCTACGCATATAGATAGTATAATCTATTTTAATGTACATGTAAGGGAAATAAAAATCAGAACAGGCCAATCTTATATTCAGTAAATCATTTCGGAAATATCATCTTTGCGGCTGCTTTGCATAGAAATTTGGCAGTTTCCTGCCGTGCAAGCGCGCGCGTGTGTGTGTATGTTGGTAGTGAGAGTAGCATGGCAGAGGGATGAGACGGAGGAAGGAATAAACAGGATCATTTGATAGATAGACATGTGTAGGTATACATCCGCCCCTTGCTCCTATTACAGTTAGGTAATTCCATGTTCGTTCTCTGCTGATGGTTGGATCATGACATTTGGATTAGCAACTCATCTTCTGGATTCACTGCTGCCGCTGCTGCCTCATGATCTGCTGTCAATTGCATCAGTTGGCGTATGTCCCTGCCTGCAGGGCACCTACGTGTATATATAGGTACCTAGTACAAGTATATAGCTTTATCAAATCCATATCTACAGTACTGATATAAATAAACACACTAAAACGTATACCTTAGGTATGAATTGAATGTTGTATTACTAATTTTATTAGTAATACAATAACGGAATTCATTGATATAGAATTACAATCTAGTATACATGCATGTATGTGCAGCGTTTATATGTTCGTTGTTGGCTCTTCTGTTGGTAATTGTTTTGTAGTTAGAAAGAGTGAGTTGTTTCCTTCCGAGTAAATACTGGCAGCTCTTTCGTTTGCAGACCTGCTGGATCGGAATAAGTTGTCGTCGGCACAGCCAGCATCTTGTCTTCCTGCTTGTTTACAGATGCGGGTGCCCAGCGTAGGAAAGTGATTCTGCCGCTAACAGCATTTCTTACATACAAGCACTTACATCAGTAGCAGGGCGAGGGGTGGAATAGTTAAAGAACATATGCCAGTGTCAATATTATACATTAATCATCACCAGAACTAGATTGCAAAGAAAATAGTAAAATAAATACGATGCGATACTTTAGTTAAGAATTGTGATGCAGTATAGATGTAAAGTGACAATGCGATGGAAGGATAGCAACGGTCAGTCTTACTTGTCAGACAGGAACGATAATGTATTCAGTGCGATGGTGATCCGGACAAGGAAAAACAAAACGAATGTTTAAGATCTCGTGGGAAATGAAGGGAGGTCCGATGCTGGTAAGTGGACGGACGTACGTTGGCGGAATGATAGGCACCTCGGTGACCGAGGCAGACGTTTGACTAAACATCGAAGTTACATCGCGCGACACGGGAACACAAAGTGACATCTGAGATGCGACGGGTTGCGCATATCCAATGACACTGTCATTTGTATTTTCTAACTGGACAGACCTACGCGAGTCCGAGTATGGTAAACACATTACTCATACATGATGTGAAACAGAGACAAAGAAAATATCTACATACATATATGAGATATAAAAATTATATCTTCAAGGGTTTAAATTCTACTAGTTCTAATTGAATTAGACTCTTCGAATTACATATGAATATGAACTATTGTAGTTGTACACGTGTAACATATTGTGTCCACGCACAATCTGACCCTCCAGCGCCGTAAGGATTCAAACCCCGGGAGAGGACACACACAGTGTGCCATTTCTACAATGCATGCATGTACACGGAACTATGTACGTTCATATAATGCTTCTATTCGAGATTGCCTACTTAGGTATGCACTCGTAGGATTTTCTCCGGAGAAATACACAAATTTGATTGGTTCTCTGTCGCTTGTACTCGGAATGAACACGTGTATGTGTATGCGGTCGGCCCCAGTCGACGTCTCATGTCACATTATTTTGATATTAATAATTTACACGAGTCGCGGTGTTATTTTCTCGCGTTTGTTTTACAGTTTTAAAACCAACATTAGCCGCCGAGCCACCACACAAGACATTGATTATTCATAACGAAATTTGCTTAAATTAAAGCAAATTTGAAGACTCTAATTCCATTTACCTACCGGTAACACCGGTCGAACAGGACAGTGGCGGCCAGTGGGGAGGGGGGAAAATGGATAGACATGTACAATGTATTCTTGTTTTAGGAAAAACAGATTGTAGCGTATCGTAATAGCATTAACGATTTCTCCGCTAATTCAGCATTGAATAAAGAAACAAAAAGAATGAAGGGGACGGGTTTCTTTAATTTTCATTCTTATGCAGATGATGGGATGGTGCTAATGTATAGGGCGTATCAAATAATTACATTCAGTCTATACATGCACGGATTGTTCTAAGATTTCAAATCTGTATAAGTAATAACAAATTCACTATAAGTTTATATGAATGTTCTCACTAAATACTTAGAATGTAACTAAATGTGGGACGATTCAATCTGAATGACGATCTGCTATCTTTCAGATTGCGGCAGGACATGTGGTATGTGTATGTGAATGTTTCCGTATGTGTATACGTGTGTGAGTATGTAACGATAGAATGACGGTGTGCGTGTTGAGTTTTATGACTGTTTTGAACACATTACAGCCCAGCTCAGGCCGCGGCCCTGCCGAGTGCTTTTCATCCCGATGTATTAAAGAGAGCGTAAGATATAAATGCTACGTTGCGCGTTCTTATTTGTAACAACTTTCGCACCTAAGATTAATAGTCCGACATCTTAGCGCACGAGTGTTGTCGGTGCCAGAGCTGCTACAGAAAAACACCAAATCACATCCAGACGTTGCAAAGAAAACAACATGCAGTTATAGAGGAAACAAATAGCACAGATAGTTACTTACCACACATAAGAACATTATATTATTCTCATGTATGTTTCTTTCTAAGTATAATTAATATACGTTACGGAAATGAATAGTCTCACATTTAGTCAGTAACGTCTATTTAAACTAGAACATTTTCCCAGCAATCTCGGCGGTACACGGTTCCAATATAATCATTAGTTCCTCGCACTGTGTTAGACTACGTCTCTTTGTGCATGTTGGCACATTTCAGTGGGCAGGTGTACATGTTTGTGGGTGGATAGGTTCATCTAGTAAATGGAGGTGGACGTTCGGCCATTGTAGGAAGGGGTAACACATGCATTACTCCAGTTATGACTCCGTGGAGAGTACGAACGGACAGAGGATGCACTGGTAGTTCTCTATGCACCTTCCTTCCAATCCGTGAAGCCCTGTAGGAATACCTCCATGTACTAGCCGACCTACAGTACCTACCTGAAGTACCTCTCTCGCTCTCTGAACATTACCAACTTTTTTATAGTTTCCCGGATTCATTACATTGAGTATTTCAAATAAACGGCACATGAAATCTATCTACGAATCCACCAGGACGTGGGTGTAAAAACTTTTTAATGTGTCTTTTGGTCATAATTAAATTGTGGCTAAAATACACAATCATTACAGATGGACGCGGTTTGTCTTGCTAATGACAAGTACACTGTTGTTTAATCATTATTATAATAATAGTGTTATAATTATCACTGTAACTGTTCTTGTGAGTAAGATATAGAATATATGATGTGTTTACGAAATAATCAAATAATTGTATGAAAACTTATAAACGTCTATAATACTCGATGAGCATCACTTCGTATATGGCATTGTGAAACTTGTACAATTATAAAATCATGAATTAGTAAATTGGGGCCATACACGTGTGTTCTCATACTCAGCGTGCATGTATGTGCTGTGATATTTTGTCCAATTAAATTCACATATGCGAACGTGTAAAGAATTTCGTAACGCAATAAAAAAGTTGTCGACGAAATTCGCGATCGTTATACAAGATATCATCAGCACACGGAATGTGTGTGTGTTGGTGGCAGGATGAGAGGGGAAATTCTGGAACGCAATTTGTTGTAGGCTCGCGACATAACGACGATGGGACGAAAGCTAACACATCTATACGTCGGATGATGGAATAAATGTACAGTTATTAGCTGTGCACTTGTAAATACATAATTATAATATGTTACCTTTGGATGGTGACAATATTCTGTTCCGGCTGGTGTTTGGCGACATGCTGTTGTACGGAGAGTACGTACGTGCGTGTGACGTGGCGTTATATAAAAGGAGAAATGATGAGACAAAGTTTTGACACGACCGCGCCAGTGTCCTGTCACTCCTGTCAACCGCCTGCACGCCATGGAAAGACGATGAGCGATTTGTTCACAGGAGCTGGCACAGAACGGCCGATTATCACATCCCATTACCCCTCTACTTTGCACATAATATACCATCTATAACATTGTCGCGCCGTATTCAGTTTTGAAAACTCGCGAAGTCGATCGAACCACCAGCATCACAATATCAACAGCAGTAGAAGTCTTCTTAATACTTACGCGCATAGAGTAAAGGTGAAATCACTCACTGTATCTAATCGAATTGACTTACATACGTAGTACTGAATGTAAATCTCCCGATTCCAAGTGTTCATTGTAAATCTATTACTGGCAACGTTACAGTGCACCAGGCTGCAACACGAATTGAACACATAAATGTTCACGGGGTGTTGGCTTCGTATTTGGCTATAAATATGTCTCGAAAATAAGTTGCAGACCGGTTTTTTTTTTTTGTAACAGCGTTGTTTCTAATGCGAAACTGATACTTCCGCTCGTCGTCGTTGTCGTGCGGAATTTGTGAAATAAATCTGGAGCGTCTGTCGATAAGTTAGTTCTAGTCAGTGAAGTCGAGAAGCAGGAGACGTTGGATGGAAGATACATAGTTGGCTGGGCTATTATTAATGTTCGCCGTAAACATCTAATCCATAAAACATTTTAAATGCCATTAAATAAAGCCAATTGACATTATTATGTAGTTATTATTACAATAAATCTTCGGCGATTCAACGACGAAAAAAAAGTAGCGGACCAACTGAGACGTTCTTTCGTCTGCTTCTGTGTGTGTGTGTGTGCACCCTGCCGTGTCTTCATTCCCCAACCAAGTCATAAATCCACAGGCAAAGAAATACAATATACATATATATATTCCTACTGCTTTACTATGTAGTAAGATCTTTGGAAATTTACATTTTAACTTCCGCGTTAGAGGTTTATCTATTTTGAAATATGACGATTTATGTTACCGAAAAGGTATATTCGATACACTTGTTGTGTTACTATATTTACTGTACTCTTTATGGACTGTGTTTGTTCTTACTATATAAATGCACGAAGACTGTGCTTACATCTTCCTCTAAGAGACAGAGAGAGGGCAGACATCATTACTAATTAATTGGTAACTCTCTTACTGTTGGACGCGTCTCCTCAGTGAAGGGGGTATCGTTCGTACGGTTTGCATCGCGTTCGTCTAACGTTTATGCGGCAAAATTTACTAACATTATTAAAGGTTGGCTCACAAATATGTCTGGGATTTTCTGCGAGTATTTTATGGTTTTCATTAGCCCCTGTGTACTAACGCAAGCGCTAGCACCACTCACTCACTCACTCACCATCTCTCTCACTCCCTTACTGAGAGAGTGAATCAGGCACTCAACACCGAGCTTTGATTTCTTATTTATTGCGTAAAAGAAATTAACAGATTTCGTTAATTATGATACTGTACCGTTAGCGCCGTTTACGCTTTAACTATTCAACGTTTCCTGCTTGCTATAACTTTATGTGTTCGCATTTCTTTGTAAATGGCATGGAAGTATTTCGTTATTTCTTTACATTAATAACTTTATATAGTACATATCACATTATGGATGGAATACGCTGGAGTGACAAGTAGCATTGACAAGGGCGGAGCGGACTGGTAGAGTATACTGGGGACTACATGTTACAGATCGTTGGTCGACGGACCGTGCGGTACCGTACCAAACTTGCCACTTAAAATTTCACGTCGCTACAAGAAAGGAAAAGGAATCACTTTTTGTCGCTTCCGTCCGCCTCTTCCGTTGCGATGATGAGGAGTCCTTTGTTTCTGTATTTTTAACACTGGCAGCGTCTCTCTGCCGGTAGGAACCTCGCCGGAGGCAGCAGCAGTAGGTACCCCGTGCAAGCTATAGTCATGGTTGCGGCGGTGGTGGTAGGGGTTCGGTCGGTCTCTTTTTATTACTGTTTAAAAGGAAATATAAATTCATTCTTAAGTGGTTCAAATTATTTGCCCGTAATTTGATTACGTCGCCGTTATCGTTAACTTAAAGAGAATAATTCCACGGGACAAAGTTTGCACAAAGTAACTTGCTTCAAGTAATTCGTCATTATGCTGGTTTGCCAGTTACCAGTACAGTGTTGTTGACTGGCTGGCTGGCTGGCTGCTGTCCTGTATTGCTTAATCGAAACAACGTAGAGTTGTTGAACATTACCCGTAATGGTATTATCAGAGTGGCCCCTTCAGTAAAAAGGAAACTAAATTCACATTCATAATTACTTTAGCTCCTCCGTGCACTGCACCGGGCGATCTCCTGAGATCGTATCAACCGGGGACTATGTAGTTGCCAGATAGATGTATAGATGGTGCTGACAGTCAGATGGGAATAACTTTTGATTCAGGAAAGAATGTTCACGGGAAATGTAACTTTGTATGTTCTCTATTCTACTGTCTTTATACGTGTATGTGTGTGTGTACATTCTCTCACACCCTCGTACTGGAATGAAGCATTCCTTTACGACGGGCTCTGTGCGCTCGTAAAGTCCACTTTACGATGATAATTACACCGCAAGGTTGCTTGCACTAAATCCACTTCCGCTTAGACGGACGCACGTGCACGCTGCACGTCCTATCACCTTTTTATGTTCATCATCATCATCCTTTTCACATCAGTATTCTTTCACATCTGTTCAACTATCCACCTGTTCTATTAACAAGCTCACACCTGTCAAAGAAAATCTTAAATTTGACTTAGACTTATAATTTCATGACCATTTACACATGTACTGTTTAGTATGCTTGCATATGCTTGCTGATGTAAATAGGCTACGTTATTCTGGCTATCCTGAGCTAGAGGTAAGACCGTGTCGCTATGGCAGAGCTCCGTCCGCTGGGACTGGCTCGTGTGTCCGCGGGCTCTCGCCCTATGAATACGATATTTCATTAGTGTACCGCTGCGTGGCTACCTCGGTCCACCTTCACCATACACATACTTATATACACGTGTGTGTGTGTGTGACGATGGTGAGAATGCCTCGGGCTGGTCGCGTCACGAATAAATCTCAGAGTTTCTCGACGGTAGCGTGGGCCGTGAGCTTGGGACGGACGAGCGGACACCCGAACGGCTCCCCGGGGTAAGATTCCAGTTGTCGTCGCGTGCCTCGTAATGCTGATGATATCCACCTAACCAACACCTATCCTCACTTTCCTGGTGATAAATACAAATATCCCTAGCACCACAGTATAATGCCTAGGAGCAGTAGCATCTAGGTGGTAGTTGTAGTGTATTATGGCATGTCCACTCTACTCACATATTGTCCACTGCCTGCTAATTACATCAGCTACACTAAATGTCTCCGTATTTCACATTAAACTCTTATACATACTAGCGTACCCACGCTACTGCTACTGCTGCATTACTAAATAACTACTGTTTGCTTATGAGTATCAAAACTTCTGAGACATCTGTTTTTTAGCTCATCGACCTCCTGTCGAAGAGCTATAGTGTTCGGTACGATGTCTGTAGCATCTTCCGATTTCAAAAATTTTTGCACAGAAATCCCGGACAGACCCCCTGGACCACGAAATGACTATTACAACATATGTCCGTATGTATGTCGCTCGTCCGCTCGCTCGCTCGCTCGCTCGCTCGTACGAGATTTTTTGTTCCACTCAGATCTCCTAAACTACCCAACGGATTTTTATGAAATTTTTTCTGCAGATACTTGTTATGGTCTAGTTGTTCAAGGTACATTTTATTTTTCAAAATTTTTCTTCGCACTTGAGAAAAAAAATATTTTGCAACTTTTTTTCAGTTTTTATTTTTTTTCTCCTTTATTTTTCACTCAATTGTATTCAAAATTTTCTTGCATATGCAGGAAATGGAACAATATTTTTCCATATTTTTTATTTTGAAAAATTATGTAAGACCATTGGAGAAAAAAATATTTTTTAATTAAAAATTGAACAAAAGAAGATCAATGCATTTATAGTCGGCTTAGTTTGCTTTGCTTTTGTCAAGAGAAGAAAATGTATTCACACTTGTTTTAAATTTGTTGTTTTATTTGCGACCTAGGCACCTACGATTTTAAAAGTGAATTTAGATAAATAATAATTTGTGATATATTCAGACTTGCACAAACGTCGATGAGCTGCAGGCATGGGTGACTAACCCATTCTTTGAATACTAGTCTATTCAGAGAGCCATGTAGCAAATTACACATTGGTAAACAGAAAATTTCGAATATGTCAGCTATTGCGTCGATGTACTGTATATATGTACATGTATATATGCGACTGGTATATACAGCTATTTGTGAGTGCACAATATGCGCTTACATGTGTTGCGAAAGTTTTGGGTCTGGACATGCACACACATACACATACTGGTTCAGGTTCGAGTCCCCTCTTGGTTTCTGCCAGCCAGCATCTCGCGTGTACCGAGGCGCAAAGGCAAACACAAAGTTCGGTCGAAGTTTCTAGAAGACTTCTCCATCGCCACCACCTTCCCTACCGTCTCCACTGCCACTAGTGCTAGCTGGCTGTATGTGCGATATCAGCGCTGTGCCGAACTCGGTCGTCCAGCTTTAACTCTTACAAAGCCGTTGGAAATACGTTGGTCTCACCTTCCGGCGTACGGGACCCGATTCCGGCGAGCATTCAATGCACTACCTCTTGCCACTGCCCCTCGCACAGACCCTTGACCTCATATCGAACCACCCAGTCCTCGGAGAAATCCACTGCCACAACTTTTGCAGAGGTAAAATTGAATATGGATAAAAGTAGAATGTAGCCTCCTGGGGTAGGTCGATTTGAAGGCGTCAGGTAGCATTTACTGCTGCCGGTTGCTACCATTTTGTTTATTTTCATTTCTTTCTTTGTATAGTTTCCAACAGAAGATAATGCCTTTCGTACTTCCATGGCACACCATATTTCTCAGCAAGTGTGATATCATACTATGGCTACGTCTGATAATGGTCAGCTGTTTATATTGTTGCTGGATTCAATGTTTCGACTATTGATTGGGGCGGGGGTCAACAAAGAGTGCTTGGTTTATCAGAGCGTGGTCGTACATGTAGTACAAATTACCCTAACGTGCGTCGCCCTTGTTTGTGCTTGCATCGGTGAGTGAAATATCCGTGGTGCACGCAGGGGGCGACATTGTGCGGAGAAAAACCAAATCAAATCGTTTTGCGTGCGTGCGTGCTTGCTGAATATAACTGCTCACTACACTACCAAATGCCATTCTCTCTGTTTCCTTGTATTCTACATTCTATTTCGACCACTCTCACACTATGTATGTACATATACATATATACATGTATAAGTAGTCTATTAGTGCAACACGGCCTTCCCTTGACTGCATTCCGTACCGCACCGTTGGTTCATCGCTTTTATATGCCGAGATAAAAATCTTAAATCAGAAATATAATTCCACGGCCTATAAAAAAACATTGAGCTGTGTTGATATTATTACCGGTTGACATCACCGGTAGCGTGATGCGGACTTTTCTTGTTATTATTATTGCGGTTACGTGACAACAGGGGTGGTTTTAGGAAATATTATCATTTACATGCGTCACATGTAAAGATATATGTGTTCTTTATTATGATTGCTAAATTCATTTTGAGAATCTTAAGATGATGAATAGAAGTATATTGGATAATCATTGTTTGTTATTACATAGATTACAATTAATGTTTAAGATATTTTCACTACACTACACCGACTCTGTACAGTTTTGTGTTTTGTACAGGCGACGGACGTTCTTTCTGTTCATGTTCTGTATGACTGTCGGTGCTAAGGAAGTTACGTGTTTATGTCTGTCTGTGCGTGGTGCCCCCTGTGCAACTTGCGAATTTTAATTATTGTGCGCGTGATAAGATCACGACACGCAAAGCAACCAACAATATTAACAGTAACAGTGTACCAACGCTGGTGCTGGTTGGGGGTGGTGCAATAGAAATTCTTATTTCATTACCTGTTCCTTATTCATTTCACAAAACTTCCACCTGAGTTTTGATGAAAGATTGTTGATAACAGCCAAATGGAAAAATAACCTACTATCATCACATTATCAAAAAATTCATTTAATCAACATAATTGCGTTTCAGTGAAACATTATGATGATGACGTGAGACAAATTTGTATCGTTGTTAATGTCTATACGTTGGTGTTTATGTAATGATGTACGTATATAATTCACACTTTGTTGTCATTAAATGTGTTATTTGATCTTCATGTCTACTGGCACCCCCCTAGCGCCTAATTCTTGAAACAACTTTCTGTTTACACACTGTACTGTGAATATCTGTGTTAAACTTGCTTCGAGTTCAAACTTTCAACACAAAGTTTGTTAAAATTTTTTCTCCACTCTTGTAAACTAAAAAGTATGTCAGTTACATTAAACTAAATGTTGCAAACACACTGGTGATAATTTTCGCATTATTTATCAACCGACTTCCTAAAACTAAATGCCAATCTTACAGGTTGTTCTAGAACATTGAAATGTTTTGTAATATCGATTATTTTCCTCTAAAAGTTGTAGCATTACATGATAAATTACTGACATAACAGATGCTCGGGGTGCATGAAACATATGTTGTGCATACATACATATATTACATAAATGTTACAAACTAAGTTGACATACTGACAGCCCGGTAACCACAAATGGTTAGTCGTGGGTTGTTGTTAAGCGGTCACATCGGTTACCGGCCGTTTGGTCCGGTTGACCGGTGAATCCGTTCGTAAATTAAATATATTTCCGGTCAGGTCCGATAAGTGATGCGGCATTGCTACTGCTGGTGCTGCTACTCCTGGTGGTGGGTAGTGTGCACTATTCATAAGGAAAGCAGTTTGACCCACCTACAGTCATGAACGCAACAACTACCATTACAAATATATTAGTTTATATACAGGTGTCCCTAAAATGCGTGGACATCGCTTAACCACAGATTCCTGGGTCGAAAATAAGACGATTTAACTTAACTTACCTATATGCAATTACGTTTCGTTTAGCTGGTATTCTGCTTCAAAGTTCTTTAAAAAAAAAGTTATTTTATCCATAACGATAGAACGCTTGGATCGATTTGGATAATATTCGGCACTGTATTTCTTACGGATGTAGGTCATCTTTTAAGGTGATATTAGTTATTATCAGTGGACCATTAGTGTACGAAACACGGGTAACCCGGCATAAATCAGTCAAAAACTTTTTAATGTTAAGGCCAATAACTTTCAAAAAAATAGTTTCAGAAAGAGACATTCAATAGTAATTTTTTTGTTCTTGTTATCTGTACTGATATCTGTTAAGGTTTAGACACAAAAACATAAAATCTGAGAGACCGGGCACTGCATTTCATAAAAAAATGTCATCTAGCAGTCTGGTATTTTAAGAAATAAATGACGATATGATATTTATTAGTGCAATTATTTAGATTTCCTTATAAAAAGGAATCGCAAATATTTAAATCTGGTGAACGAGGTGCCCATTTTGCAAAAATTCAAAAGAAATCTAAATAATTGCACTAATAAATATCATATTGTCATTTATTTCTTAGAAAACCAGACTGCTAGATGACATTTTTTTTATGAAATGCAGTGCGCGGTCTCTCAGATTTTATTTTTTTGTGTCCAAACCTTAACAGATATCAGTACAGATAACAAGAACAAAAAAATTACTATTGAATGTCTCTTTCTGAAACTATTTTTTTTGAAAGTTATTGGCCTTAACATTAAAAAGTTTTTGACTGATTTATGCCGGGTTACCCGTGTTTCGTACACTAATGGTCCACTGATAATAACTAATATCACCTTAAAAGATGACCTACATCCGTAAGAAGTACAGTACCGAATATTATCCAAATCGATCCAAGCGTTCTATCGTTATGGATAAAATAACTTTTTTTTTTAAAGAACTTTGAAGCAGAATACCAGCTAAACGAAACGTAATTGCATATAGGTAAGTTTAGTTAAATCGTCTTATTTTCGACCCAGGAATCTGTGGTTAAGCGATGTCCACGCATTTTAGGGACACCTGTATACATACATGCATAGTCCCCACAAATCGGCATACACGTACGTCACTGGCACTGGTTTATTTGTGTAGCCCCGGCGGACATGACAGGGTGCGCAGTAATATTTAACTTTATTTGTTTTGTCTACATCCATTCCCGATTGATTTGCATTATTTACATTTTTATGTTTTGTACCGGTCTGGCTGGCGGGCATTTTGCCAAAAACATGTTGCGGTTGTGGCGCCCGTGTCTTTTGTTTCTGACCACCAGTAAGTATGTATGTATATAGTAGTGTATGTGTGTATGTGCACTATACCCTGCAGCTACCGAATCGTATGGAACAATACACACTGTACATTTGTAGGTATCTTTCGATACTGGCAATTCAATTGGTTAATATTGTCCATGAACCATATGTGCGTGGTCCTCCATATTGTTAAACATTTTCACTTGTCAAGGCTGGAATATACTGTACACATGACCTTTTATTTTGATTTTATGACATTTCTATCAAACTTTATAAGTACTTACTCGTATTTAAAGTTTTACTTTCTCTTGTTGCAGGTAAGAGCAATGACTTTTGGACGATGATTCCTTCATGGTGTAAGTCATTTTTACATATGATATTATTTAAGATATACGTAGTATATGCGGTATGATTTAAGAATCTCTAATGTAACATATTCCGCGAGTTCAGTGAAATATTCCCTGGAAGCTGTTAGTCGCATGTAGATGGACAGGCACGTTCCAGGCCGCTGTCTAACCCCCTGCACCAGACTCTGTGCCTGGAAGGACGTGGCGACCTAGCACGTAGCATAGTCCATCGTGTGTTTACGACCTGTTAACAATTCCACAGATGTTTCTCCGGCAACTTTACAAATTGAATGTTGTGTTCTGTTCGTCCACTGGCATTGCCACTGCCATTGCTAGCGGGACGGGTAACTTTGCACGAATTAGAATTTGATGCGTGCCGGCTACATGTTTAAAAGTTGTCCACTGAATTTCACTACACCACATGTTTGCGCCTGCATAAATGACTCTGCGCCATTTGCAATTTATTAGCGTGTGTTTTTGTTGACGAAAAAAATCATCCACGGTAACTAGCGATGTCAGAGGTCGTTGGCACTTTGATAATTTTAGCTAGTTTGAATAAACATATTAAAATTAGATCTCTATCCTAGCTATTTATTTCGTCATTATAAATAGGTCCTATAAATCCGAGTGATAATTCACTATGATGTAATAACTATGTTTTATACCGTGCAAACTCGTAGTTTCATCCAAAAACCATTAAAAGTTCCAGAATATAACAGAAAAACGAGCGCGTGAATAATTCGTGATGACCAATAATAAACCCGTCCGGTTTCGCGTGAAATTAAAAATATTTCATGTTTGTTCTGGCGCGGAACTAACCCACACACTCATATTTATGAGAAGTGAATTGAATTGGCGATTTTTTATTGTTGTGTGTGTATGTGTTGTTTTATGAAACGTTAGCCAGAAATGAATGATGAAATTGTAAATTGCTTGTTATTATTATCGGGGCTGGTTTTATAGACGAGTGATTATGATTTGCCTATAAGTTCTTTTTTGTTCTGCTGAGTTCGGGAGAGTTCTCGTGCTCATTGGACCATGCGATGTTGGCCTACGTTACCAATTAAAATTACACTGCAGTGAATATTTTTCGGTGATTGGTATTTGAGCTTGTGTATAAATCCGGAGCAAATTTCATTTCACAAATACACCACAATTCTTCTAAGACTCTTATGCAATAATGAACGTATGTGTAACGTTATGCATTACGTAATCTCTCAGTGCATATCTGAATGGGTGCCAAAGTTTCACGACGACGGCGACGACGATGAAAAACACTTTTACTCTTTCCAAGTGATTAGTAAAAAGGAAGCGGAAATGAGCAAGTTTTTGATGAATATGGAAATCTCAACAAGTTTGTTCTTGGGTGTGCGCGAGTGAGTTAGTAGTAACAGTGAGTGTGTTGTCTCTGTCTGAGGCCTCGGTACAATGTCACGAGGCACACTCTACTCTCTGTAGTTGTAGAACTCATATTTATCGATTTGCACAAAGTTGTTTAGTTTCGAGACTAGGGTCAAAGTTTGGTGGGAAGTTTTTAAGAAGACCTGACCTGTCTTAAATATACGTTGCATTCGGGCTACAACTTTTAACTCATTGACAATTAATTCACCAAGAAAAAGAGAAGTTACGGTGATTTAGCGAGGAGGTAATGAGTGTAGCGTTCCTGGCTTCATGACTGACTGGACTGTTATGTTCAGTCTTTCGCTCACGCGTTATACATGTATGTATGTGTGTGTGTGTATGCGTGAGTCTCTTTCTAACTCACTCACTCATTCTGGGATATTAATGAATGATTCCGTGGAAACTGAACAAACTTCAGACGAACTCGAGTTTCTAAATTAATAAACGACTGGAACAAGTTCGGAGCTCTATTAGCTGTTGCGAGCAACAGACAACATCGATTCGTCATTATTTTCCACTACATTTAACACATACTTCACAACTGTACAAGTACCTAGATATATAGTATGTACAACAACTAACACTGCTCACGTAATCAACTGCATTATATATATATATATATATATATATATATATATATATATATATATATATATATATATATATATATATATATATATATATTCTAACCTACTTATAGTGCAAGTCAATGATTCACATTCAATGTTGCATTACTGTATATACATATTACCGTATGTCCTAGTGATGTCTGGTTGTATTGCACGTGCGTGCTTGTTTGGAATTCGTGTACAATATTCTAGAATCGATAGTTAAAGTTTGCGTGTCATGTAGCTGATAATTCTCTTCACGTTACTATCTTCTAGTATATACTCGTGTAGTCAGAGAGAACTATCTAACTCTACATAGATGTGTCCATAGTTACTATTCAGATCACATACATACTACACACATACACGTATATATATATATATATATATATATATATATATATATATATATATATATATATATGCATATGCGTATGAACTCTATATATATTATACGTAGTATGTATGTATGTATCCTGCATAGAACATATTGAAAGGTTGTTTTTAAAAAGTTCGGTGGACGTGTGGATACGACAATCGGAGGCGTCTTCATAGCCAGACGCCACCCCCGACCTGTGCACGGCTACCGACGTTCTAGGTAGGCGGCGCCCAGGACACCAATAGCGCCGTGTGTAGGCGCCGGGACGCCCGGCGTCGGGCCAGCGAGCGGTGGCGGCGGGAGGCCCGTGGGGCGGGACACTGTTGACGCACGCGGCTCTTACTGATGCTCTTGGTAGAGAGAAAAAATATATATAAACTTACATATACACATACATACATGTATGTACATTGTACATTTGGAGAGAGGTAGAATATCAGTCATCAACGAACAGGCAATTTAGTCAGAATATTACTTATATCCTTATGTGTAAATGACCTAATTCATTCACACATTATGATTATGTCCAGTTACATTATCTATTTTTATAAATAAATATAAGTTCAATAATATTTGATTCACGTGGCCATGTATTTGACATGTGTATTTTGCCATACAACAAAGTTAATAATTAAGTTTTGCAAAGTTTGTACGAAAATATTGACCAGTATCTGAATTTTATTTGCGACACTTTCAGCTATTGGCGCTTGCTGGTAAGTAAGGATATTGTTGATGGCAGTGTTTTCGTGTGTAAAGAGGGCATATAACGATATGAAGCAATCGGAAGGTTAAGGAGATTCATAAAGGCCAATGATGACGATGGTGCTGGCCGGACAGTAAATGTGACTGTCCGTTGTAAAAGTTGTGCGCCCGCCGGACATCTCATGAGCCATCAAGAAATATAGTCCAATAACATTTAGCACAGACATATCACTCCACTCCACCGTAGCAACAGTAGCGGCGAGATAGCACGCTCGGAAAGCTAAAAGTGGTTTATGCGAACGGACGAGCCAGTTACCACGACTAGTGACCACTAGTGGACCGGGATTCTGTTGTTTTTACCGCGGTATCTGGCACCCGTTATCTTTTGCACTCCAAGCAGAACACAAACACAACTTTGAACGAGATCAAACGGCCGATACATTAAATAACAGAACGAACCATCGACCAAACATCGTACTACAACAATAACCAACGATCACACACATGTAAAGAGAAGTTTATCTCTACAAACACACAATGCATTAGTCAATTCTGTGTGTATGGTATGTGCGTGTGTGTGTGTGTGGATGCGTGATTTCTTCACTACAGCTTATCCAGATCTGTAATGAAATTTTACGAACGTTATTCGTATCGGTTTGGTTCAAGGGGATTTATTATCTACCCTTCGAATTTTCCATTTGTTACGTCCAACCAGATACAAAACATGATCGACACAATATTGCAATAGATTTGAAGACCACTGACAAACATGCTGTTGCAAGTATTATCTTTACTTCAGATCAATAATTATAATTGAATATAATGTTAGGTAATCGTAACATCTGTTACTGTATGCTTAGATGTCTGTCTTGAGAAGACTCAGTCCATTTACTCATTTACACTGTGTCTGTCTCCGTTGCTCACGCTGATGATCATCAATATTTCGTGTACGCTTGGTTGAACGTGAGGTATTAACGAAGTGAACATCTATAGCTCTAGGTTCTCCCCTTTCCTTCTATAGCTCAATGCAATCCCAGTGTACGTGTGTGCTAGCTGATGCCTCGGCGGCTCTGGCCATAGAGAAGTAATACGCACGCACTGAAATGTAATTAGACCGGTCAAAGAGGTTGGCGTACATTAATTTTGAAAACCCTTCTTTTCTTTTGCCCGTAATTATGTCTCTTAACTTTGGTAGGTCGCGCTACCACGAGTCCGTCCACTCTGTCAGTGGTTTGTCAGTGTGTGTGTGTGTGTCTGTGTGATGATATCAGTGTCCTATGTAGTAGTGATGTATGTACATGTATGTATGTGTGCGTTAGGCAATGTCTCGTCGTCTCTCACAAATTAGCCAAACCTGTATCGGGCAAAGCAGCTCCAGTTGATCTAATTATTCCGTACTACGGAATCCACGCAGGGTGAAGCTCCCAGGCACTAAGCTAAAGGCTAAATAACGCGTCTTTAATCTCTGCTCTGGCTCTGCTGCGCACACATACATATATACTATCTCTCTCACTCGTAATGTACAGAGACATTAGTAGCTGTAGCACTCCCGTTCCAACCCTTCATCTTAACTCCTCAATCCAACGCAACTCTGCGCGAGTGCCCGTGTGTGTGTGTGTGTGTGTACTTCCTCTCACAGTACAGTTCTCCTCTCCAACCAAATGTATTTATGATTGATGCTCGTCCGCCCGCACACACATACACCAGTATCGTAACGTCGCTACTGAAAATATTAAATCGTCTCTAATGTATTCATCGTTCCGTCTGCAGGGAAACACGTAATTAACTCTCCGAACTTGAATATTTAATTAATATTTTCATCGGAGACGTCCATTTCATTCCCCTCCTCTTCACTCCTCCTTCACCATTACCCCGCAACCCCGTCCTGTTACCACCGCATTGCTCTCGGCAAACAGTTTTATGTAAATAATTATTTATTTACATTGCGGAATGCCTGTACATATTAGCAACTTTCAGATCCGATATCGCTCTATATATACCCAAATGGGATTATGGAGTATATTTTAGTAAATATTTCCAAATGGACCAAGTGGCTTACGAGCAGGTAGCTGGGCGAAGGGTTAATGTGAACTAATAGTTGTTTGAAATATGCACACGTTCTTTGCTTGTACTAACACCACCCACCACCACCACTGCTAGCAAAGTTCAACTTGTGAGTTAGTTGTGAACGCACATCATGTGCAACCTTTCCATCCATCCGCCTGTCCGTCCATCTGTCCGTTTGTCCGTCTGTTCAGTGGAACAGTGCCTCTAACGCAAACGGAATTAAGAATTAATCCTAGCAAATGTCGGATCCTCGAGAAATGAAAACCATGTTTTACATCGGGTACGGTGTTAAATATTCACCTCTTTGTCGGTAACTGGCAGTGCCCGGAGGCCCAGATGCACAACCCGTGTCAGTGTGTGGAGGAACAGTGCTGTAAAGCAATTAGGGGCCCGGCACTAATGTCTTGTCCAACAGAGCCATAGCATCGTACATATACAGACATATATCGTATATACGCATAAGTACTCGTACATAGGTGGTAGTAGTAGATTCCCAAAGTCCACTCTGTACGTCTGTATATACCTACTACGGAGAGAGAGAGAGTGTGGACGACCACTGTAAGGGTTGTTCTTCTGACATTGACCCACCCATCTACCATCCTCTACGTGTTCCTTGTAGCTCCTGTAGTAGTGGCTCACATAGGCCTACCTACTTCACTTTTGCAACGTAGTAAGCGGTTAATGATGTTAACGTGAAAACAGAATATTGGTCAACGAAATTACTTCTCCGTGGACCCTCGCTAATGTGCTGTTGCTGTACCTACCAAGCACTGCACTCACTCACTCCTTACCTCTTTGTCTCTGCATCCTGCCATCTACCGCAGCCGTCAGTGCTACGGGTTTTTGCTTGCCTGCCTCGCTGGCTGGTTGAAACTTTGAGAGACTACTCAGTCGTTGCTTTGCGTTGTGGTAGTTGTTAGTCGCAATGATACACTCACCTAGAGAGAACGATGATGCCACGCTTTCCTTTTGCACTTTCTGTTTGCCACTGCAGAAGTCATTGTTGGCGCTGCCGATGACAATAAGACGTTTCGGCTGATGAGCAGGAACAGCGTTCGTCAATCTACCAGTTTCCGGATCGATAAATACGAGCTCTGTGCATTTGTTTCCACTAAGAGTTTCCAGTAAAAACCATCCATCCAACCACAAACCATCCATCCATCCAGCCAAGCAAGCACATCCCTTTCCTTACAGTTATCCAGGCATTGACAAAAAATTAAAATCCAATTCTAAGCATCGGAAATCATGGTCACGCTACGTAAATACAGTCTCTATTCTATATAAATCTGTCTGCAGTTTTCGGTGTTAATTCATGTTCTTTGTATGAAATATTACTCAACTAATGTATACATATCGTTGTACTCATACATTTGCTACCGGAAATATGTTTTGCTATTCTTGTATACGTGTGTGTCATGGGATATGGCGACCCCTACGTGCCTTGCGAAGGGCACAGGGTTATCTTACTTCGTGGTATTCCCTCTCCCACATTCTCATACTTACACACATATAGCATGTTGGTTCGACCGTGTACGTACAACTTATGTATCTGCCAGTAACAGTTTTATCTCGCATATCGTAACTTATTTGGCATCTCCACGGTGGAACCAAAGGTCCCACAGTGACCTTGTTAGGCGCGCTCTCACACGCACGCACGTATGTACGTGCACAATCTCACGGGCCTCTTTACTGAACGTGCTTCGATGACGATCCGAATATTTCATATTCAGAAATATTGCTCGTGCAAATACATACATTCACATGTCATATACATACTTGTGTCTTATTTCAATGATGGAAGATTGAAATAAATAATTTAAGTAGATGTATGTTTAATGTAGAAGGGTATATAATGGCTAAATGTTTATAGAATGTTTGAAAAAGTAACGTAAGTGACCTAGAAATTTTCTAACTGTAAAGTTTCCATCAACTTACATCTGTGTGCCAAAGTTAAAGTTTTGTGTGAAACATAAAATAGCAATTTTCAATGACAGTAACAGTGAGAATTGTCAATGGTTTTAAAAGGTAACCGTTGCATTTATTTCATTGCACTGGCAGCATACATAAGATTTAAGAATTAAATATTGATTCTAATATATCATACTTTTATAATAAATTGTGTTGATCGTAAGTAGCAATATAAGTACTGGCTGGTATTGTATCAGGTAGTATATTTGTTCATTATTAATTTATCGTCGATATGAGCGAATGGGTACTTGTAAGAAGACAATATCTATACATTGTAATAATTGACGTCGTCCATGGCAAGACAATGGGCTACTGAACGTTTCATATAACGATACCGGATTTTCCAATAACGTTCAGCGATGGCTCGAATCGTGCGTCCGTCCGTCCATCCGTCTGTCCGTGTTGGTCTTTATGGAAACAATGCTTCCATTAATCCATTATATTGGCAGGTAATATCGTCCGTTCGTTCATTATTGCGTCCAACTCTTCGTGATTATTTTTATCGCTCTGGTCTCCGCTCGTCCTCCTCCTGCTGATGGCGATGGTGCTGGTGCTGTGGGTGGAATTAAGAGGAACTGCTGGCAATATCGCGAAGCGATTACCGACCGCTCTAAGCCGCTCTCCGTTGGTCGACGTCACGCGATGGCCGTGTTTGCTTAGCCGCGAATGTGCTAATTAATGCCCCACGCAGCACTCTTCAAGGCAAAGTAAAATGTACGAAGCATCTGCACATCCATACATGTATCTAGTATGTATGCAGTAGTAGTAGTAGTAGTAGTAGTCATCTAATAACACATACATGCATGCACACACACACATATTGTCCGTTCTGGCCCTCGCTGATAGAGCACTCAAGATAAAAATCTGGGAGAATTAAACTGGCGGATCAAGGATTTGGAAGGGACGATGTACTCATCAGCGTTCATGTTTATTTCCCCGCTGAGTAGTCTCTTGCCGATAGTAAATTTTGTTTTTATGGAATTTCAGCTAATGAAACACTAGCTGGTTGATTCTTCTATTCATTCTGGATAATTTTCGGTACAGTTAATACTAAAAACATTACAACGTTGAGAATTGCATAAGTTATGGTGTTGTGCTCTCGTGTAGTGTATATTTCAAGTTGTAAGACTTAGTTTAAAGCGCCGAGGCGATGTGGGGAGTATGTACCGAGTTGTGAGGAGGAAACGTTGTTGGCGGTCTTGGGAAGGGAGCGATGGTTTGTTGGATAAGACGGCTGGCAGGATGAGAGAAGAAGCCTAAAACGTTGTAAAGTTTTAATGAATGACCGCCGCAGCAACACACAGAGATCCTGCCCCCGGACTTAAACTTTACTGCTACTGATTTAGTAATTAGTCCAGTCTGCATGGCGCCCAGGTAAAACCCACTCACCCTTCCAACCACCACCCGCAGCTTGTCTATGGTGGAACTATGTATGGAACAGTGTGAAACAGATAGTGTAAGAGACAGAGAGAGGGAGAGATGGTGCGGTATGTTTTGTTAACATAAAACAGAGCTAGTATACTTCTTCGTTTGTTCTAAGTTTACATTGCCACCAGAAAAAAAATTAACACATAGTTTAATTCAACAATAAGCCAGCTAGGAATACACTGCTATATGATTGGCGTGGATAGGATGAGGACCTACCACCACGGCAGTGATACACCCACTCACCCAGTAGTATGGCGAGAGTAGTCCGCGGTTTCTTATGCATTCACGTCGGCCACGCGAACCAAACTTTTCCAAACTCCCGCAAGAATGTGAGCGCGTATAGTTTCACAATCAGAGGAGCGTGCCAGGCATACGATTTACCATGAAAACCCGAACGAAAATGTTCGACAATATACACACACGCACGCATTGAAAAATAAACGTCTTTTATATAAAATAACACATAAATATGCAACACAGTATAGTTATTCCCGAGACGAGTTTATAGATACATAAAAAACTTCAGAACATATTTTACCATCGATAAATATTCGTAGAATATACTAATACATTCATAAATATATTTAGTAAAAATTCACTGAAATCATCTTTTACTTACGTAATATTATTTTCGAAAGAAAATACAGTTCGTTTATACAACGATCGTATATATTAAAACTCGATCTGATCGAAGATGTAAAACAATAAACGCCGAATAATTTGCCAGCAATAAAACTCCGTCGGTTACGTTGTAAAAATAATTTTCGTATCATTCGACTGTGAACAGTAGGATTGGACGGAATAACAATAATGTCTTCTTCTTCATCTCGTAGCAGGAGGTGGAGTAGTAGAAGAAGAAACAATAAAACCAATCGGTCGTTAAAAACAAGACAGTGAAAGAAAAACAGACAGAAAGGAGGTGGAGCAGGGATTTCAGAATAAATTAACCGCTGAATGAACCGTGAATGATTATAGGGTGTGTACGTATTTATAACTGGCCATTAAACTCGCGCGTTCATCGTCATTCGCTGTTCGTTTATTGTTTCCAAATAGAAGTTGCTTAATTAAACAATATGTTGATGTATTGACTACTTTTTTGCAATCAGTTACTGTACATTAACTGAATAGATGGACGGACGAGAGAGGAATGGATGTGCACATTGACTCGAAGCAAACTTTTCCGACAATATTTAATGAAAATTAGTGTTGAACAAAAATCAGAGCCGATATCAATTCATATAACGTGGTTAATTCAAGCCACTGGCCTGAACAAACGGCAATTAGCCGTGTCAGACGTCGGCAGAAAAGTTTTCGGACGAGAGAAAGAGCGCGGGTGGCTTTTCAAAAGAAATAAATTATTCGCGTACGCCAACAGCGGACGAGGAATACGAATCCTGACAACGTACGCAACATTCCAGGTCGATCCTGAACTGGAACGTATACTGGGAAGCAGTGTTAGAACCTTGTATATGTAGCCAAGGAAATGTGAAGAGAAATCGTGACGCCAATAGAGAAAAACACATATCACAAATGTGTTTTCTTTGACAGCAGCTTTTCCTAAATACTTGTATAATTTAAATAGTTAATTAAAAGTAATAGACAAAATTGCGTGCATTCATGATGAACGAATGATTCTGAGGATATATCAGATTTATTCTGCTAACTAAACTCTTCATTGCTTTAAATCCTACGGATAATATATCCACATGGCGGAATATAAAATGACGTCAGTTTGCTTCGAAACTTTATCGTCAACCTTTTCGATGACAATTATGTTTGAACGTCGAAGGGTGCGGTGCAGTGTGCGAAGGTGAGGCCTGGAATGAAAAATAACGACGTGCACACGGGATATTTTAATAAGAAACTTATTTCAATATCGTAGCTGCAGCAGCAGCAGCTTCTTCACTGATCTAGTGAGAGGCATGGGGTGGTTGCTGGTAAAAGTTGAGAGAATAATAATAACTGATTATGGAGAAATCTTTCCGATAACAGTAACGTTCCAGTGCGCGCGTGTGTGCGAGACGAAAACAAAAGATTACGCTCATTTTATGGAGCAGAATGATTGGAATGGCTCCGGAGATTTGGTGAGCAGTTTTGTTACCTTCATTCCATTACTGCTGTAACTTTGGAGCGATACGAATGGATGGACAGTCGCTAATATTGATGGTTTTTTTTTTATTCAGCAATGTGTCTTATGACTATATGCAAAGTATTTGTAATGTTGCTTTAGTTAATTCACTGAGAAGTGCTCTTCCATTATTTCCACAATAGCGAGGTGACAGCTCTCGTTGTTACTCTATTTCGATGTGAATTCAAGCTTTGTTAATAGTTTGAGGATAAAGTTTACGCGTTTAATTATTGCTACGGATTTATTTAATTGATCATCCTGTTGGCTGAATGTGCAGCGTTGAGCAGCGTCTCCAGCGGCAAGGAAAGAACCACCACTGCCACAATCAATTACCATTGAAAGCCTTTCCTGAAATGCTTGCCATCAACCCGTTTCAGTCTTGCTCGTTCTCTCTACTTGCTTGTACTGTGCTGTGACAAACACACTGACGCGCTGATTATAACGAAACATGTTTCGCTGTAAAATTTTCATAATTAGGTTCCGTTTCCTATCGGCTGCACACGCCCAATGGTTGCGGCAATGCTTTGTCCCATCGCGTCGCTATTCACACCACCAACAACAATATGTCATAGTATTGCGCGTGCTAGTTAAAACACGTTCGTCTCTGTTTTCAATCGGCGCTTCGTTATGGAGAGCGGTGGTGTATTGGAGAAACGTCGGTGAGTAGTAGCAGTAGCAACAGCCACCGCTAACACGAATTTCCGCATTCATCATCGGATCTGATTCACACGCGCTGGTTAATTGTTACACACCTCTACACGGTGAACTGAATCACCGACTCGCCTGTGCTCTCACTCACTCTTCTGTACAATCGCCGAGTTGTACTGTCCTTGTCTTGCACGTGCACAGATCTACATGAGAGCCGAACAATTGTCTCAGTTAGGTAAGTTACATCGTTAATATTTGATACATGAAGTGATAATTCGGACGGTGTTGCGGTCGTGGCGTTTGTCTCTCCGTTACTCATTGCATATTCCCTCCTCCGCCCAACACACCGCTCTCGGGGGAGGGAGTATCATCAACTAGTTGATGTTAATATTGCTGTTGCTGCTAGCTGTTGCATTCACAATCACACACGCCGTTTTCATTGTTTGTGGTGTGTGTTTCAATTTATTACTGGATTCAATTACCTTTAATTGGCAATATTTAATTGTGAACGATTGCATTTCAAATTATGGATAAATAAAATGTAATTTATTTGTCTGATATTCATGTCGAGTACATATGACATTAGACGATAATTCTGTCTCATCGAGAGTTCGCATCGTGTTACATCTTGAACATCGTGGCTGCTGTTGTCGTCATAATAGCATTAGATGAATAAGCTTGGCGTGGCTAACCAACATCATCGGCTGGCTGCCTTCGCGACTAATTATCACCAGCATTGACAATGGAAGAAAAGACAGGAAGACCCGCCGCCAGTTCCTTCTAGTCGCTGTAGTACACAGCCCCAACACCCTGTCATGCTTGTCTGCATTCATCAGCTTATCGTGCCGATTTGTTCCATGTCTGTTCTATGCACCACCTCGTTATTTTTATTATGTTCGTCTTATTCTATCATCATGTTGTACAAAACTTCGTCACATCCAATAGATGTAACATAATCGGGAATGGAAGAGTTGATACCGGATATGATGATGTACTGGTGCAAGAAGGAACATGATCAATTTGCCCACGATGATTAAACAACCCAAAATCCAGTAAAACCAACTTTCAGCACTTTTAATTGCAAAAACCAAAAAGTTGTAACAGAACTTTTGGCAAAAGTATAGAGCAGAAGAAAAAAAACTGCAACAATTTTACACGATCTGTAATTGCTGAAACGTTACAATTAACGTAATATTGACTCACCATTATCGCTTGGAGTCCTATATAATATGGTCTCTTCTCTGCAACCAATGAGAACTCGTTTTACCCTTCTGTATGTATGTGTGTGAAGCGGAAAGTACCGTTTGAACCCCCGATAATGAATATGTACTTACTCTTCCCTTTGCCGCACTGTTCCTAGTTTTCTGGTTCTTATTCGTACGTTCTTACTACTGGCTGACTGAGTTGCTTGGTGGGTCTGGTGTCGTATTTCATCAGCAGGTATGTACTCGTATAGCCGTCTCTATCACTTCTATCTCTGTATGTACTTCTTCGTACTGTTCTTCTCATTCTTCCTGCTTCCAAACTCACTCACACACACACACTGCTGGCTTTTGTGTTATGACGTTTCACCTACGCCAGAGTTGGACTCAGTGTGTGATATTCCCTTCCATTGTTTCTAGATCAATTCTTAAAATAGAACTACAGTCAGGAGTATAACAGACAATATAACTGTATCTGTTCATTCGAAATGATTACATTTCATGCTCTGTACATATGTGTTTGGACATACGAATGTTGTGTGATGCCTGCTCTGTACAGTTCCAGTTGCGGAAGTGTTAGCTATCCGGTGCTGGTGACGGTGTCTTTCAATGTCTTTCTGTCTGTATGTATGTATATATGTATGTATGGTGCGCGTTGCACTCGGAAATGTATGTCCGTATATATATATATATATATATATATATATATATATATATATATATATATATATATATATATATATATATATATATATATGTATATATATATATATATATATATATATATATACATGGATGTGTGTGCGTATTGTGAACTGACTGTACTTCTTCTTTGTTTTGATACGCGTGAAGCGTGAGGGACGCGGCCAAGCGAACAGTGCACGGCCTCGCGCACACGCGGCAGAAGGAAATTGCGCTAAATTTCACCGGCACATCACAAAGGATCCCGTTCCTAAGACATCTGCTAATTAAAATTGGAATTAGCACTTGCTGTGACAATATATATACGTGTGTATGTACCTGTATGCTACTATGTACGTATATGAACAGTCCGTTATTAGTTACATATGCACATGACACTAGTTCACTTGCTTTGCTGGTATCCAATGTTAGTTAAGCAAAGCAGAGGTTAGTGGCTCCTTGTACTTATAGTATTTAAATAAGTCCGGGAATGGTTTGCGGTATGGCAGTAATAATTAGCAGTATTTAGCATTTTAAGTGCGTCCTCCCATGTTAGTCGCTGGGCTGGCTTTATACGGCGGCAAGCAGTAGCGACGCTTACATACAGCGCCAGGCAGTGTGTAGTCCATTAGATTATTTAGCCTGGTGGAGGCTTAAGGCTCCTTGGCCTTACACCGGCGTCTCCTACGCGCCCATTAGCCAGTGTTGCGGGGGATTTGAATATCCTACAGATAATTACACCCCCGTGTACGCCTATCCACAACCGTAAGGTGATCAGAGTCATGTAAACTTTCTTACATTCACACATAGTAAATTAACGCCTATGCAATCACAGCCAAATTAATATGTTATCATTTTGAATCGGCGCGGCGCATTGAATCCTGTGTAAGGATAATTCATCAAGTATGTGTAACAGATCATCTGATTACAAGATGCAACGGGAGTCATGTTAATGTTGACGAGTTGTACAAAGACTGCAGTAACTCCTGCTGATATAGTATTGAATACTCGACCAGGTCTTAACCTGTCTCCAGTCGAGTACTGAACTCGCCAAGTTGATTAACTACTGTAGCATCTCTTAGTCACAGTATGCAATGTAAGCAAGGAGTGTCTGTGGATCTAAGCAATATATACGTACGTATGTATTGTACGTCTAACTTACCTTCAGAAGTACACCGCACCTCTCTCTTGCTCTCCGTGACTCTCCTCTCTGTAATTCTCTGTTTGGCCGCGCAGTTTCAACTTTTACTAATCCAGCCAGACACTTGTGTATATGAGATTGGGGATTTTGTATATACTGATAATATGCATTTACCCTTAAGTACCAACGTAGCATTGCATTTCAAAACTACCTACTCTACCTGCTTATTAGCATATACAAAATTCTTCTACAATTATTTGAATTATCAGTTCACATTGCATTCATTCATTTTCATACGTTCTACTTTGACGTGTTATGGACGTCTGTATGGCTGTCTGTCTGTCGATGCTGTCTTCAGGTTCTGTTTGAATTGATATATTAAAAGTACGGAAGTGACCGGAAACGGGGACAAGTTGAGCCGTAACCTTTCCCGTCCAGCGACATTTACAGTGAAGATAAAAACTTGGGTGATGTTTGTTGACAGCTGTCAGTACGGATCGCGCGTCTGTTTGTCTGCATACACACACACACACGCTTGCATGACAGAGCGACAGATCCATGCCGATTGCTGCGACATCTATTCATCCGTCACTACTTGCTGCTTTACGTACATACGTGAAGCAGCAAGTACGTGAATATTCAAATAATAATTCTACGTACAAAAATACATAAACCTAAATATACATACACACCACATATATATATATATATATATATATATATATATATATATATATATATATATATATATATATGTTCGTGCATTTATACCTACATATATAAATGTCTTTATTTGTGAAGCTATAAATCTGTTGACATTCCTATATGGAGTTATGTACGTACGCACGCGTCTGCCTGCCTGTTTGGTTGGTCCCACTCGTAATGCACTTGTAAAGCGAGTCGTAAACGGCAAATGGTGCTTTTTTAACGGCACAATAAAATTTATAGCGATATATTACGAGTGTACAACGCTTCCGTTATTGTGGTCAACAATAAATAGAACGAAAAATATCAAAATAAAAATTATTACGCTATCATTCAATCCCCGAAAAATAACTAAATTTGTTTTGAATGATAGAATAATGATAATTTATTATTTTAGTCTTGATAATATATAAATATATATACAGGGTGATTCACGAAAAGCGGAAAAATTTTTAACACGATGTTAGGGAAGTCATTTTGAGTAAAAAATTTCATATGAACATGGGTCCTATTCCATGTGCCACTTTTGCCTAATTTAACCAGCTTCATATCTCTCCTAGTTTCTGATATTGTGATTTTTTCGAATTTTAATTTTCCTTGATAACTCAGAAGGTACTGAAAATATTAAAAAATGTTTCAAATAAATATTTTAGCATAAACAATAGGCTTTTGGACGAATTTGATGAATTTTTTTAAACTTACAGTATACAAGTTCAATTTTTTAAATAGGACCGTATTTAATTTTAATTAGTCAAAAAACACTATTTTTCTCTTTAGAAAGAAGAAAAACTAAAAAGTATGATAAAAAGAGTGATTTTTTTAGTGTGCCATGAAAATTTGATATAAAGCAATTGCCTCTAAGTATGATTACTATATGCGATACAATTGAAATTCAATAACATTTGATAAACGAAACAAAATTCGTTGTGTAAACTGAAAACTACCGGACAGATTTTCGTATGAAGCCTGACCTACATAAATTATTTTTTGTCTCTAATCTTTTGTTGTACACATATTATTGAATTTCAATTATTTTGCATGTTCATAACATATTTAGATGCGATTGTTTTGTATTAAATTTTCAAGGCACACTACGAAAATAATTTTATTTGCCATATTTTTTAATTTTTCTTCAAAATAGAAAGGATAGTTACATAAACGAATACATTATTGTAAAGAGAAAAAATAACTATGGTTTCAATATAAAAATTCCACTTGCATGATGTATGTTCAAAAATATCTATTAAAAAAATTTCATTTAATTCATCAAAAAGCTTCTAATGCATGCCAAAATATTTATTCGAAGTTTTTTTTTTTTCAATATTTTCAATACCTTTTGAGTTATAACGGAAAATTAAATTTCGAGAAAATCATACTTTTGCCATTATCTAGTAAGCCATGCAATATTTAAAAAAATATGAAATCTCTATTAACATTGGCCCATAAATGCGCAACTTTTATCTAATTTAACGATCTTTGTATCTCTTATAGTTTCCGAGATACCTGTAGTGGCCCGTTTAAATAGAACAGCTATATATATATATATATATATATATATATATATATATATATATATATATATATATATATATATATATATATATATATATATATATACCGGGTGTTAATTATAAAACTGGCCATAGGCGTTTAACATGTAAAATCAGTTTTTCCTCCTGCATTAGTTACCAAATTACTTTAGAGAAAAATACTTTATATAAAAGTTTTAGAGAATTAAATTCTGCATCTAAGTGAGCAATCAGATTTAATTTTTGACATTTCCTAACTGAGAAAATCAAGTTTAAAATTTCATGAAAACACATAATATATAGAAATAGCCATGGAATTTAAACAAAATTAAAAACAATTGTATGACATTTGCTGTCAAAAAAATTATTAAATCACGAATATTTAGATAAATTTGTCCAGAATAGAACCATTTTATTACTTGAAGCTTTTCTTCATGTGAAAACTGTTCCATACTTTTAGAAATATCTGTTATTGAACGAAAATTACGAAACACAAATTTTTTGACAGTTACAATGTCATACAATTGTTTTTAATTTTGTTTAAATGCCATGGCTATTCCTATATATTATGTGTTTTCATGAAATTTTAAACTTGATTTTCTCAGTTAGGAAATGTCAAAAATTAAATCTGATTGCTCACTTAGATGCAGAATTTAATTCTCTAAAACTTTTATTTAAAGTATTTTTCTCTAAAGTAATTTGGTAACTAATGCAGGAGGAAAAACTGATTTTACATGTTAAACGCCTATGGCCAGTTTTTTAATTAACACCTGGTATATATATATATATATATATATATATATATATATATATATATATACCGGGTGTCCCAAGAAATCTAGGACATAGGGAATTAACATGTAAATATAGAAAAATTGTGATTACCCTTGAACGATACATTTAGAGCAAAAGTGTAAATAAAAAAGTTGTTCGGAATTAAAAACTGCATAATATGATGCCATATTTAATGCTCAAATATGTTTCTATAACGAGTAAATCAATTTTGAATTACTACTTTTTAATGACAGATTAGGAGGTCGTGAAACAAAAACGCTATATTTTGATTATTTGCTGTTGTAACTAACAAAAAGTATTCAATTTTTGTTTCATGACCTCCTGATCTGTCATCAAAATGCGATAGTTTAAACTTGATTTACTTGATATACAAAATTATTTGAGCACTTGAACATAACATTATATTATGCAGTTTTTAATTCTGAACAACTTTTTTATTTACACTTTTGCTCTAAAATCGATTTGTTCAGCAGTAATCACAATATATGCATGATAATTCCCTATCCCAGATTTGTTGGAACACCCGGTATATATACAGGATGTTTAAAAAAGGGTAAAAAAATTCATGGTATATACATTTCGATGTACTGATTCACAATCAAAATGAATTTTTTCAAAATTCGCAAAATTATGGACATGCTTCTAGAAGAGTACATTTCTAGTGGCACTGGTGACAGTACATTATTACAAAACGTCAGAATAAAATTAATTCATTTGTTATTCAACATCAGTTACGTGGTAAAAAAATTGTGTTGAATACTCATTTGTTTATTACCAGTGGCACTAGAAATGTACTCTTCTAGAAGCATGTCCATAATTTTGCGAATTTTGAAAAAATTCTTTTTGATTGTAAATCAGCACATCGAAATGTATATTCCTTGAATTTTTTTACCCTTTTTTTAACACCCTGTATATATATATATATATATATATATATATATATATATATATATATATATATACAGGGTGATCCATCTGTGAATGCTCACCATTGGAATCTCCGAAACTATAAGAGATACAAGATCGGTTAAATTAGACAAAAGTTGCGTATTTATGGGCCGATGTTGATGGCGACTTTGTATTTTGAAAATATTGCATGGCTCACTAGATAATGACAAAAGTGTGATTTTCTCGAATTTTTATTTTACTCTATAAATCAGAAGGTATTGGAAATATTGAAAAAAGCTTCAAATAAATATTTTAGTATAACTAATAAGCCTTTTGACGAATCATATGAAATTTTTTTTACTAGATATTGCCGAAGTTACAGCCTGCAACTTTAATTTTTTAAATGGGAACCATAGTTAATTTTAATCCAGTTCAAAAGTGCTATTTTTTCTCTTTACAATGATGTGTTTGTTTACATAAATATCTTTTTTAGTTTCGAAGAAAAACTAAAAAGTAAGATAAAATGAATGATTTTTGTAGTGTGCCATGAAAATTTGGTATAAAACAACTGCAACTAAATTTGTTATAAACCTGCAAAACAATTGAAATTCAATAATATTTGGTAAACAAAAGATTAGAGACAAACAATAATTTATGTAGGTATGGGTTTCATATGAGAATCTGTCTACTAGCTTTCAGTTTACGCAACGAATTTTGTTTCGTTTATCAAATGTTGTTGAATTTCAATTGTTTTTCACGTACATAACATATTTAGTTGCAGTTGTTTTATACCAAATTTTCATGGCACACTACAAAAATCATTCATTTTATCTTACTTTTTAGTTTTTCTTCGAAACTAAAAAAGATATTTAGGTAAACAAATACATCATTGTAAAGAGAAAAAATAGCACTTTTGAACTGGATTAAAATGAACTATGGTTCCCATTTAAAAAATTAAAGTTGCAGGCTGTAACTTCGGCAATATCTAGTAAAAAAAAAATTTCATATGATTCATCAAAACGCTTATTGGTTATACTAAAATATTTATTTGAAGCTTTTTTCAATATTTCCAATACCTTCTGACTTATAAAGTAAAATAAAAATTCGAGAAAATCACAATTTTGTCATTATCTAGTGAGCCATGCAATATTTTCAAAATACAAAATCGCCATCAACATCGGCCCATAAATACGCAACTTTTGTCTAATTTAACCGACCTTGTATCTCTTATAGTTTCGGAGATGCCAATGGTGAGCATTCACAGATGGGTCACCCTGTATATATATATATATATATATATATATATATATATATATATATATATATATATATATATATATATATATATATAATGCAATACTCTTTTCTATGCTAGACACATGTACTGACATTGAAATTTATTGAATTTTGGATAGAAGTTTCTTTTCGTGCTAGTCGGTCACAAACTCGATAAAAATATTTCCGGAACCTAGTCTATCACTGTAGAGGGTAGTGGGATGTTGCACGTGACCAGCAAGGACCTCAAACTGAAGAAGGATATCGTATAAATGCAGGTCTTGTACCGGAAACCTACCGGTACATCTACATACCATACACAGATTCAACATTAAAAGTATATATGTAAAAAGAGCACATCCACCTTGTATTTATTCCTAAAAAAAATCTATAGATATGTACTTGCATGAATATATGCCGGGGCCGCCGGGAGAGAAGTGCCCTTTGTGCCAGCGTGTAACACAGGGCTCCGCGAATGAAGACGTCCAAATCAAATTTCTCACATTCACAATTCCGCACGGCCAGAAGCGAATCTACATATATTTGTTGGGCACGGTGCGGCGAGGAACTAGTTTCCTAACCACACGTGAAGTTCAGCAGAGTCGGGAGTGGAATATTTGGTGCAGTCGAGCGGTCACTGTTCAGCCATTGTGCATTCACAGATTCTTTTATATTCCTTCACGTGCACAACGAAATACAAATAGTCCATCTATAAAGTATGCATTTCACATCTTCATACATAATCAGAGTCCCTTCAGAATTCTAAAGGCATATAGAGTATGCTAGAGTAATATTACAAATATGATTGAGTACAGTAAGACCTCGTTTAGCTTGCTGTATGCATTTTACATTGTGTCACCTGTATTTACAAGTAATATAGAAAGTGTACTAGTGGACTAGTTTGACTGAAAGTGTCATCGACTTGCGTTTTCCTGAAGAACTCCCCGAAACTTGCTGCAGTCACAATATAACTTTCGTTTCCAGTCGCCTGTCTGTGTGGCCAACAAACTTTGTTTTACGTACAAGGTCGCAATTTAAATGTATCCGCAACTTATGTTTAAAGATAACAGTATCATTGCAACTTTGGTCGACACAGTGGGGAGGCGATTAAAGTTTTTCTCGTAAAGTATTCTCAATGTTACTGATGTGTTTGTGTGTGTATGTATATAAGTAGAACACTTGACATGGACACACCTCTTACGATAATTCCTTGCTGTGATCTCGATTTCAGACGGTAATCATCACCGGCCTAATAAAGAAGTCTCGAAAACCGAATTTAAATTGTCAAGCAGAAAACCATTAATTCTGATTAGCGCAGCGAGGGTGCAGGGGGTAAAAGGAGGGGTCGGTTATTAGCACGCATGTAGAGAAGAGATTGCGGAGGGATGGAGTGTAGGAATTAAGTGACGGCTTTTCTAGTACCGTAGCGGAGGCAATGGCAGCAAACTGTTAGTGTATATTGGCTATATTTGCCACTTCTACTGGTGTGCTGGTGATGTTTTCTATACGAGGCAGGCTTGACAGCCGAGGATTAACCCGACGAACCCATCTTCGACTTATTACGACGGCGTTGCGACGCTCGCACAACGGTATACTCGACGGCGGACGGACGCGTCGGTCTGTCGACAACGGTACTGTACCACTGCAATCGGATTAGCGGATGTGATGTTAAAGGGATGGGCGGGTGTGTGTTGCTCATTCGCTGCTACGACGAGGAGCCGATGTAACTCTCTGGTCACGATTCCGATGCCTCCGCATGTCTGTCTTCTCAGATTAGTGAACCAGCAGCAGCAGCAAGCTCCACTCTACTATACTGTATGTGTATGTACGGTCATGGATCAACTATCAGCCAGGAAGCAAGTAGAGTTTATATACACACACACACAGCATTGCCATAAACATCATCATCACACGAGATTATGATGGGGACAGCTCGTCAGTATTACCGCTAACAGTTGGCGTGCATCGAATCTTGATTAGATGATTCATAATTTACATTGTCAGATCATTCTACTAATCATATACATATCGAATCAAATTGTATTGTTCTGTAAAACATAGCACGGTTCTTGTTTATTACTTGTTTCTGAATTGTACATAGAGACACCGTTTTGTCGAAAGGAACGAAACCAAAATCCCGTTAATCAGCCATTACGACGTAAACACAATAATTACCTCCCAATTAGTATCCCGGTGGGCGGCCATTTAATTACAGACCGTTTAATCATAATAGTGGGCAGCATCGAGCTAGCAAGCATACGGGGTGGGGGCGGACGGGCAGGCGGACGGTCGTGGCACCAGGTGCCGGTAGTAGTAGCAACGTAGCGCGCACAAACCACTTTATAATACAGTCATTATCCTTAGAGCGAACTTGGTAAAGGACCAAGGACTAGAACCACCATGGGCACTGCAGAACTCATCATCTTGTGAGAAACAGTACTGGGTACTAGGGGTTATATAGCGATAGCGGTATAGTAACAATATGGTGTACGGAACTGGTCGGACATTGGGTGGACGAGTTGGATGGGTGAGTGTGGGCTGTGTAAGTGCATACACACGGCGATCACTCTGCGGTAGCGTCTCGGCCATTAGGGCCAGCCTGGCCGCGACACAAACAACCTTTCAAGTGACCAACGACGCAACTTTGCAACAACAAACGCTTAATGTGATCACTCGGTATAATGTTCTTCCACTGTAGCACCATGTGCTGGTACATACTATATACTAGCTAGCTAGCACAAGCACAAGCAATCAGCGACCGTCCAACTAGTCTAATGCACCCTGACAAGAAAAAACACCAGTTTAATTACACCTACTCCACGTACATGAAGCTGTACATGTAGATTCCAGCTCAATACCGCAGCGTTCATTTAGTTATTGGTTGACTAAAACTAGCTAGCACTCTTTACGTGCAGGTCTCTCGCATCTTTACGTGGAAATGTTAGATGTGCAGCGATGCATGGTGAGTGGAGTGATGTAAGCGCACACGGGAACTTGTTTCACGTTCAGTTTTCATGCACACACACACATACATGCATGTACATAGGGGGGTTAGTAACATCTAAGTAAGGTAAATGCTGGTTCCACAACTGTACATATTCATGTATATGTGAAAGAGAAGTTCTTCAGTCTCTACGTGTGTGTATGTGAGACTGAAACTTATGCCCACGTTAAGGTCCGTCGATTCGGGAGAAGCGAGCCAGTTCCTGCCTAGTTTAGTTTGTGTAGTCTCTGTGGCTCGTCGGAGAAGGGAACCGGCACTGCCGCGCCACACTCCCTGGGGGCTGCGAGAAGCCGCGATCGGTCAGCTGAAGCGGAGCGTAACACTTCCAAACCCATGGAGCCACGCGCAGGGGGTACAGATGGTGGTGCTGGAGGGGTTAGTCTAAGAGTATACCAGCTACACTATATAATATTAGAAACAGAAAATGTAACATTTCTATTTGGATCATTCACTGTATTCATAAACATATTTACACAAAACATATTTGCAGCTAAAGTTATATGTATATACTAAATTATGCAATGTTACTTTCATACATTATGTTATGAGCGCGTAGAATTCTATAGAAATTAATTAAAACTTTACAGTAATATTCACAGACGTTATTCAGGCTAGATTAAAAATATCGAAATACATTTGAACGCATCAAATATTTAATGCAATGGAAAGGAAAGTTTAACTGAGAGACAATTGAACGTGGTAACCAACCAGCCAAACAAACAAATAAATAAACAAATGCGAGTGGTGGTGGAAATAAATAATGGATGCGGGTGTGCGTGTGTCTTACAGTTATAAAACAGTTGGTGATTAGTGGCTCGGGGGTGGCCCTGGCTACCTGCTGTCCTGCTGCTCACACATTGTCGCACAAGTTTGCGGAACTGAAGTGCGCGGTTACGGACAAACGCGCGTGTGAACACGGCAGCACCAGCAGCGGCGGCCAGGACTGCTAGCCATGGATATGTATCGAACGTAGAATGCGACATTCATCCATACACTAGAAAAGAGGCGTCCAGTAATTAAATAAATATTGTAAATATCCCAAGATAAAACGTCGGTACCATGATTATAAGAATTACATAAATTCATTGATTACTGCCAGCAGTGTATGTGGAGTTTGTTGCAGTGTGTAGTTAGCCTGAGGGGACTGGCGAGTAATCATCGTTCTAGGCGGACTGTGTGTCTGTGGTGCAAGGTTCAGGAGGAGGCCAGGTCGACAGCGGAATGGAAATGCCGCAATTCGAAATGAACGTGTCCGTTCCAGATGTTTCCACATGCCGCAGCGAGAGAACGCTACTACGTACAGCCAGTAGTAGCAGCTAAGGACCCAAGCAAACGTGACGTTAAACTCACACATACACAGAGCGAACTACAGATGTAGGTTCTGTAACGTCCTGTCACCTCCTTGCCACCCCCTAATCTAAATCCGTAAGGGCAAGGCGAGAGTCTGACCACACTTTTATACAAACATACGGACATTCGCACACGGACACACAGTGGGTGAACGTGTAACAGCGGGTGTACACGACACAATGCTGATGATAAACTAACATCCCCCTCTACCGCCGCTCGCGCTGTCTGTAGTATTTCTTTATGTAGATTGGAATCTGTGCACGTGCAATTAACAAATGAGAAATACATGTAGGTTACATATGTATATTGATTCTTAAGTTATTTATATACCGACCGGTTATACGTATGTGACATTTGGCAAGTCAGTGATATCGGGAGTAAGATTGCAGGTGAATGTGCATTCGAGTGAATTACGTTCATTATATGCACCGAGTTGCGTTGACTAGTACGCCAAGCCGCCAACCAACTAACCAACCAACCAAGAGGAATCCATTATGAAGGAGCAGGATTGCATGTCACCGCAACTTGTCAAACAAGCGTACGTGTTTGAGCAGTCGGTTTCCCAGACGCGCCACCACCAACTCCACCGCCACCACTGCCGCCGTCACCATCATAGTCACACGACGACGTCAACGTTGGCTTCTTCTTCTTCTTGAGGACGTCGACGCCGATGCCGACGCCACTTGCTTGCCTGTTGATAGGAACTGAAGTATTGCAAAGTTTGATAGCAAAGTTTGGTGAATCTCTCCTCACTTTGCTTCTACTTGTTACTCGCATACATACATACATGTAGATAGACAGACAGACAACCCTTCCTGTAAGATTTACCCCTTGTCAGTATGTCATATACTTCCACCACCACTACTATATGTGTGTGTGTGTGTTTCTGTAAACACCTTCTGCCCTTCTTCAATGTTGATATGTGTTTACTTCGCTACCGATTCCATCCATTCTCCACGACTATATACGTGTTTTGTGCCCTGCAGATGAAATTAATACTAACGGATTGTGTACAAGATCAGGCTATACTTTGTGTGCTCGATATTTCCAACGTTCGTACTCCTGATTTATAGACTTGTTTTTAATTGTTACTCTGCCGAACACACAGCTAACAATAACATCATGTGGAAACAAACTGATGCATTAGACTGATTTGGAAATAAGTGTCTCTATGGCAATATCTTACTTCTCATAGCTGCGCTTTCATTTATCAATCAATGATTCAGTGTAGGATGTGTATCATAGATCTGGAATACGAGTATTGTTAGATTGATTCATCCGTTGATATTGCTCATTTTAAATATTACCTAAGACCCTCATAACTTGGGAAGAAGTACGTATAATGACCAACTCTATATTAATTGAATGAAAACATTAGCCCTCTCTGTCACTTGGTTGTTCCCTCTTGCGTTCGTACAAGTCAATGATACTTCAAAGAAGTGGCAGTATTATTTTTTAGTCACTGTTAATTCTAAAAAACGATTTATTCTTTTAAAAAGTTAAGAGGCTTTTCCCAATTAAAAGAAATAAGAAGTGAAATGTTTTTACATCGACGCACTCGCTTCCCAGTCTAATGACAAGAAATTTATTTACAGTTTGTTTGATGCTGTAAAACTGTAAAGTACCTACCAACAAGGAACCTTCATTGGAATGGCAGTTCAAAAGGCTTTCAAAATCATAGCAGTCAATACGCTATAATCTGTAATTATTCCTACATAGTATATGTATATATTGATAGAAACATGTGTTGAATTATCACGTGCACCCGCAGTTGATGCAATCTGCTCGCGGAAGCATTTCCATCTTTTAGTGTCTTTTATTTCCGCTGGTTGGTATGCCTGCACGGCGGAAGGTATGCAAAGTCTAGTGCAAAATCCGATTTTTATAATCGACATTACGTTCGCATTAAGCCCACCCTTACGACGCTTCTCTTTTTTATAATGCAATTTAATAATTTCCTCCGGCGCTCAACCGACCCTTAGCGGGAAGCAGTTCCTCATCCGACCATGGCTCACCCTCTAACTACAGCGTTACTCCGCTCCTCCTCGTCAGCCCTTGCAACATGCAATGTGTCGCAGTTAGAAGTGAAAGAATGCTTACGGGAATAAATTTTCTGAAGAAACTCATAAGTCGTATGAGTAACATTGAGAATTGACAAGCTTTAATGTCATTTTGATTTGCGCGAGGGTTGTTAATATTAGAAATAGTTTTACTTTTTTTTATTAATATCTGTTTTGCTGATTCTGTGTTATGTTTTAACAAGTAGGGAGGACTTGTGATTTGGTTTGAAAGAGTCATATTATTTTGGACAAGTCAATACTTGTGTGCGTAAGTGTCATGACGCAATGAAAAGATGCAATAGGGTTACGGGTTACGGCAAATAACAGCGAGGTGGCATTGGCACTGGCACTGGCGGTGGTGGTAGCAAAGCGAAACGCTGGCTGCGCGGAAAGATTTATGCCGGCGAAGTACATTATCTTGTAGTCTCAGTCGGCTAATTACCGACTATGATACCACATTAGCCTGCGGGCGTCGGTTGAGACCGGGGATTTCACAGAGATAACCGTCCTGGCGACGCAAGGGGACGCACGGGGCTGGGGGTGGTGGTGGCGGCAGCAACCAAGCATAAGGTCGAAGGGTGAGCGGGTAGCGGAGGTTAGGTTATAGGTTCACCATACTGTGCTGTACTGTCGAGAGATGTATCGCTCGAAGCAGTCCACCACACCACCAATGCTCCGCCATCACAGTCGTCTCCCACTGAAAGTATCCGCCGAACAAGACGCACTCGTGCGCGTATATCCGATTTCGGTTTTCAAGCCTGCCTACCTACTACAACACTTGCATTGTCTGCACTCTTCTAACGAACAACATATCTACATATGTTAGACAAGGTGGAATGAACATACATTCTGTGTGTGTTATCTCAATAAATAGTGCAACGATTTACGTGGTGTAACAGCATATCGTTACAGATGAACACGTACTTCTGTTCAAGTTCTTGCCAAAATTATCACTGTATGCAACTTTGTAAAATTAACTTGAAGAACAGAACTGAAAGCTTAATCAATATATTCATACTTGACAACGCTAGAGAATTATCTGTTATTTATTTGTTATTGATTAAGGGCAAGAACTGCTGCTATGAGTCCTTCGTTATGTTTTCGTTATGTCTGGCAAGAATCATCTCACATCGTTGTCGCGCAGTCGTTGGTTTTTGATTAATGACAAATATTTTCACAAATGTACATCGCATCTCTCGTCCGTATGGTTGGCCGGTCGAGTGGTCTGACGAGAGATGGAACTCTAGAATGAGTTTGTTGTGCGATTTAATATATCGGGACATATTGGTTCTAGACGTAATCAAGCAGACGATACGACACACCTTGCCATATTACTTCTGCAAACTACAATCATACATATGTGTGTGTGTGCTTCTGTCTATGTGTAGATACAAGTTGACTACCCAACTCTTGTACACTTCATCCCCGCTCCCATCCCCTGTGCGCACATTGTGCACTCGCTCATCCAAGTCATCCAAAGTTGTACGTAACTCATCTCCAACGTTCGCGCGACCATTCGAGCACTTTTATAAACGAACACACGCTTGCACACACATGTTCAGAAATCGTTGTTGTTCGTTGTTCGTTGTTCGTTGTTGTAGATGTTTATTTTTCACAGCTGGCCGCTCGCTCATTCAACAGTAATTGTCGCTTATGAAACATGGAAACATCGCGGCTTAGAAATAATGAATTGTGATTCTTCTTTCAATAATATTGCGTTTCGACATATCGCTAGCGATTAAGTATAATTGTATACTTGAAAGCAAATAATGACAGTGAATATTTTTACTAGTTATTTAATTGTAACAGTTGGTGGCAGGATAACGCTTCTGCCTGTATAAACCTTGTACTGTATGTTACGAAGTCAGAGCTACAAGACACCTCGCATATGGCAGTAATTTGAGTCGACATTCCCTGGAGATGTAACACATAAGATTGTGACCGCGGCCGCGCCGAGTGTTGCGGCTTCATCCGTTCAAGTACTGGGCGGGAGGTGGTGGTAGATAACCAGAAGAT